>CM053597.1:67004261-67195818 GCA_028646575.1 Pseudocheirus occidentalis
GAAAATCTGGGAGTCTTTTCTCATTGAACCCGCTTTTCCATTAACTCAGCCCCAGTACTAGCTAATCCGCTGTACTGAAGGCAAAAGGAGGCTAATTAATGACCAGCTTTTCCAGTCAAGACCAGCGATAATTGCTTTGGTGGCCTTTATGATTACAAGATAAAAATGGACCCGGCCTGACATAAGAGGCACTGTGTACACTGCAAGACAGGAGGAAATTAAGAGTTGGCTAGCTGAATACGGAGCAGAAAATTACTAATAGAAGAGAGATAATGAATAGGCCGGCTAGGCATTCATGGGGAAAAATCCATTTTGTTACCACGCGAAATTAGGTGGTGGAAAGGAGTTTGTTAATTGTTCTCATCTTGTAGCAACCAGGACTGAGGCAGGGGCGTGCTTTTCAATTCATTTCCCTGGTAATTGTGAAAGGGGAATGCTGGCCAAATGAGTCTTGCTGCAATTTGCGTGCCTGGTCTTTTCATTTTCGTGTTGCGTTTTTAATTGTTGCTAATATACCTTATAATGAAGCTAATGAGGGGAGATTATGGTACAACTTTTAGCACATGGAGACAAGTGAAATGCACCAGAAGGATTCTCTCATATTTCTGCATTTCCCACTACCACCTCCCCATCTTCTACTTCCCCCACCCCAAAGAAAGAATCAGAAGGAGTTGGGAACCTTTCCGTTGCTTTTTTTTTTAAACACCATGGAAGACTGAAGTTCAAGACTGACTACTACCACCATCACCCCTTTTCTTTTAATTCCTTCTAGGCAAAGTTCAGAATGGAAAGACATGTGCAGTGTCTGATTAGATCCATGGAAGACACATGAATCTGTATTCATTAACTAAAAGGAGCAATGACTTGAAAGAGTTTTCTTTCAAATACTATTTTGAAATTAATTGAAAAACATTTTTCAGGAAGGGAAATCATGGAGTCACAAGGATTTTCCATGTTAACTATGTTAAATTAAAAAAAAGAATTAATAGCATTACTTCCACATACTATTGTGTATAGAATATGTTGTTTTATTTTTGTTCGTAGTTTTAGCCATGGGATTATATTTGAATAGTCTTAGACATTTGTGGTGCATGAACTGGATAAATTGCTTCAAATTACTTGTACCTGTTTAAAAGAAGTGAGCAACCACTTTATTTGACTTAGGGAACAAATTAGCTGCCAAACACTTGAAGATTTTTTAGTTTGAAAAATAATACTACCATTAAAAATTATGCATTTCATTTTCCTCTCTCAAATATTTAACTCTAACAAAGTACTTGGAAACAACTTTTCATTCTCCTAGTTTTCATTCTTCTAGTCCATTTCCCTGCCTGGTTGCATTTTACTGCTAACTCTGCATTATGCCTGAATTTAACTTTGCCTTGAATGGTAAACTTCTTTTTTTTTTTTTTTTTGGTCTGGTTTTAAGAAGTCATGATTTACTGGGTATTGATAAACTTTTTTTCTCTCTTTTTCTGCAGAAAAGCCAATTGAAGCTTTTGCCTCATGGAGTAGAGCAAGAAGACTCTACTAAATTCATTATCCTCACTTTGATCTCCATTGCTTGCATCATTGGGGTCCTCTTAGCTTCAGGGGTCCTCTATTGCCTCCGCCATAGTTCCCATCACAAACTGAAGGAGAAGCTTTCAGCACTAGGAGCTGATTCAGGCTCAGATGCCACTGCTGCTTACCAGGTAAGGAAAGACTGTTTTTTTTTTTTTACACATTTTTAATATATCAGCTTCTTAAACAGGTTAGTTGAGTGGTTTAAGCCCCTTGCCCACTCCCAGCAATTGTTCTTGTATTCATAGTTCAGTTTCTTTGATGACGACAATGTGAGACTTCTCATTAGTATTCATGTAAATATATTATAACTACAGCTTTACTGCTCTATATTAATCTTATGCTTGTTCTTGGGTATTCTCCTGTTAGTTGTGAAAGCTAGCTGCTAATTAGAAATGTGGAAAAAATACAATCCATGAATTATGTATTATCTATAATCTTTCTTAGTTTGGCCACTATTAATGAAAAGTGCTGGAGATGCATGATAAATTGGTTGTGTAGATATTTGAAGATGTCTCTTAAATCATCAACTTCCTCTGGCTCTTCTATGAAAAGATCCTTTGACCTGATCTGTTGCCACCTTCTGCCATTATTCGAATAAAGTGAAATATAATGCTGATAGATGGGAGGTAAACCAAGAATTCTCCATCAGAACAATGGTAGCAGCTGTGTGCGAGTAATACAGAAATATTACGAGGAAATCTGTGAAATAAATCAGTAGCCAATGGGAATATGAAGAAGGCAGGTTTAGAACAATTGAGTATTAAACAAAAAAACCCACAATATTTTTGGGAGGCTTTGCCATACATATTTTACGATTAATAATCATCTTTAATGAAATTCATTCAACTCTGTTACTCTAGGAACATAAGCATGAAGCTTATGCTCAGAATAGTTGCAGCTCAGGGCACTTGATTTGTATAAAATGTAATAAGTATATTTACACATTTGGGAGAGTAATTTGCTCTGTCAGCATTTTTAAAAGTTTCATTGAAATGCATCTACATGTGTTTTTTTCCCCATCATATTTTATGCTTTGTTTCATTGGGTGACTTTAGGAGTAGAATTCCTTTTAAATAGTTCAAAATTATGAACTAGTCATCATTCCATCATCATAATCAAGCTGAGTATCAATTGGTAAAGATTACCATGAAAAATATAATCAGGATGCTACTTTACTTCTTCAGAAAGGACCCTCCCCTTCCCACCTCCAGCAACTCCTCCTCAGATAGCATACTCCTGTGGCTCCAAAATGTGCTTCTTGCAAATGGGTCTGTAGCCCTGTAGGCCAATCAACCTCCATGCCTATCACATGGGTGCTGATATGACCTTTTCAACACACTGAGATGTATACATGTTATATACATATAATAAATGTGTGTGCACGTGTGTTTACACATATAGGTATTTGAGTATATGACATCTCTGTCTTTCAGTGTGTCCAAAGGATAAATAGCCTTTTTGCTTCAGAATTGTTAGCCTTGCCATTGTTTTTATGAAGCTAGAGACCCTTCAAAGGTAGTTATAAGTATAGTCATTGAATTTTTCTCTATAAAGGGGTAAAGACTTTAAATATATAGAAAATGTCATTTCATTAGAGTGGCTCTCAGTTTTAGTTAAAAGCAAAAGGAAAATCACTTTAGAAGAAGCCTTTAAAATGTCACATAAAGACACTGGATTCATCAAGAAATTTCATTGAGAAAGATCATCACCATACGATGATCTTTCTCTTCCAGGACTCAAATAATGTCAATACATTAATAAAATATCACACCAATTTTGTTCTATATGGCGACAGAGGAGATCATACTGATGTATAGTTTTTTAAGAAGCACAGCCTTTTTTGATATATTTTGAAATTCAGATATCAAAAATTGATGAAATGCAAAGACTGAACATGCATGCAGAAATGCCTAATTTAAAAAATGCAGGTTAAAAAAATGCATACTTAAAGCTGAGTTTCTGATAATTAACAGAAAAAAATCTTCCAAGTGACAGCTCTAATTAATAGTATCTGTAATTAAAATCGTGCCCTTCCAGCAGGAAAATTGTTTGAATTTCTTGGAGTGACCTTTTTGCCATTCCTCCTGGGGGCATGGTGGTTAAGTTGATGTTGATTTTATAATGAGCTCTGGTTTGTTTAATAAGAATCTGTAATCCAGACAATAAATGAAATGTGTGCCTTACTTCATTCCAGATTGATAAACACCTCCCCCTCACTCCACCCTCCCCCCCCACACCCAACGTTCCTCATAAGATTTAGGAATCTATAGAGTCTAGGACATTTTAAAATGGGATCATTTAGGGCCTTCCTGCTCACTTTCTTAGTTTTGTTAGTATTAAAATCTCTGTCGGGGAACAATTCGAATTAAAAGTGGATGAGTTTATCTAAGTAAATATTATGTATAAAATGTTAGTGCTAGGTTTTTTTTAACAGACCAAGGCAGATGAGTTCCCTCTGTTTTTATAAAGGATAAGAAACTTTAATTGTTTATTACTTTAAGAGCCAATGGAGCAAAATGCTTAAGGAGGTCTTTAAAAAAAAAGATTATGGGGGACAGGTAGACAATATTTATTTTTTATTAATCAAAACTGTTATGTACTCATTAAAGTATGTATATCTGGTCTGGTTCTCATAGATGGAGTCATTCAGTCCACCTTTACATTTAAAGTGCCTCAAAGGTGTTACATTAAAAATACATATATTCCTCGCTTTTTATAAGTTTTTCAGAAGAGATCCCCATTCAAATCTTAATGTTCAAATTTTTTTACTTCTATTTAGAACTTAGCTAACTAACATAGCAAGAAAAAATGTGATAATAGACAGGCACAAACAGAACCTTCACCTGGCTCACACTGAAACTTGGACAGTTTGAATCTCTGCTCTGACAAGGAAGTAGCATTAATTTTCCTAGCGGTTAAAGGAAAAGAAAAATTAAAGTAGTTTAAAAGTGATATCTTGGGATCTAAACCTGGCAGGAATATGCAAATATCCTTACCAGAGATGTTGCCTTTTAAAGATACAGATGTTATCTACCATGTCTTGTGTAGGATAATAAAATTAAAATAGGAATTAGTCATCTTCTATAGAAAAGTTGTTAAACTTGGGTATCAAGTTTCATTCTCCCTTCTTCATCTTCCCTGCCCCTCAAGGGGAGTTAAGTTCCATTGCTGATGCGTGAGTCAGAAAGGAGAACAAACCTTGTTACCGCCAAAAAACGGCACAAGCATTGTTGTCCTCACCAGACTCTTTGTAGTGGTAGCTGGGAGGCAACTTAGTCTGTTGACATTGTATCAGCTCTACATCTGTATCAGGAGTTACAATGCAAATCTCACTAGGCAGCTCCCACTGATGCCATTCTCAGCCCGTGTAATATCCATGCAATCCACGTAATTCGTAGTATGGGGCTTTCAGGCACAGTGACACTCAGGCAACATTTCCCAACCATAGCTGAGAGTAGCAATTTCTTAAACATAATTGTTTCAGAGCAATGTGTGCTAAGGTTGCTGTTCTTGTTTTCAAATTAGGCAGTCTCCTAATTCCAGAAAATGTTATTGGGTGTAAAGGTAGCTGTTCCTTCTTTTCAATGAACCGTTTTGCTTGAGTTAAGTAGACAGAGCCATAATTTAGAAAGTATTTTTGGTTATTTCTTTGTTTCGTTTACCCATCTAAAAATCAGATTCTTTTTGACAGAGCTTTATCCGTTTGACACTTAACAAGACACCCCATCCTGTCAGATAGCCTGTCAAAGCTTAATTCGATGAAATTTGAAATAGCTGGATGTATTAACCTTCAGAAAATCTGGGGCTCTTATGAATATAACTATTTCTTAGCTGCAAGAATGTAGAGATGCTGCAGTACTTCTCCCTAGTGTTTTCAAGCAATGTCTATTTGTTTTTACTTCTAAAGGAGAATAAATACTTGTACTTGTATTTACATTTATACCTCAGCTGATATTTTTATTACTTACTTCTGCTAAAATATTTTCTTCAAATTGTCTTGATGTGTGTGACTTTATTTGCATTGTACACACATATATTTATAAAGTATGACTAATGGAGAGGAGCAAATTGGTCCCATATTTTGTATATGCAGTGTGGATTTCACATTTTACCCTGTTTTATTCTATTTTGATGTGTGGTGATTAGCAAAAACTGCCAAAAATAGAGCAATTGGTTATTAAAGAGATTTGCTCTCTTTTTCTCCAATGATTTTTTTTTAATGTTACTCCCCTTACTCTGATACTTTGATCATCTTTGAACAGCAAATTTAGTATTCTGCTAGCCCACTCTTCCATCCATGACATTAGGGCAGAAACTCCTGAGGAATTTTCAGCCAGTCCTCTTTTGATGGTTTATTTCACAATACCGAGCAGATTTTTCTCGTGTACTTTGAGGCCTTTGGAACCTAACCCACAGAAAAGCAGGCATTCAGGCTTTGGGGACCGCCTGTAAACAGAGCCTCTAAGTGCACATCTTGGTTGTCACTGCTCCCATTAGCAAGTGATTATTAATGTAATGACAGTGTGCATGGTGATTGCTGCTATTTAGGGATGCTCCATTGGCTCAGGCTGATGTATTTGTGATTCCAAATGCACCCTGACTTCTAACCTCTGCATGAGGGAATGCTGGGCTGTACAAAGAGATGTCATGTCACAGGTTCACTTTGTATCCTGGACTTTGAATTAAGAGGATCTTCCTTTTTTTCCAAGTGATTTTAATCTTCTGGCATTTCACTAATAATCAGTAAAATGTGTGGCACGGAGAGTTGGGATGCCCTTGATTGAATTAGAAAACAAAAGTTAATTTTTATTAGACTTACTATCAGTTCTCTATGAATGCCTATTCCGTTTTAGCAGTACATTTATCTTAGGATGCCTTTTTTTTCCTTCCTTCCTCCTTCCTTTGAAAAATCTTGAAAAAAATCTTCAGATAATTTTGAGATCCTACAAGAATAAGAGCTATTCAACCTAAAAATGAAGGAAATATACCAAACTAATCTTAAGGATCCATGTCTTTTCAACTAGTTGAAATAATGCCAAAAGGTTAGAATTTATTCTTTTTTTGCCTAAGTAGCAGATTAGCAAAAGCTTATCACATATTGAATTGTGGTGTTAATTTTCCAGGTGTGCATGAATTATGATTTTTCCCAAGTAGACTGTTAGCACTTTGAGGCCAGAAACCATATCATGTATCTTTGTATGCCCCATAGCACTTAACCACTGTGCCTTCACAGAGTAGATAGTGAGTAAATACTTGTTGATTGATTGCCTGATACATAATGCCTGAGGGTACATTGAAAGAAAGTATGATATTCAAAGGCTATGAGATCACCATTTGAAGGAGAGAGCTTCAAATTCTTACCTTTGATGGGGAAGTGAAGAAAGAGTGCAGTATACTTTCCCTGCGTACTAAGAAGACATTTTTATATTCATGTATGTTCATTTGATTTAAAATCATATTTAGAATCATCAATATTTGGGGGAGAAGGAAGAATGTTGTTTGCAGATTTATGAACAAGCTCAATTGACTCTTCCAAATACCTTTTCATTCATGAATCTAGCTTTTCTTGATGACACCCATTTGTGGCATATTTTCCTCATCAGTCTTTAGTACTCAAGTATTCAGTTCCCAAATACGTGGACTGCATGAACATTCTACAATTTGGCCCATTTAAAATGTTTCCATAAGGAACAGTTCCTGTGTTGCCTAAATGCTTCCTCTGGAGAACTCTAAAGTCTTGAAAGATTTCCAAACAAGTATTAAAAAACAAAACTTATGAAACATGTTGCCTCTTCTAATGTCAGTCCACAGTTCAAGTTCACAGAATGTCAGTGGCTTAATTTAAAATAACAGATTACTCAGCAAGGCATTTGGAGACTCCCAAAGGATTGCAGTACCAATACAGAAAAGTCTGAGAGGCCCAAATTCAATAGGAGTTTCTGTTTTTCTCTCAGATTTCTGGTGTCAATGGGGTAGTCTTTTATTAATACCCGTTGGGTATTATTAATGACCCAAATGGGGTCACAAAGAGGTGGATATAACTAGATATTAGAGAGTGGACACACTAGAATTAGAGTTTGGTGAGGAAAATAAGTTTTGTCAAAGTGACTTAAATGGAAATAATTTCTGAAGAGAAGGTGGTAGTTACTTATATGGCATTGTTTGAGCAGTGCTAGTCTGAAGCATATGCTTGGTTAACTTGTCATGGTAGGCGAGTTGCCTTGTTGTCCGTGATCTTTCTTAATCTCTCAATTTAAAAATATATTATTATTTTCTGTTGAACATGTAATCGATAGCTCGCTCTGCATTGTGAAGGCAATCCAAGTAGTGCAGAAGTTATTGCCTCTACCACCAAGTAAGCTAACAACATAAAGCAATAGCAACCAGTACAGCTTAGTAAGTACTTAGCTTTTAGCTTTTATTTTACATGGTCTACACTGTAAATTCTTTAAGAGTCCCTAGATTGGGAGGCTAAGTGGCACAGTGAAGAGAACACTGGCCCTGGAGTCAGGAGGATCTGAGTTCGAATATAACCTCAGACACCTAACACTTACTAGCTGTGTGACCTTGGGCAAGTCATTTAATCCCAATTGCCCTGCCTTTCCCCCTCCAAAAAGAAAAAAAAAAGAGTTTCTAGGTAAAGATTGGAGAAGTTAGTGAAGGCTTCAGGAAAAGATGTGACTTGAGGTGGGCCTTAAAGGATGGACTGGATTTTAATGGGTCGATACGCAGTGGAGAGAATGCTAGGCCTGAAGTTAGGAAGATTATGCTTCCTGAGTTCAAAACTGGCCTCAGAAACTTACTAGCTATGTGACCCTCCAGTATTTTTGGCGAACCACTCCTGTATTTTTGCCAAGAAAACCCCAAATGGGGGCACAAAGAGTTGGAAACCACTGAAACAACTAAACAACAATATGACACATTGTAGAAGACCTTCAAAGCCAAGCAGAAGAGTCAATATTTGCTATGGTAGTCTATAGGCAGCTGAGTGAAGGCAGTTATAGAGGGTACTTCTGCATAGGACAGGAGGTTAGTCCGGATGACCTCTGCATAATTTCTTGCTTCAGTACACCAGGCATCCATGATTTCTTTCATTAGTACGGATCCATCATTAGTCAGCCTCCCCTGAAGCATGTCATAATCCTTCTACACGGAACAGGCAGTTTTTTAGCATTGCTGTGGCTGGAAAATTCATGACTTTATGGCCAACCTGATGATAAGCCTTTCCAGACTCTTGCCTAGGCTGGCCTTGGATGACAAACACACTTCACAGAGTCTAGATAATTGTCATCTTCCTCACAACTTCAAAATTCAGCGATTCTGTGGGAAGCTAAACTTCAGTTCCTTAGTGACACCTGCTTAAATGGTTCTAGCTAACGTGTGCCTTCTTCACACAGAAAAATAAAAAGAGGACCATCTTCTGTGTTCTGGTTCTCTCTGGTCTTCTTTCTGCCTTATATGTTTTTATCTCTACAAAGTCTTATATTTCATTCCTGTTGTATGTCTCACTCAAATCTCAGCTAAGTTTTTCCTTTTACTCATATGTAGTGTGTGTGAGTGTGTGGCACAGATATGTGTATGTGTATATATGTGTACACATATATATCAGACCTACATGCATATGTACCTGTGTATAACATACGTGTGTGTGCATGCATGTGTGTGTGCGTGTGTGTGTGCATGTGTGTGTGTGTATGTGTGTGTGTAGCCTAATTCCACCTCAGTCTGAAGGATTCCCTGGGAAGTCAGATCAGTTTTGGAGTTGATCTCAAAGACAAGTGACATTCATTCTGTAGGATGGTCCACATTTGGTATAGGAAGCAAAGTAATATTTGACAAAGCATTGATCCTATGACAGTCTGTATTTAGATGGATTCTAGGATCACTAGGTTAAACTATAGAGAAGAAGGGTCTGAAGAAATGCCAGGATGGGAAGGGACAGAGGAAAGGAAGAAGGTGAGAGAAGGGGATAAGATCAAATGAAATGGAGTAGAAGAAGCAGAAGAGAAAGATGAAAATGAGGTAACATTGAGGAAATATACCTCAGTAAGTATAATGGAGCCACAAAATGTGTCATCATTCATACCAACCCAGCCCCATTCAACTTTTTTTTTCTCTTCATCGTCATTCACCATTATGCAGCCTGAGGGTTTGGGAGTAAAATCTGTTCCTCCAGAGGAATCCTAAGCCCCTTTGGTTTGTTATCCCTGTGTCTTGTGTTCAATGTGAGAAATCACTGTAATACTTAATGACAGCATTCTTCAGCTGTAGATTCAATATGTGTGCACTGGTGAAGACCAGAAAAAATGGAGGTTTTGATCAACAAAGGTAGATGGATGGATGGATGCATAATGCTTGCCACAGTCAAGTCCAGTGTCTTATCTCCAGCCCCACTCCCACTCATAGAAACTTTTGTGTATAATCTCTGAAGATCATATTCCATTGGGTGGGAATACAAAAGGAGATAGATAGGAAATGTCCATCCAGGAACTTAGAATCAACTTTTCATTTACTTAAAGCACTTTTAAAAAAATGCATTATGCTCCATTGGGCTCTCTGGCTACATTATAACACAGTAAATGTTATATATAATGTAATTATCAGGGGTGAAATACATAGAGCAGCAGTCTGTCAGAAAATACTAATGCCTGACTTTTAACATAATGTATATACCAGGCATAAAAGAAAGTAAGAAATTATAAAAGGTGGTAGAATGAAGGATAATGGCTTGACCCTCAAAGGAACATTGAAGTTGGATATTAAAAAGAGAAAAAGGCTCAGTTAAGCCAATTACACAATCAAACCAGAAAGGGTCAGAGTGACAAAAGTGGTTTCCAAATGCCAGCCATGAAACACTTTAAAAAGCCAGTGAATGGACTCACTGAATGTCCTCGGAGCTGGACATCCATCCTGACCTAACAATGAAACACTATGTTGAGTGTTTCCCACAAAGCCATGGTTATTCTGGAGTTCTCAGTTACTATCATCCCTCCAGTACTCAACATGTCCTTTCTCCTATCTTTACCTCTCTTCTAACCTTGGCTTCTGGAAAGAATGAGCCCTATAATCTCTCTCTTGTGTTGTCAAATTCTTTTATGGGTTCTGGTGGCTATACCTGCTGGAGTCAAGGGCACCCTCAGAGAGTAGCCGCTGCGGATATTTGATAAACTGTCCTTGATGCTTGGTTTGTGCTTGAGCTATGAATGCTTCAGGGAGCCCCGGGCAGCTCTGGGAGCCGTGGATTTCTGTATTTTGGAACCGATGTAGGAAGTCATTTTCTACTAGGCTTGTTTTCAGTTGTCTCACAGAAGTGATATAAGAACATTTTTCTGAAGTAGTGGCGACTAATGTCTTACAAAACTGTATTTTTAAAACATAATAAAAATAATGTGGTCTTGTTTCCCTTTTCCTGATTGTTTCAGTGTTTAAAAGTAGGATTAACTTCAAGGATACTAATGAACTAATCAGCAAATATTTATTAAATATTCACTCATAGACTGATAGATTCTGTGCTAGAAAGGACCTCATCGTGCAGTCCATCCCAGTTTTACAAATGAAGAAACAGACCCAGAAAGGATAAGAAAGACAGGATAAGGGAGTAAATGGCAAAGCTGAGATTTGAAAACTGCTCCTCTAACTTTAAAGCCAGTCTCCTTTCCTCTGTTCTATGTTGCCTCTCATTCACTGAGTTTAAGATACCATACTAAATTCTGGGGATCCAGAGAAGGATAAAACATAATCTTTCTTCAAAGGAGCTTGCAGTCTAGACAGGAAGACAAGATACATATAACCAGATAATTAACAATGCTGGGCAATATGGAAGGACTAGGACTGGATCAAGGCTTTGAATGATTGTGGTTTGTAGAGAAGGGGGAAGGGGAGGTTTTGTAATGATGAGAAGAGGCAGCCATATACCAGGCCAGATCAGTCTTGTTGAGAGGATTCACTTAGACAACTGAGGGAAATCTGGGAAAGGTTGAAGCAAGTCATGAAGGGCCTTCAAGTCCTAATAAAACTGAGGGATTTTAGTGATAAAGTAGCTTGAAAATAAAACAGTTTTGTATTTTAGAGCAGTACTGTGTGTATAGAAGTGTACATGCATGTTTGTATGTATACACATATGAATTATATAACCATCTATTTTTGCTTTGTTGGGTGGCATATGGATTTACCTATGAGATGAGCTAAATTGTGTTCTTTCTTTTTACTAGTCGGAAATCCTGAGTGTTAGGAGTGGCTAGGTGGTGCAGTGAGTAGAGCACCGGCCCTGGAGTCAGGAGGATCTGAGTTCAAATCCAGCCTCAGACACTTGACACACTAGCCATGTGACTTTGGGCAAGTCACTTAACCTCATTTGCCCTCCAAAAAAGAAAAAAGAAATCCTGAGTGTGTGTTGCTGAAAATATTAAAATGCCCATTGAGATTTCTTTAATCTTAACATAAGAATGTGCAAAGAATATACTGGAGAGCTGAGAGTGAGGAAGAAGCTGGTACCTTTTAGTTCATAGAAAGGCCAAATGATCCATTTTTGGTCTGAACAAGACGTGTCTCTGTCAGAGCAGTGCATAATGCTGTTAGGGAAGAATTCCTTTTGGACTAGGAAGGTGGCAGTAATGGGAGGCAAGTCTTTGAAAATATTTTTGTTTTATGTTGTAATCGGCTTTGTATATACAGGGTGGCCCACTATGTGTATATATGCATATGTGTATGTATTAGCAACATAATACACATATGTGTATGCCTGGACATATATGTGTGTGTATATATGTATCGATAACCTTTGAGCAGTCACTAGTCAGTAAATCCAAGTCTTAGACAAAATAAGTTTCATAATTTTATTATCAGGTCAAACATTTTTAAAATGTTATTTATTATGTTTGGGGGAACTCAACATTGGACCACATATAAAATGGCATTTTGCTGTTTGGTAACAGCTACAAAATACAAATAAAAATACAAAAAAAATGTTGACAGGCAATGAATGCCAAAAACTTTGTGTGTTTTTTTTTGAATTAGTATCAATTTGTGTCTATAATTAGAATCATCATCCATAGTAGAGACTGGATTGAACCTATAAAAGAGAAATCTCATTATTTTGTGTTTATTCTTTTTAAAAGGGAGCTGAACTCAGTAAATCATATACAAACATTTCTAGATTTAGGCTTTTGTATATCCTGACTGGATTTATATGGAAACACAAGAAGGTCTGGAGTGGGAGGAAATAGAATCCATGTTACATCATAAATTAAGATGGTTAATTGAATTGAATGTTGTCTCATACAAAGCTAAACTGCCTCACGTGTTTCTGGCCTATTGTGCTTCCTTTATCAGCGCTCTTTATCCAAATCTAAAGAGAGAAAAAAATAATACTAACAATTTAACTCACTCCAGAGTATAGAAATGTGAGAAAAAAACTAAAAAAACTCTGTTGTTTAGAAAAAAATTTTTGACCTTGAACATTTCACTTTCAAACTGTTAGTGTGAGAGTGTATTTTTATTCTTTTCATGTTTTCTTATTGTCTGAGGTTCAATTGCTCTCAATGTGGATTTGGGGCATCTTTCACCCACAGATCTCAAATCTCTTGCAAATGCCAGAATACTCGAGTAGAGGTGAGGTGCTGCAGATAATAAAAACTGGTTCTAACTTATGGGAACAACTGTGTCATCAGACAAAATAATTTGTTAATCATTAGAAAGCTGACACCTCCCCCTGAAATCCAAATGTGATACTTTTTCTATTTTTTCTCCTCCATCCACAGGGAAATGATTTACTTGTCTTTATTTTTGTGTTCTCCTGGGCAACTCTAATGTAAATGATGTAGTTTTATCACCTTCTAGGCAGCACAGTGCTCCAGTCAGAGATAGTGGTTTGGGATGGAACAAGTGGTTCTTGGAAACTTTATGTTTTCTGAAAATGGAAATGTAACTGTCCATGGCAAGCACTTAGAAAACCAGTCACAGATTCATACACGAAAGGTACAAACAAATATGTGGGCATTGTTCATGTTCCTGAGTCAGGCAGAAATGAGAAGTCATGTGAACACATTTTCTTGGATTTTTATATATGAAAGTGGAAGTAATATTTTGCATACAGTAAAAATAGATATTAACTTTTAGGGGCAATTGTGTTACTAGAAGAGTATTCTCAGAATCACAGGACTGACACTTCCCAATGTAATTTCCCTAACTTCCCAATGTATTGCATATATACAAGGGTGTGTGTGTGTGTGTGTGTGTGTGTGTGTGTGTGTGTGTGTGCATGCATGCATGCATGTGCATGTGTGTGTATGTGTGCACGCGCACCCAATGGAGCACCAACCTACCAAGGACCATGAAAGCAGAAGCCATATATAACACAAAATTGTATTCAGTATCATCATTTTCTTTATTGAATACCTACTAAGTGCAAAACACCACATCAGTAGGTGAGGGGGATGCAAAGATAGATGAGACATAGTTTCAACCTCCATGGAAGTTCAGTAGGGAAAGATGCACTGTTGAATAAAATACAAAGGGGAGCACAGCAACAAATGAGAGTAAATGGGAAGTGTTAGTGGAGTTCATTGGGATGCTGAGAAGTTAAGGCATTCCTTGTTTGCAGATGGCTATTGGGAAGGTTTCCTTTCCATACTTAGTTGTCCAAGAACTTCACTTGGGCTTACTTTCTGGCTTCTCTGAGTGCCCTGAGCCACAGAGCTTCTCTCCTCTCTTGCTCAGTAAAAGTAGGGACTGTGTCTTACTCACTTTTGAATATCCTGCAGTGCCCATTGAATGTTGAATACACAGTAGGTCCACACTGAATATTTGTTGGAAGAATTCATGCAAGAAGGAAGGAACACGGTCCGTACCACCAGTTTGGCACTAAGCACATGCAACTTTATCTTTTTTATGCTTTTGTTTTACTATCTTATTTTGCAATGAACTCTTCAGCTTGTTGAAGAGATGCTGTCTTGTACTTTTTAAAATTTCCAGTGCTAACACAATGCTACAACAATAATAAGCAAAGTTTTATATATTATAATTTACATATTATTTATATATTTAGATAAAATCATATCTTATAATTTGCAAGATGTTTATATATGTATATTGTATAATATATGTTACATAAAATGTATATAATGTGTATTGTCTCATTTAAGCTCATAGTTACCCATTGAGGTACTTGAGAAGACCAAGGGTCAAAGAAGTTCTATGTTTTGCTTATGGTTATACAGTTAGGAAACATCAGGGGCAGGATTTGAATACAGTTCCTAGCACTTTCATCTCTGGTCTTCCTTCTACTCCATCCCATTGCCTGTCATGTAGCAAATCTTCAACATATAATTCAATAATAATTATGGAGGGGCAGCTAGGTGGCACAGTGAGTCAGGAGGACCTGAATTCAAATCCGGCCTCAGACATTTGACACACTTGCTAGCTGTGTGACTTTGGGCAGGTCACTTAACCCCAATTGCCCTCCAAAAAGCAAAATAATAATAATAATAATAATGATAATTGTGGAGAGGTTATTGCCACCAGCTCATTTTCTTCACAGGAATGATTATCTCAGCTGCCTAAAATAGGCAATCATTTCTCCTATTACTAAATATAATCAACTCATGAATATTTTACAGTTTATCTTAGGATATACCACCCATTTAGTGAATTTGAGAGAAAATGAACCTTGCCATCTCTAAACGAACAAAAGATGATAAATAACGAAGAATTCAACTACATGGGAAAAATTCTCTTTATCAGAAGGATTTTTGGTTGTTTTGGGGTTCATGCTACCTCAGATCTCTCATGAGTCAAGTCTATTCTTCACAGAGCTGCTGATAGGATTTTCCTTAAGGATACATTTGACCACATCTTTCCTCTATTCGATAAATTCCAGTGGATGTCTGTTACCTGTAGGTTAAAATAGTATACTACCATGTTTATATCTTAAAGCCCTTCTAATCAAGCATCCCTCTATATTTCCAACCTTAACGGGCAGTGTAGCCAAACTGGTCATCTCTCTGATCCTGACACACTCCATCTACTACCTCCATGCCTTTGCTTTGTACTGAGTATTTCCTCTTCACCTCTTATAATCTCTCTGTTCCTTCAATAAACAGATTCAGCCTTTCCCCAACTGCTAGTGTTTACCTTCCTTAATTTCCTTGTATTTATTTCCTTTATATATGTATATATACGTGTATGTGCATGCATCTACATAGATAGGTAGGTAGGTAGGTAGGTAGGTGTATAGGTAGATAGATAGATAGATAGATAGATGGATAGATGGATAGACAGATGGACGGATGGACGGACATAGGTACTTTTTGCCTTCCCTGACAAATTGTAGGCTCCTTGAGAGAAGGTATTATTTCATTCTTTTTATTTGTCTTTGTGTCCCTGACATGGTTTCTGGCACATTATGATACTTAACAAATGCTTATTGCTTTATTGATGGATGTGTGGTGATAAGAGCCTTCTTTCCATTTCCACTACCACCATATTAGTTCAGTTCCTTATTACATTACCTTTTAACTGGTCTTCCAATTGCTAGAGACCATATAGCATAAAATTGCTTTCAACCTTTTATTGAGTACCTATTAAATGCAAGACACCATCAAGGACCCTTTCCAGGTCCTCCTTCACACTTCTCCTATGTTATTCTTCCTAAAAATTATTTTGATCATATCATTCCCCAAAACCTTCAATGAGTCTTCATTGCTAACAAGATTGAGTTCCAATTTCTTTGCCTGACATTTGAGGCCCTCTTCAACCTGGACACCATCATACTATTTCAATCTTCTTTCTTCTAAAAAAAAACTTTGTTCCAGACAAATTAGTCTACTCACCGTTCCCCCAAAATACCTTGTATTTCTTCTACCTTTTTTGTAGAAGCATTCTTTCTAGAGTTGAAAGAGATCAATCAATGCAGTGCCCCTTATTTTCCAGGAAATTAAGGTCCAGATGGTTGAGATTAGTCCAAGGACATAGCAGAGCCAGGTTTTGAAACTAGATCCTCTGACCCTAAACCCCACGCTCCTCCCAATTAGCCGTGCTGCCTTGATCTCATTCCTTCCTCTGAATTACTCTGGCATTTTGTCTGTATTGTTCTGATGTACTTAGGATGATCAGTATTGTATCATGGCTAAACATATATGTATGTATGTATATGTGTGTATATGTGTATATATGAGTGTATGTATATACAGACACCCATATATATACACACAAATATATACATATACACACATACATAATGTACATATATACACACATATACACGTATATATCTCACTTTTGTAGAATTTAAAGATGGAAGGTATTTAGATCCCCAAATAAATGTAAACTTATGGCCAGAAAGTAGGTCCTGTTTGGTCTTCATAGCTCTAGTACCAACTATAGTGCATGCCCTGCTTATTTCTGGTTTGGAACTGTGATTTCTCCTTGTATATGCCTCAGTAAGAGTAAATTGACCTCTACCCAATGCAGATTGACCTCCACCCATGTAAATGTCCTTTTCTACACCATATGTTGTAGAGAAGCACTAAGAGGTTGAGTGAGTTGACTCCTGTTCCACAGCCAGTATGCACCAGAAACCAGGACCATAAAGACTGCCCCCTTGTTGTTGTTGCTCAGTTCTTTCAGTCTTGTCCCACTCTTTGTGAACCCATTTAGGGTTTTCTTCACAAAGATGTTAGAGTGGTTTGCCATTTCCTTCTCCAGCTCATTTTACAGATGAGGAAACTGAGGCAGACCAGACTAAATGACTTGCCCAGGGTCATACAGCTTGTAAACATCTCAAGCCAAATTTGAACTCTGGAAGATGAGTCTTCTTGCCTCTAGGCCCAGCACTCTATCCACTGTACCATCTGGTTACCCCTCATAGCTGGAGTTAGAGTAATGGTTGTTGAATTGGGCAGCATTGAGTCCAGCCCTTTCAGTTTTTCAGATAGGGAAACTTAGGTCTGTACCCAAGTCACTCAAGCTCACATTGATAATAGAAGTTTCCATCAATACCCAAATTCCCCTTGTTTTGAAGGTCCTTCTCCTTCTTCATCTTTCCAAATTCAGCTTATTCAGTGCTTGGCAAAAATCTAACTTCTCTTAGAAGTTCCATTAATCACCTAAGAATGAAGTGGGCTTTCTTTCTTTGAATTTAGTTCTAATTTGCAGTACTCTGGACCTGTAAACTTTCTTTCTTGTATTGTAAATTATTTGAGAACAGAAGTGCATATTTTTTTTTTCCTGACAATGTTAGTCAGCAGTCAGTAATACAGTGATTACTATGTGCTAGGCATTTGGAGGAAAGCTGTATACAAAGAAGGGGAAAACAATTCCTACCCTCAGGGAGCTTATACTTTTTACAATGTGATAATCACTAATTATGTATGTGATTTATAGAGATTTGGAAGGTAATCTGAGAGAGGAAGGCACTAGTCACAGGGAGTAGGGGAGAAGGACCTTTTGTAGGGGACAAGTTTGAGCTGAGTCTTGAAGAAAAACAGAGAAATTACGAATTGGGGGTGAGGAGCAGAGGACTGGCAGCTTGGAGGACAGTCAGTGCAAAGGTATGGAGGTGGGACACAGACAGCTGTGTTCAAGGAACATGAAATAGGCTGGTGTGGCCTGACAGTAGAGTACATAGAAAAGATCAAGTAAGAAAGGGTCAGATTATGGAGAGTTTTGAATTCCAAGCATGAGTTAAATTTTATTATGGAACTAAGAGGGAACTAGAGCTGTGGCAGGAGGAAGGAAAGGAGGATGCTATGGGAAGGAGGGAATGCTTTAGGAAAATTGACAGCCAAGTAGAAGTTGTCTTTGATCAAGAAGGGACTTAGTACTGTTAGAAAATTGTTGTAGTAGTCCCAGTAAGATGTGGTGAATGCCTGTATTAGTTGGTGCCTGTGGGATTCTGGAGAAGGAAATCTATATGAGAGATTTTGTGAAGGTAAATAAAATGAGATTTGGAAATAGATTTGATATGTAGCATATGTGAGAATGAGGAGTTGAGGACGGCTCTGAGATTACAGGACTGAAAGCTCCCAGGTGGCTGGGAGAATGGTGGTACCCTTGACAGTAATAGGGAGGTTGGGAACAGAGGAGGATTTGGGAGAGAGATAATGAATTCTGTCTTAGACATGTTGAGTTTGAGAAGCCTGTGGGACATCCAGTTAAAGATGTCTAAAAGGCAGTTGGTGAAGCATGACTAGCTTCCAAGAATGTCTAGGGCTAGCTATATAAATCTGAGAATCATCTGCATAGAGATGGTAATTGAGCCCACGGGAGCAGATGGGATCACCAAGTGACATGCCTTGCAAGTATGATGTACTTAATAAATACTTGTTGAATGATTGAACTAAGGTAATTCAGTCCCTTCTAAAATCAGAGAAGAAAGAATATAATCTTGATATGAACCATCTAGCAGTCAGTCCAAGACTATGTAATTTGCTAATTTCTTAGTGCTTAACAAGACCCACTACATTTGCCATATGGTATTTGTTTTAAGGAAAGAGTTCACAGAGTTGGTGAGAAAAACAGGATAGGAAAGGAGCAAGAGTTTTTCATAGCAAAGTACTGTCCACACCCTGTTCGATATCAGACAACCACAGAAGGGTAGATGATCTCTTTCTTTATTGACTTGGCATCTTTTAAGTGGCCTGAACATGAAACAGAAAAGCAGAGAAGCAAAGCCTATGGGACTTCTGGAGTTTAACCTTATTCATGGGGGTCAAGTTGAATCCATGGACTTCCTGGGCATCACTAATCCTTTGGGAATCTTAGAACTTAATTGTACGTTAAGTCATCAGAGAAGGGAGTTGGAGAAGTTCAGTGTGTATTCATTCTTGTATTGGACTCACAAAGGTCTTTGGCAGGGATATGTTACATTGTCAGCTGGCAGTCCTACAGGCTGCTGTACATCTAATTAGAGATACTTCCTCCCTTCCTCCAACTCTTGCTTCCCTCTCCCTCTCTTCTTCTCCCCCTCCCTTTCCCCTTTTCCTTTTCTCCTTCTCTCTCTCTCCCTTTCTCTCTCTTGTTTCTCTCTGAGAAACTTTTCCAGTTTCAGTTGATGTCTGAGAGATTATTCTAGAAACCTACATTTAAAATATTTTTGTAATAAAGAAAATATATTGTTTTAAGAACAACTTTGAGCTGTCATTTTGACCATTATAAATACCCAAATTAACTACAAAGGTCATATGAAGAAAGACACTGTCTGCATCTAGAAAAAAAAGAAAGAACTGATAAATAGAAAAATGCAGAGTGGTTTTACACACACACACAGAGTTGTATCTAATGGAGCCATCTTTAGGATGGGGAAGGAAAAAAGGAAAAAAAGAAAATTGCATGATAACTTTTTGATATATTTAAAAAGGAAAAGCAAGTTGTACATAATGGATTTGCAATTTCATATACAACCATCTTTTTCTATTCTACTATGTTATGAAAGGCTTGTTTTATTTCTTAAGTTCAGAATAAAATACATTTATTTTAAAAAAGAAAACATATGTTGGAAGCCATCACCTGCCTATGGTTTTTTTTTTATTTGTTCAACTGCTTTTTCCCCATATCTCTATTTGGAGCAAAGCAAATGGCTGGAATGATTTCTTTCTCTCCTAATACAAGAAGTTAGAGCAACAATAGGAATAGGAATTTTTTCCTAACAAGAAGTTAGGTGAGCAAATCAATAGACATTTATTAAGCCCCTACTATGTGCCAGGCATTGGAGTAAGGATGGGGGCTACAAAGAAAAGCAAAAGACAGTCACTGCTTTCAAGGAGCTCAAAGTCTGATGGAAGAGACGACATATAAACTACTATGTGCAGTCAGAATGTAGACAGCATTAATTTGGGTTAATCTCAGAGGGGAGGCACTAAAAGTAAGGTGGGACAGGAAAGACTTCTGGCAGAAGGTAGGTAGGGTTTTAATTGAGGCTTGAAGAAAGCCAGAGAAGCCAGGTGCCTGAAACGAGGAGGGAGCAAAATCCAGGCCAGTGAAAATGCTCTGAGCTGGCAGTACAAGAGGCACAAAATGACCCTTTTCATTTTTAAAAGTAGCTGTGTATTCAAATGCATATGTGTACATAAAAATTATCAGAGGTTCAATAGCTAATGGCAAGTCTGGGGCTGGAATAGAGTTCCTTTGGTTCAAAGTTCAGTTCTGTTTCCATTAAACTCTTCCCACATTTGGAGCAATGGACAAACCCAATGGTCTATTGACTGATTTTCCCCAGAATGTCATATCATTTGTGTGGATGCTAATTTCTTATTCACAGCCTTCTGAGTACTAGGCAGACTCTGTGAGAGCAGGGTATATATGTGATGGATACCTACTTCAGGTTGAGGATTGAAGAAATATGGTGGGGGTGGCTAGGTGTTACAGTGTTACAGAGCACTGGCCCTGGAGTCAGGAGGACCTTAGTTCAAATCTAGCCTCAGACACTTAACGTGTATAGCCGTGTGACCTTGGGCAAGTCACTGAACTCCAATTACCCTGCATTCCCCCCCCCCTCCAAAAAAAGGGGGAAAAATACAGTGACTAGAAAACAGTATCACTTAGGAAGAAAGCTAACATGATATAGCGGACAAATAGTTTGCGTCAGAGTCAGGAAGACCTGAGTTCAAATCCTGCCTCCTACATACTGACTCTGTGACCCTAGATAAACCATCTATTATCTCATTGTTCTAGCCAAATCTCTAAGCCTGAAAGTTGCCAAGAAGATGCTAGCATGCTTTAGCAGAGGAATTTTCCTCATTTGGGATTTCCCTATAGCAATGAAATCACAGATCTAGTTTCTATCTCTCTCATTCAGCATATAATTTAGTACTAATTTAGGTATGACTGGCCATAAGGGCAGTAAGAGTTGAGAGAAGATGTTAAGGTAACATTGTGGGCTGCGGTAGTCAGAGAAGCTTTTAGATTACAGCGGTTCTCAACCTTCCTAGCGCCGCGACCCTTTAATACAGTTCCTCATGTTGTGGCGACCCCCCAGCCATGAAATTATTTTTGTTGCTACTTCTTAACTGTAATTTTGCTACTGTTATGAATCGTAATGTAAATATCTGGGATGTATATTCATGGTTACAAATTGAACATAACCCCCAGGTTGAGAACCGCTGCTCTAGAAGATGTATCTTACAGGATTTGGATGATCAGAAGAATGGAAGGGACTTCTTATCTCAAGACTATTCTGGATTTAAATAAATCATAGAACATAACGTGACTTATCTGGGCTAATTTAACATAGCTTTGAAGAAACATGAGATTGGAAAATTCCACCAGTGTTATTATGTCAATGTTATTTGTGGTAGAGCTGTTTTGGTCCGTTTACCAGTTCTGTGGGCCTAAAATGATTCCGTTTCACTGTGGAAGGACAGGTTTCTAGTTGTACAGGTGCTCATTTCTGTGTCAAGAATGGGGAGGAGGAGGAGGCCTGATTCGCCACCTCTGACTTAAGGTACATGATGAATAGCAGCCCTGACGGCAGCTCTCTGAACCTGACCTCAGGAATAACCGTAAAGAAACATTTGGATTTTACTCTGTGTGCATGTGTGTGAGATGTCCATCCGTTAAAATAAAAAGTTATCAAAGCATTACATTATTCCTCACTGTAAAGTTTATTAGACTGTGAAATGGTATCCCAGGAGAAGTGATGGAGACCACATAGCTTGAGTCATTTAAAATTATATGGGGCAGAGCACTTACAACTCTATTGTAGGAATCAAGTCCTTCTCTAGCTTGGTTTAGGGGCAGGGTCACCTAATAAATCTACTCCATCTTCAGCCTCTGTGGGAATTTCTGTTCTTATGTCATTCAAATGTTTCTTTTAAAAGCAGGAGTAGAAACTTTCTTATATATTAAGTATGGAGTGTGGCCTAGTAGGAAAAAAAAATCAGATTTAGAAATTGAAGTGAGGAGAGACAGAGATTGTAATTCTGCCTTTGATATCTGCTGACTATATGTATGGGCGGTTGTCTTAGAGGCTCTGAGCCCTTCTTCTCCTTGCCCATAATATAGGAATGGTGATAATAGCTATTGTACCTACCTCATAGGGTGTGGAGAAAATCTAATGAGATTATTTATGTGTATACACATGCCTATATACATATACATGTATGGGCGTGTGTCTACATGCATGTGTGTATACACATATATACATATAAATATGCATATGTAGTATTTTGAAAATCTAAAAGCACTATGTAAATGGTGACCATGATAATATCATAAAGCGTACTTTGATAATAGAAGCCTTCCTAATTATATGTGCATATGTACACGCACATATTGGGGTAGGTGATAGAATGCTGGCCCTGGAATCAGGAAGACTCATCTTCCTGAGTTCAAATCTGGCCTCAGATACTTACTAACTGTGTGACCCTGGGCAAGTTACTTAACCCTGTTTGCCTTAGTTTCTTCATCTGTAAAATGAGCTGGAAAAGAAAATGGCAAACCACCCCTCATCTTTGCCAAGAAAACCCCAAATGGGGTCACAAGGAGTTGGATACAACTGAATGAAGACTGAACAACAACAAACATATTTATCTATTTATGTGTATCCAACCGCAGACCTAGGCCTTGTGGCACAATGAAAGAAATGCTGAACCTGGAATGAAAGAATCTGAGTCTGAATGCTAACAATACCCTTCATTGGCTAGGTCGACTTGGACAAGTCACTTAAACTTTCTCAACTTTGGTGTCTTCATCTGTAAATTGGAGATGATAATACTTTTACTATCTACCTCAGAGAATTGTTGTAACAAATTATTCTCTGCCAATTTTACATGTGAGTTATTGTCATTCTTTTTTTCCCCAGAGCACTTTTAATCAGATACTTTTTTCATAGAAGACTCACTTCAATCTTTCAAAAGATCTGTGTTTTCCTTGGTGTGGGAATTCCCTTAACTAAAACACATAGCAAGCTTCATCACTGACAAGGATCAATCAGTCAATGAACACAAGCATGCTTTAAGCGTCTACTGTGTGTCACTAGTCCCTAGGAATCCAAATACCAATATAAAAGTAAGATAGTTCTTCTAGGAGATAGCACTTTGGGTGAGTACAGGTAGATGGACACAAAATGAAGAGAAAACATTATGAAGTATAGTAATCCCCCAACTTTACCCCCCATGCCCAGCTTTCTGATGACGAGCCTCTCGGATCTTAGTGACATCTTTAGTCATCTTCCATTGACAACCCATCTTTGTGGTTGTTTACAACTTTTCAGATGGTATGGCCTGGTAGGAATTCTGTTCCATTTTTCATAGCCTTCATGAATTCTGGGTTACCTCTATATTATAATGAAACTTCAGAAGAAGACTTTAGTGAAAGATGAATGGCATATTCATATAAAATCACACTGGTAGCCCAGATCATTGGATACTTTTTCTGTACTAATTGCTAGCATTATGTTATGTTATATCATATGTTATATTACAAATATTTTATAATTAGCCAATAACCTATCCTGAGCATGTAATTAGTTCCTTCTAAGCCACATTTAATTCTATAATGCACTGAAAATGTATGAGAGTGTAACTGTAATTAATTAGGAAAGAACTATGTGAAGGAAATAACTTTATTTTAAATAATCCATAAGTAAACCACCACATAACTTTTGTTAGGGTATCACTTTGAACAGTAGAAACAGACTTGACATTCTACAAATGATCAAGGCCCACCCAACTTAACTTTGTCCCTTTCCAGTATTTTCCTAGTACTTTATCCAATAATGCAAGAAAATTAGTCTTTATCCCTTCTCAGCATATCATAATGAACTCATTTTAGAGTTTTTTCTATTTCAGTGCCCATTTATTCCTTAATTTACCCTATTACTACTAATTACATCCTCCATAACACCCTAAAAATTCCTCTCCATCCTTTGTGTTTTTGCTTAGGCAATATGCTGCTTTGTTCCAATTGTTCCTTAAAGGTGCTAAGAGGTATTTTTTAGTCATTTCAGGTTTGATCTTTCTTTTGGCAGAATTTTAGAATGACAGGTCCTTTCTTTCCGAGTGATTCCCACTCTCTGTAATTTTCCCCCATCAGATACAGAGTTGAGAAATGAAGCATTTGCATTATTGTGTGTGACTGAATTTCTGCCCCTAGATTGCTGTTCAGCTTATTTTACGAATTGCATTATGAAGTGTCAAATGTTCAAAGTCCCATCCAGAATTAGGCCAAGACCCTTATTCTATATTTAGTAGTTAAGCACTTTGGCTCATTGAGAAAAAGAGATGCTTTAGGTATCAGACTCTCTCTCTCTTTCTCCCTCCCTCTCTCTCTCACTCTCTCTCTTTGTCTCTCTCTCTCTGTCTCTGTCTCTCTCTGTCTCTGTCTCTCTCTGTCTCTCTGACTCTCTCTGTCTCTCCCCCCTCTCCTTCTCTCTCTCCCTCCCTCCCTCTCTCTGTCTCACTGTCTCTCTGTCTCTCTCTCTCTCTGTCTCTCTCTGTCTCTGTCTCTCTCTGTCTCTCTCTCTCTCTCTCTGTGTCTCTCTCTCTGTCTCTCTCTCTCTCTCATTAGTTCATAGCCTTACTTTTTAGTGAATTTACCCTGGAAATGTGAAACTATGTAATGTTGGATGAAGTTTACATCCAGTCTGGTACTTATGAATTTTCCATTGCTGCATCAGATAATCTTTCAATGCTGAAGGCATGGTTGGCAAACGCTATTTGATGGGAAGATGCAACTCTGAGATTTATGTGTTTGCATTAGGCAGCTTGCATACACTCAGGAGTAGATGGATGTTTTCTCTTACTCAGTGCCTCCAGATGATTTTGAGTGTACGGAGGCAGCACCAAGCTGTGCAAAGATCTATTTTTGCCTTTTTCACGATAGAGGGGATTGCACACCCTGAGTTTAGCCATTCCACGCTTTACCTTGTTTGATAACTACCACTCTGCTGAAAGAAAGAAGCAGAGCCCCCATATTGTATCTCTGACTCCTCTAGGATGAAGCAAAACACTGCTGTGTGGGAGTGCTATGGTGAATGTAGTGCTGGAAGAATTTTTTAATAAGAAAAATTGCTCCCATTTCACACATAAGATTTCCTTTACTAAATCATTGCCATTGAAAACTGATCTGAGTACACATTCCAATACCATCATTTCTTCCTATGGATGATGTACTTCTGTATAGTGTATGGCCACTTATGACCCTCCATGACATTTTGATTAAGTGAAGGTGTGACTTGGAAAGAACACAGAGTCAGGAAAATTTGGAACCTCATAGCATCCCTTCCACTGACTCTCTATGAGACTTTGGCCAAACTATATGTATGTATGTATGTATGTATGTATGGATGGATGGATGGATGGATGGATGGATGAATGAATGAAAAAGCATTTATTAGTTTCTTCCTATGTGCCAGGTACTAAGCTAAGTTCTTTTTAAATAACCAAAACCAAACAGTCCCAGCCTTTAGGGGATTTACACCCAGTAGATTAACATGATGTAAACAGGGCAATGGTAACTGTGGGAGAAGACATGTTATGATTAGAAATGTCACAGAATGGTTAATTGAGGTGTAAGGAAATTGTATTTACTTCCCAGAATCCTCACGAAGATTTGATTTTTGTTCCCAGTATCAGGTGTGGAAAGGGTAGGATGCATGTGTAGCAGTATGGCATCACATTTCTCTCTGTTTGAGCTTCCTCCAGTACGGGGATTGGACTATGTAGAACCTCACACCCCCCCACAGCTCTGATGTTGTGTCACTATCTGAGAGATTTGTCGAGATGCTGCCCCTCATCTTTCTCTCTAAACCCATCTTCCCCCATAACTTTTCTGACTTCAATTGAGGGCACCCCCACATCCTTCTGTCCATTTAGAATCATTGTGGAATAGTCATTCTCCCTCCCTTCCAGTCCTTCCTTTGAGATGCCAAGCTTAATAGGAATTTATGTGTAAAGTCATATTATATTGCTATGCCATCTCAGGGAGGGGAGAAAATTTAAAACTCATGGAGTAAATGTTGAAAACTAAAAATAGGAGTGGCTAGGTGGTGCAGGGAATAGAGCACCAGCCCCGGAGTCAAGAGGACCTGAATTCAAATATGGCCTTAGATGCTTAACACAAAAACTAGCCATGTGGCCTTGGACAAGTCACTTAATCCCAGTTACCCTCTAAAAAGCAAAAGAAAAAAATTAAAACTAAAAATTAATTAATTAATTTTAAAGCCAGGCTTGTCAGTTCTAACATCTCTCATATCCATGCCCCCCACCCCAATTCATAGAATCATAAGACTTCGAGTTGGCAGGGACTTTTGATGTTATCTAGTTCAGTTCCCTCATTTGATAAGCAAGAGAAGTGAGGCCCAGAAGGGGTAATGGACCTAGCCAGGGTAACAAAGGCAGCAAGTAGAAGATCCAGCATTTAAACCCAGGTTCTATGACCGTGACTTCATCACTGCAGTCTCAGTACCTCTGCTCCCGCGTCTCTCCTCTGCTCACCTGGCCTCGTCATCATCACATGCTGTCATCACTCCCTCTCAGCAACACTGTCCTACTTGGTCTCCTTGCTTCTGGTCCTTCCTTTCCCCCATCCATCCTGCACAGCTGTCGAATTAACATTCCTAAAGCATGAATCCTACAACCTTTTTCTCCCATACCCAAAGCTTCAGTGACTCCCTATGGACTCTAAAATAAAATACAGACTTCTCTGTTTGCTATTTAAAGCCCCTAACAATAGACACAGTTTGGTGGCACAGTGAGTAGAGAGCCAGGTCTGGAGTCAGGAAGACTCATCTTCCAGAGTTCAAATCCAGCTTTAGACACTTACTAATTGTGTGACCCTGGGCAAGTCATTTGATCCTGTTTGCCTCAGTTTCCTCATCTGTAAAATGAACTGGAGAAGGAAATGGCTACTACTGCAGTATTTCTGCCAAGAAAACCCCAAATGGAATCATGAAGGGTCAAACATACTAAAAATAACTGAATAACAAACATCTGGCTACAGCCTCTTTTCCTTTCTCCCTGTATAATATTCTCTACATCCCAACGGAACTGGTTTATTTGCTTCTTCCTGTACCCAGCCTTCCATCTCCCACCACCGTGTCTTTGTATAGTCCTGAAATAATCTCCTTCCACGCCTCTGAACTTTAGAATTCCTATTCAGCTCAGGTGCCACCTCCTACATTGATCCTTCCCGCTCCCCAGTTTATAGAACTCTCCCTCTTCTCATTCCACACTATTCTAATATGTTCTCTGCATTTACTTAACTGTTGACATATCATATCTCCTCAGTAGAGGGCAGGGACTGTTCTGTTTTGTCACTGGACGGCATCCTCTGAGCCTAGCACAATGACTTGCTCATAGCAAATATTCAGTCAATGTTTATGGAAGGTAATAGAATAGAATTGATCATAATTGATTTTGTGTACTCTGATGGGCTGAAATGTATGCTTTTGGATTTGATCACCAGTCCTTTTAACCTGTTGCTGCTTGAATAAAATTTTTTACAATACATAGAGATACAGTATGATCTCTTTTGTGAATTTGAGACCCTCTACAGTGTGACAATTCTAGGAAATTACTGTAAATAAGATGTTTCTCCTGAAGAACTTTTAAATGCTTTGCTACTACCATTTCACTGATCCCTTCTCATATACATATATGTGGATACATAAGTGTATTTATATGCATATATAATGTATCTGTGTATCTATGTATGTTTATTTTGTATGTGTATGTACACACATATGTATCCATATGTGTGTATTATATATATATATACACATATATTCATAAAAATGTGTCCATCTTATAAATGGAGAAACAGATAAATTGAGGTCTAGAGGTCTGAAATTTCTTCTTGAAGACATGAAGTCATTAGGCCAATCAGTACAGGAACTATTTATGGAGTAACTGACATACAGTAATCATAGTATGTAGTTTTTTTTCTCAAACTGTGACATTTGGGCAAAGGTTTTGAAGCTCTTTTTCATTTTTTTATGTAAACATTTTTTTCTTGCTTATAATGATGGCCTAGGATGTTCTTGCATGTTTATATGTATGGAGGTAGGAGTTATTATGTGAACTAAGAGGCTTGGGAATATTTCTAGAATCCTGATGCTTGCAGAAGTGACCTTGTTTGCCTCATGCAGCAAGACAGGTTAGTCATTGTGCTATAGTGGATGTATCCCTATTGTTGGTTTAGCTGAATATCATGAATTTCCATATGATCTAGAACAAACTCTTCCTCTGTCTATTTGGAGAGCATAGAATCATCCATTTAGAGCTGGAAGGAACCTCAGAGTTCATCTCATCCAACCCTTTCATTTTACAGATGAGGAAACTGAGGCCCAGAAAGATAAAGACAGAGCCTTTTATCTTTATCTTCATCTTTGCATATCAGTGCATTACTGAATCATGTTAAGCGTTCCCTGGAGACGCTGCACAGGGCTCCCATACTTCTCTAGCTTTAAGGATTGTTATTATGAACAAGTGAGCCTTTATTTCTCCCCCAGCTCTGCACACCACCACACCAGTCAGGTTCCCTTTGTTAGGCACTACTCACTGAAGCCAAAGAGGAAGCTTTGGTAGCTGAAACCCCAGAACACAGAAGCAAAGGGAAAGTCTGTAGTTTTCTCTTTCCCCTTCACCACTGTTCTGAACACAGGCCCTATCCAATCTCCCCCTGGTACCACCCACCCTCATCTAGCACAGAATGATTTTCAGTAATGTTATACCAAGTTATAAGGAAAGGGATCTGATAGGTACAAGGTAATCTCCTCTGCCATTAGATAGCAAACTTAGAAAATATTTTTATTCTTGCTGAATAAGTCCAAATCTGAAATTACTAAATTTTTTTTGCTTCTTTATTAAACATTCACTATATACCAGACCCTGTGTTAAGGGTCAAGGACAAAAAAAAATTGGAGAGGGACCAATAACAGTCCCTGCCCTCAAGGGGCTTACATTCTAAAGGGGGAAACCTCTTGAAAATAACTAGATACGTGCAAGATATGTAAATACAGAGGGTATCTTGATTGCTCTAAATTGTGCCACTGTGAAGTTAATATTCTTGGGGGAACTGCACATCCCCACATAACCTCCATTTCAGGGTATTCATAGTCCCAATACCGAATATTTTGTTGATTATTGCTTTTCTTGCTCCCTGCCAGGACTATAAATTAAGAAAGTTTTAAAATATAATTGGGCTGGTCTCGGGGTTCCTTCACAGCATGCCTATATTGTTAAGTTTATTTAGTTAAGTTTATTTATCAATTATCTAATGCTTAAATAAAAAGATCTCCGTAGATGACCATAACTCTATGCTTTAAACTCACTTAACTGGGCATTATTTATCAAATATTTATTGTGCCTATAGTATTTGTGTGTGTGTCATGCTGATATTACTTTTCTATAATATACTGCATGTGCCCTTCACATAAGTTTGATAATAAATGTAGGGCAATAAAAACAGAGGAAGTGCCTCAGTCTGATAGCAATTCCCATGTAATGGGGAATAATGTCGTAAACTTCAAATTACATTTTAAATAAATGTTTATGCCCAACCCATCCATTAGATCATAGCCTAAAGGGTCAGCCAGATCACGCCTTCATTTATCACTGTGTGTGCTGCAATTGCTTTTTTTTTTTTTTAAGGTATAGATGATACTTTTAGAATGAGGAATGACAAATACACGCAGGCTGTATACAAAGACAGTGCCATGATGAGATAGTAGCAATGCCCTTGCAGCATTACAGAGGGGAAAAAAGAGGCCTCTTTTCAGAAACCGTCTTTCCTGCCAGGGAGGAACCAAATCCCTTTTTGGTCAGTGGTTGGGTGTTCACATACGGATAAAGTGCTATCGAAATGGATTGACAGAATCATAAAGCCTGAAAGGACTTTGAGAGATCATTAAGTCTGTCTCCTTGACCCTGGCAAGACCATTGGCAACTAAACATTCCAGAGGTCTCCAATTTTTATCTCTAATCCCTGAAACACCAGCTGTGCTGTGATGGGGGGGGGGGAAGCAAAACACCATGTTTTGGAGTCCAAAGATCTGGCTTTGGGCTCTGGCTCTACTATTTAATAGTCATGTGACACTGAGTAAGTCCGTTTTTCTCTCTGAGCTTTAGTTTCATCATTTGCAAAATGGTGACAGATACTAATACTTGGACCCTAGCTATCTCCCAGGGTTGTTGTAAAGAGCAAATGGAATAATGGCTATAAAGTACTGAGTTATAAAACATAGTCTAAGTGTTACTTATTATTTACCATCTTCTATCTTCTTTTATTTTGGAATAAAAATCCTGAATGTTCAGAAAAATAGATCAGTAGCAATTGGCCTTATTAAAAATGACTACTCATTATAAATTAGAAACTCATTGCTTGGAGAACTTCTGAAGAGGAGTACATAACGTTACTTCTTAGAGGCTTTGGGGATATACAAATATACAACCTCCTTGTTCTTTTCAATGATGCTTCTTTATTTGTGATTCTGTGATTCTCCCCATGATTACAAAATGTCCTTTAGGTATAGAAATGGGAAGAAATGGGAACTGGGGAGTCGGGGTATGAAACTACAGCTTCACACACAGCAGAACAGACACCAGAATTTCCCATGGAGGAGTTACAGAGATGTGCACCTGGAAAGTACATAATGCTAAGAGGTATATATTTAGTGCTTGGCAGAAATCTATGTGGATGAATGATAGGGTCAGGACAATCCACCACAGCTCATTGATTTTTATCCCCACAGGTAGTGGCACTTGTATGTCTAAGTCCCTGCTGGGATATTTTGAACCAAGTGAATCTAGAGTCAGATCTAGCTCTTAGACGGTTAAATAGCTACAACATTGAAGGATACATTGCTAAAGGTGGAACTGAGAGACATAAAAAAGCCTTTGCTATGTTTGCTATGTTTCGGACCTAGAATTATATACATGTATTGTATATAAGTGACAATATTCTGGCAAGTGATGTTCTAAAAAATAAAAGTCTTAGAATCTTTTTCCTGGATTCCTAAACTGATCACATCTTCACTGTCTTTTGTAGATGTTGACTTCATGTCAGTAAGAGCTGGGTTTGAATCCCATCTCAGAAAAGTTAAGTTATTTAAGCTTTTTTGGTTTTGAGTCTCAGTTTCTTCATCTTTAAAATGGAGATAATAAAAATACCTACCACACAACATTGTTGTCACAAAAATCAAGAGGGATAATACACGTAAAGAGCTTTGAAAAGCTCATGTAGGAGGTAGTACTTGGGCTGAACTTTGAAAGGAGGTAGGAATTCCAAGAGGCAGAAGGAAGGTGAGAGAACATTCCAGGTAGGGGGGACAGCCTAAGCAAGACAGACATAGGAGATGGAATATCGTGTGTAGAGAATTACAGAGAGGCTAATTTGGCTGGAATATACAGTGCTTGAGGGGAAGGTATTAGAAATAAGTCTGAAAAGGGTAGGTTGGAGCTAGATTATGGAGCATTTTATATGCTTTTTAAATGTCAGATTAAGATATGGAATTTGTCATCTTGCCCAAAGAACTAAGAGGCATGGGAACCTTAATCTCATGATTTCTGATTCAGAATTCTTTCTAAATGGTAGCCATGGTAGAAAGATGACATGGTGGAAGAGCCTATGGACCAGCTATACAGTCAAGCATACTGCAGTGGGGTTGACTTTCAGTACCTGCAGAGAAGCACACATTAAAGCCCCGTAACTTTTCCATTGATGACTGGAAAGCAACTTCAATGCTTAGACCAGTCTGAGCTGAAGGGACCCTCATTGGAACTGAAATGAGAACCCTCTAAGGTCAAAAGACCTCTAAAAGATGAAACACTCTCTAAGCCGTAATAGGAGGCAAGCTATACAGGTCATCCATATTACAGGGATTATGAATCTTAAATATCTGCCTTCATTTTATATACAGAAAACAACATTAGCAGGGTGGTTTTCATATATGAAAGATGATACAAATATATAACACATACATATATACATACATACATATGTGTGTACACACATATGTATGTGTTATATATTTGCATATATACAAACACAATTTCAATTCAAGGATAGCGTGCCCTATGCCCCAGAAGAAAATTTGTAAAGGCAATGAAGTCTTTCTCTAACAAAATACCCTTCACAATGTGTTACTAGTTCCTAGTAGGTTTTAAGGGATTCACCATCCATGCTTTTCCCCCCATTTCTTCTGATTCTGAAACCCTACTGATTCTAGGTCCTAGCTGCTATTCCCACTAGCTAACTTCTGGTGAATGAAGCACATGCTAGATGTAATGGGTAGATTTTTTTTGTACCCTGTCCATATTTTCCTCCTATGTTTTATTTTCTTCTTCCTCCTTTCCCTCCCTTCTTTCTTCCTTTTTTTTCTGTCCCTCCCTCCTCCCTTCTTCCCTCCCCTTTTCTCCCTCCTTCCTTGCCTCCCTTCCCACTTCTTTCTTTCCCTCCTTTCTTTCTTTCTTCCCTTCTTTCCTCCCTCCTTATTTTGGTATTATAGAAAGAATCAAAATCATAGAATCATATATTTAGAGCTATAAGGGGCCTTAAAGTCATTTATTCCAATCCTCTTATTTTACTTATGAGTAAACTATGATCTACATCCTCTAGTTCCAAATAAAACATCTTTACTAGTCAGGGGCCTGCTTCTTCTAGTCACTAACTTTACTACTAGTTTGCTGTATATCCTTAATCGAGTCATTGAAGCCTGCGAACAGTTTCTTCATCTGTAAAATAAGAGGTTGAATTAGAAGGTGTCTGAAATTCTCTGATCCTGAAATTTAAAAGGAAATTATATCTGCTTGAGTAATATACTGGTTTTTTAGTAGCATCCGATTCTTTGCAACCCCATTTGGGGTTTTCTTGAGAAAGTTACTGAAGGATTTGCCATTCCCTTCTCCAGTTCATTTTATAAATGAGGAAACCAAGGCAAATGGGGTTACATGACTTGCCCAGGGTGACACAGCTAGTAGGTGTCTGAGACCAGATTTGAAATCAGGAAGATGAGTCTTCTCAAGTTCAGGCCAGGTGCTATATCCACTGTGCTACCTAGGTCTGTTGCAATTCTCCTATATCATCTGCAGATTCACAAAACAGATACTGATTGAAAAATTTGATTTTTAAAAAATAGATTAATCTCAGAACCTCAGCCCCTTTCCTCTTGTAGCAGCTCATTTTTTAAATATGTCCTGTGATTTCTTATCTGCTTCTACGGCCACTTTTCTCTATTATATGATGATGATAATAAGCACTTGTTGGACTTGGTGCATTTCTAGATTGGATGTATGAAACCGCAGGCATCATAGGCCCCTTTATTTGGGCTCCCCCTACCCCATTCACATAGCATTCATTCCATGTGATCTGGAATAAATGAGGTGATATACTTGGGCAGGTCGCTACTGTCACTCTGTTCTACCTTATTAAAATTATCAACCAGTTTTGTCAGATTCAGGGAGAACTTGTACGTGTCAAATTGGAAATAAAGTCATCATCTCTAAATGATCTGGAAGGCAATAAGCACTTGAAAATATATGGGTAAAATGAAAGTGCTAGGCAGTCATAGCTTGGGCTTCATCTGATTTTCTCTTTCTTTTGCCCTTTTATTAAAGATCTTTTCCCTCACAGCAAGATTTTCTTTTCTTTTTTTTTTTAAAGTTCACCTATTTCTGTCTTTTATCCTCCTACTCCCCTGAGCCCACAATAATCTCCACTGCCACCAGTTGCTTTAACTGGAGTACTCAGAATTCATGTAGGATCCAAGCAACAGAAGGAGAGAGGCCCCTTCGCAAAGAACCTGGGTAAAGAAGTGCTTACTAATGAACGAGTGGAGAAGGGAAATTCAGCAGCATATGGGTATCTCATACAGAGAGCTGTGCCTAAAGAGAAGATTTCTCTAAAGTGTCAGCTGGCATTACAAAGGTCTTTAATGGCAGGGAGAGGGAGAAGGAAAACGTGGAAGCGTTTTGTGATCTCTGGCTGTTGCCTTGGGGTGCTCAGACATCTTTTGATAGACATCTCAGGTCAGATGCAGGTTGGTGGGATGACCTCCCCTCGGATGCCAGGATCCACTGCCACCAAGATTAGAAAGGAGAAGGGGAGCATGGATGAATCAGTTCTGGAAACAGTTTCCTTTTGAATGAATGCATTTTAAAATAATCTTTTCAAATTATTTTTCATGTTTGCCTTCATTTTATGCTTTACTTTGCTGATCATTGGGTTACAGTTGTTTTCACGGGACAGAAAAGAAGAATGTTTAGCCTAGCTGAATAATAGCAACCATGACTAGCATGTACATGGGGTGCTTTCAGATCCATAAAGCAGAGTACAAGTATTAACTCATTTCATCTTCACCACCACACTATGGAGTAGATGCTGTTATTTTGCAGATGAGAAAACTGAGGCAGAGGAAGGTTAAGTGGCTTGCCCGGGGGTTCATAGCTAATGTCTGAGGCAGGATTTTGAACTTGGATCTCCTTGATTCTAAATGGAACACTCCAGCTACCAAGTCCTATGGAGCACGTGAGATCCCAACATTTGTTAGCCAAAGACCAAGACCTTTCCAAAACTCCTCTAAAAGACAAGTAATTAGCCATTAAAATATGTCCAAAAGCTGTATGTTGATTAGTCATACTGTGCTATAGAGACATTTTGAAGTCATTTGTGGATATAAGACCCATAATTAAGCATGCTCAAAGTGCAAAGACCTCGACCTCTAATCCAAGTAGTGAGGGGCAGAGCCAGTTAAACTCCACACTTCCGACGTCTCCACCCTTCTCTGCTGCCATGGTCCTTCATCAGTAAAATGATCCATTTGGCTAGGTGATCACGAAGGTCCCCCTTGCTCTAAATGCAGGCTCCCAGGTAATTGGTAATCCATTAGGCAATTAGATTGAGATTTTCAAACCTAGCAACGTAATGTATCTGACTGTCTGCTTAGACATTTCACCATTGTCTTATGCAGTTACTGTTCAGTTTTTTTCTTCGTCCTGCTGTTGAATTGCTCCTGTTTGTCACTGTTTTAGGGGAGAGCGTTTGGGGTTCATTTTTCCCTTTATCCCTGCTTTTTTTAGTCTATCACAAATCTTTTTTGTTTGGGTGTTTGGGACCATTTAAAATGTTTCCCTTTTTGTTTGCTGAGTCCAGTCCTTTGTATTGTTATTTTAATGAGAAAAATATAGCATCTATTGCTCTGTTGTGTAGTTACTGAGAACATTATTAATCTAATTACCTTTTTTTCCCCTTGCTGAATTGGCAGGATCCAGGGTATCATGGTGCAGTAAACGATCCTCTTATCCAATACATACATACACACACAGAGACATTTATGTGTATGTATGTGTATATATATGTATGTATATGTGTGTATATACATGTATATGTATAAAATATATTTAGAATTCTCTGACAGACATAATGAGTATTGTTTGGTTTTCATAAAAAGACAGCTATACTTCTTGATTCCTTTCCATCATTTAGATGAGTTTATTATGCTTTCTGTTCTACCCTCCCCCTCCAACAGATATCTGATAATTACCTGGACTTAATAATTAGATAGTAGACATCTTAACCTGTGAGGTCTCAGAATTACAGTAGTTGAGAGGAGAAGCAAAGCAGAACCAGGAAGATATTTTGCTCCTCACCCTGACATGATAACAAACTTTCCCCCCTTGATGGTTGCCATTCATCCCAGATTAACCCTCTCTTCTGTCTTCTTATGTTCTAGGAGCTGTGCCGTCAGCGCATGGCTGTCAAGACATCCGATCGCCCAGAGCCTCTGCATACTTCCCGTATCAATAGCGTTTCCTCCCAGTTCAGCGATGGACCCATCCCTAGTCCTTCTCGGAGCAGCACTTCTTCGTGGTCTGAAGAACCAGTCCAGTCTAACATGGACATCTCCACCGGTCACATGATCTTGGTAAGGCTGTTATTCTATTGGGTTCATTGACTGTGATTCTTCGGACAGTTTTTAAGCCAATGTTTCCACTGTGGAAAGGATGGTAGTAGTAGTAGTAGTAGTAGTAGTAGTAGTAGTAGTAGTAGTAGTAGTAGTAGTAGTAGTAGTAGTAATAAAAAAATTAGTAATAATAGCTAACATTTATATAGTGCTCTCTTTGTGCTAGGCTCTGTGCTAAGTGCTTTATAATTAGTATCTCCTTAGGTCCTCACAAGAATCCTGTGAGTTTGGTGCTATCATCATCATCATTTTACAGATGAGGAAACTGAGGCAAACCGAAGTTAGGTAGCTTGCCAAACGTCACATAGCTAGTGGACCAAATTTGACCTCAGGTCTTCCCAACTTCAGACTGGGAAGAAATTATAGTCTAGTAAAAATAAGGAGGGAGACAGGTGAAGAAAGAGAATATTTCAATTCATCCCCATGTGTGTTTGCATTGTAATGCCTCTCAAACTGCCTCAGCAGCATTTTTGTGTTTTAATAAACAGAGTTGGCCAGATTGATGATGGAATGAGATCCTCTTAGAAGGCTAATGAGCAGCATATGAAAAGTGTAAATGTCAAGGAGTCTTTCTGTCTGTAGTCCTCCTTATATTTAAGTGAATATGAATATATATTTACAGTTGAGATTTTTCCCCCTTCTTTGGCATAGAGAATTCAGCTCCCACATACCTAGTGACGTGTAATTTTCTTTTATTGGTTATTTTGTTTTTAACCCTGATAACACATTAGAGCCTACTTTGTGTGTGATGCTTTTTTAAAGCTTTCTGACTAATAAGCAGTACTTGTTTTCTTCCCCTTCAATTCCCAACTCACTAAGAATTGTTTGGGTAAATGAATGTCAGTCATAAGCTTCTCATAATTAAAAGTGAAACTGGGGAGAGTTGTGGAGTTTTAAGGCCCTCCCTCTTTGTGTTAATACTTTCCAGAATGTGGTTAATACAAAACACTTTTCATTGTGATGAAAGTTCAGCTTGTCTTTCTCAGAGACACTTCTTTGCTATTTCTCTCTTACGAAGATGACTTTCCTTAAGGAAATGCCCGTGGATTGTTGTTTGACATATAATTAATTTCTAATTTTATTAAGAGAGCTGTTCACAATTCAGCATATCTCCCTGGCTGTCTCCAGTATACAAGAGAGTCATATATTCCTGAATTTTCCAGTTAGTAGAAGTTTTCGCATTTGTTGATTTTTAAAGTATAGTACAAAACCATCTCATTAAGTTCTTTTTCATAGCAGAGACTTCCTCTTTCTTAGATTGTCAGGGGGAGAGAAGACTTTATTTTACTGTTTCATTGATATGTCCTCTTACTCAAAGAGCTGAAAGAAGGGTTTTCCATTATATAAGTTAATTACTAGAATCCCTAAGTAGGTCCCATAAAGTTAACATGTGTTAATAAATATGTTAGAAAGATCCCTTAGCAGCGTAATGGATAACAAAAGAACAATTTTGACTAGTGGAAAAGAACCTTGGCCAAATGAAAGACTTCATATTTTCCCGAAGTAGAACCCTGTTGTTCTTCACATGTAGTCAGCTCTTCATGACCCAATTTTGGGTTTCCTTGGCAGAGATACTGGAGTGATTTGCCATTTCCTTCTATAGCTTATTTTACAGATGAAGAAGCTGAGGCAAAAAGGTTAAGTGACTTGCCCAGGGTCACACAGCTAGTGTCTGAGGTCAGATTTGAGCTCAGGAAGGTGAATCTTTCTAACTCCCGGCCAGGCACTCCATCCATTATCCAACTAGTTGCCCAAGTAAAACTACACAGGGATTAGAACAATATTAATCATATTGGCTTCCCCAACCCTCCTGTGTGTTATATTCTACCATGATGAATAACTATGGTAGAAGTACACCCACTCAAGATAGTTTTCAAAAAGGTGTCTTAACTCCATCTGACATTAAGGTTGTGTCAACATGCACAGAAAGCAAATAGCTCTGGACATTTTCTCACAATAAGTCATAAGAAAATTGATGAATCACTTACATAAAAGCACAATTGGAAGTGAGCTGAAAACTCCACAGTTATTTGTTGGACTGTGAGTTACTGTTTTTTTATGAAAGTCAGAATGATTCTGATTCCAGAGATTGGTCACTAAATGTCATTACATAATCATCGTTATCATTACCATCATCATCATCACCATCTTAACATTCGTATAGTACTGTAAGGCGTTCAAAACACTTTATACATATTATCTCCTTTGGTCTTTGCAATACCTCTAGGAGGTAAGTGTTAATATCCCCACTTTTACAAATGAGAAATCTTGCCCAGGACCATAGAATTAGTATCTGAGGCAAAATTCAAACTCAAGTCTTCCCACACCCTAGCCTTTGACACCTATATAAAACCTATCCTTACTCTCTCATTTCTCGTACTTCCATATCCACCAAACTTCCCACCTCACAGAATAATATATATACCCTTCCCAGTTAAAGAAAGACCCCAAATGGTTCTAGGATATTTCACAAAATAATAGCATTTCCCAGGTAGAAGAGAGTTCAGTTGTCATCTAGTCCAATGCTTAGCTTCAAAAGAATTCCTTTTACAAAGTGCTCAACAAATGGTCAGCCAGACCTTGCTTGAAGACTTTGAGTGAAGGGAATTCACTACCTCCTGAGACAAACTATTCCACTCTAAGATGGCTCTGATTGTTAATCACTTTTACCATATATCAAGTTTAAGATGCCCTCATTGTAACTCTTTACAGCATTCACCTGTTCGTCCTCATTCTGGCCTGAAGGACCAAACATCACATCTAATCCTTTTCCCATGTAACAGCCTTTATAAATGTTTGAAGACAACTGTAATGTCCTACCTTAAATCTCTTCTCCAGCTAAACATTCTCCAATTCCTTTAACTGCACTTTCTATGACATGAACTGTCCTTTGTGAGAGGGGGTGTTAAATACATAACTTTCCACCATACATTAGGTTCATGAGGCAAGATTGTTAACTTTTAATTAGGATGACTTTCCATGTTGAATCAGAGACTGGAGTCAGGATTGGATTTAGTTTTTCTTTCTCCACCTCAACCCTCACATCTGGTCCTGTCATTTTTCAGGAAAAAAAAGGAACTCCCAATGTGGAAACTTCTTTCCACTGGTTGAGTTTGACAAGCCTTGAAGAACTGCTTCATACTCAAAGACGTTATATGACTTGCCCCATGATCAAACAGCTAGTATTTGTCAAATGCAAGACTTGAACCTACATCTTCCTGACACCAAAGATGGCTCCCTTCCCATCATGCCCCACTGCCTGTTTCATTTTTTAATGAGGCTCAGTTTTTGAGACTCTTTCTCTAGCACAATGTCTTTCTGTTTAGTTGACCCACGGTATAGGACCCCTTGTAGAATAAACTTCCCTCTCCAATGGCAGTACTCCTTCTATTATGGAAATGATGGGATTATTCTACAAATGTTCCTCAAGTTTGATGTCTTTGAAGCTTCTGTTAATTCCCTTCTTCTAAATCTAACTCAAAGAGCTCAAGTCCTAATTTTTTTTTCCCAGCATAGAGAATGGTATTGTTTTATATAGCACTCTGCAGTACTATATTTTTCTTTTTGTCACTTAGGACTGGATTTGGCATCTAGAAAAAATGATAGTATCCAGTTTTATATTCTGCATATTTTGGAGCACTAATTTCATTTTAAACAAGTTATTATCTAGCGTTTCTACAGCATTTTATGGAGTGCTTCCCATTAATTTTTATTAGCTAATTTTTACAAGATCTCACTGAAAGTGGACGTTTTAAGTTGAAGATATTTCTGACCTAAACAGGTATATGGAATTTTATGTATAAAAGATTGGTCAATACAATGAATGAGAAATATGAAAACCACCTTTCATCAAATAAATTGTCTGAATATATAATTTCACATTTGACTGTAAATTTATGTTGTTCATAATTTTAATAATACATGATATTGATTTAGCACTTTAAGTTTGCAGTTGCCTTTCTTTACATATACTATCTCAACTTGATCCTGTCTACAGCCCTATAAGGTAGATACCATTACTCCAGTTTTGCAGATAGTGAAACTGAGCTTCAAAAAAGGTAAACAAGTCAGCTGTATAAGACCGATAAATTAAGAAACATGCCTGAGTTACTTTGAAGAATTATAGGATGGATAGCTGGAAGGGTCCATAGAGATCACTTCAGCCAGGGATTTTTAATCTTTTTGTATCCTAGACCCCTTTGACTATTTGGTGTAGAGCCTATGGACCCCTCCTCAGAGTAATGTTATTAAATTAATGAAATATTTAGAATTACAAAGAAAACCAGTTACGTTGAAATACAGTCATCAATGTTTTAAGAATTCCTGGAGTTTAGATCAAGAATCCCTGATCTAGACCAGCCCTCTCATTTTTAGTTGAAAGGGAGACCAATAAAAGTCAATGATACCAAGAGCATCATAGTTACAATTTAATTAGCACCTACTATGTACCAGACACAGTGCTAAGTGCTTTACAAATATTATTTACAACAATAATAGTAAGAATGATGATGAAGGTGGCTAACATTTATACAACACAGTGGTTCTCAGCCTGTCAGTCGTGACCCCTTTGAGGGTCAAACAACCCTTTCACAGGGGTCTCACTAGGAAAACACATATTTTCGATGGTCTTAGGAACCGAGACACAGCTCCTCTATCCATCTCCAGGCAGGTCTGCCCACATGCATGTATTAAATTATTAAAATATTAAATTAAATATTTGCCCACATATGAATATCAAAGAGTTGCAGCATTAGGAAGGTTGAGAACCACTGATATAACACTGTGTGCCAGCCACTTTACAATTATTATTTCATTCCATCCTTACAACAAACCTGGAAGGAAGGAGCTACTATTATTGAGGAAACCAAGGCAAATGAGGATTTTTGACTTGCCCAGAATCACACTGCTAATAAGGATCTGAGATCAGATTTGAACTCTGGTCTTCTGGACTCCAGATCCAGGGCTCTATCCATTGAGCCACCTACCCAGCTGTTATTATCATCCCTGCTTTACAGTTGTAGAAACTGGGGCAAACAGAGGTTAAGTAACCTGCTCAAAGTTACACAGCTAGTAAATATCTAAATATTAATTCAAGTCTTCTTGACTTCAAGGTCAAAGTCATGTGACTTGTTCAAGCTCACGTAGGCAGTAAGTAGCAAAGGTGGGATTCAAGCTCGAGTCTCTTCCAAACTCAACTTCCTTTTCATTTCCCTACACTACTATGTTTTTGTTGTGTTTGAACCATTGGAATGTCTTCATGCTTCAGTTCATCAGACAATACGTGATTTCACTCAATGGATGTGTTTCTTCCAACAATGCAAGTCTTGGTAGATTGTCTTTAAGAATTAGTGTGACTAAAAAATTCATAAGTCAGCAACCAGTCTCATGATGGTGGCTTTTTTGTCAACTGGTATGGAGATAGCATAGACAGCATAGTGTGTCTCCTCACTGGACCTGAAATCTTTCCAGCTTGTTTTCTATTTCTCCAATCCTCCTTTCCACTGACCTTGTCTCTGGGGACCTTAAGTATCTTCTGTGCCATGATGGGGCATTACAGGAGGTTGCTTAGACACATGTATGAAATTAGGACATCTTCACTAGCAAATGATAGCTATTTTGTAAAAGAGTTTAACTTTTTTGTGTTATGGACCGCTTTTGCAGTTAGGTGAAAACTATAAGTCTTTTCTCTAAAAATGATTTTAAATACATAGAATTAGAAAGGAAAAAATATATTGAAATATAGTCATCAACATATTAAAAGCCAAGGTTGTGGACACCAAATTAAGAACATTTCTTTATACAGAAATAGAGACAGTGATGGACAGTAGTTCCTACTACAATTGATGAAATCAAAACTTGCCAACAAAACTTTGAGGCAATGAGATAGGTGTCAGTCTGGGAAATGGTGGGTGACATAACGACTTAAATGGTCAGAGAAGGAAAACACAACTTTTGGAGAAATAGTCAATCAGTTAGCATTTATTAAGAAGCTACTACATACAAACCTACATACACTGAAGGCCTCCCAATTGAGGTAAAAAATGCCCTCATCAGTATACTTACTCACAAGTAAATGCTTCCTTGTCCTTCAGACCAGGCCATATTGATCATATTTAAAGCTATACTATATTCACAGATGAATTTACCCCCCTTCCCCCCCCCCAAAGCAAGAAGATAAAGTCAAAGTACTTGAACACAACTAGATCCTAATTGATTCACATATTGTTACTTCTGGGAGTGGGGAAATGAATTAGTTTCAGGATTCCAATTGGGGCAGTAGGCTATATAGTGCAAATTATCCTAACCAGTTCTAAGACTGTAAAATATCATTGTGCTCATAGAGGTGTGACTAGGTGTGTTGGTCCCATTCCACATATTCCACAGCTCTCTTTCTCTCCAGTGCTAAGATCATAAAAGTGAGCCTTATAAAGCCAGCAAAAGGAGTATGGAGTGGGGACAGGTAGGAAGGAAATCATATTTACTATGTTTGTAGATATCACCCAGTTGACGAAATGAGAATTGACTATATTTTAAAGGATACCCTTAGAATTTTAAATGCTCTTAATAAGTCAAAGAAATGGTGAGGGACCAGCAGAAGAAAATTTAATAGGAGCCAAGTACAAAGCAGAACAACTCAAAAGGAAAGACATCATTAATACAGGTGACTGTTACTTTATGTAATAGGCACATTCCTTGAAAAGTCACACGTACAATGAGTTTTTGTAATTATAAATCATTTAAACTGTGCTAAAGAGCTCAATCTATAAAGGAATCCTATGGTGAATTCTAATGTAAATCAAATAATCACCCTCTAATTGATCAGCTGGGTAGATCTGTACTTTTCCATCAGGTCTGCTAAAAAATCAGGGAACATTGGCACCAATTCAGGAGTGCCTGGCTTTGTGTGAATTTGGAAAGGATCTAGGTGTTCCTGTGAGCCGCTGGTTGCATATGAGTCAGCTGTTTGACTAACAGAGGAAGAGTCCTACTTAGACCCTCAAGTGAACATGATCCTTAGACATATCAACATTTAAAAACCATTAGGTCCCCTTTAGGTTCCATTATGTTCAACCTAAGATAGAATACAGAGTCTGTGAATTCACCAACTGGGCACAGATTTTTCTTACAGAGTATTATGGAGAGGATAGATTATCAATTTGGAAAACCAGGGGCTTAACAGAGCAGTAATACTCATTAGAAGCCTAGGAGGTAAATTAGTAAACTCTTATGTAGATTAAAGGTCATTCCCTGTCATTCTTTTGATTCTATTATTCAAATATATTAAGCTACAGCATTGTAAATAATGATGAAGTGATGTTCCCTGGTCTACCAAGGGTGGATAAGATAAGTTATCACTACCAAGGATGGGGTAAGATAGAACGAGTTTAAATTAAAACAGAGGATTTCAGTGACTGCTCTATGATAGCGTGATGCATGATTTTCACTTTTGCCAGGGTTCACACAAGCTGATCCCACAGAGTTCCCCCAAACCCCAATTATATGTTAAGTAGCAGATAGAGATTCAGTATTTTTTTAAGTAACTAAAACTGCTCCCTCTGTTTTATTAACATTATAGTTGACCAATTGACTTTTCAGGATTTTTTGATTCTCTGACTTGTGACTCATTTCAGGGTCTTCATTTCTTGCTGGCTATTTGCAATTCATTTGAGCAAATGTTCCTGTAGTGTCTACAGTGATGAAGTAACTGTGCCATTGTGTTTCTTACCTACATCTTGGGAGTGTTGTTTCACCATTTAACTTCAACTAAGTTGATTCTTAGTTTATGAGAATGTTTCTCTATGATATGTATTTGAATATGAGAATAATACTACCAAATCCCCAGTTATTTTTCTGGCAGAGGAGAAAAGCTTATGGTTATGTTCTTGTGCACCCATACCTACCTTCCCTGGCACTGAATGACAGACACTTGAGAAATGCCAGATCATGGGCTAAGCATATAGTCACTATTTCCATATAAAGTGAATTCATCTACCCAGGCAACAATGTCAGAACTTTATCATCATCATGTCACCTACTAAGTCAACCACTTAACTAGGTCTAGGCAACTAAACTAACAAACCGTATTTTTTTTTTGAGATAATATTTGTAATGCACTTAGCAGAATGTCTGGTATATAAGTAAGCACTTAATAAATGGTTATTTCCTTCCTTCCTACTTATGATTGCTTATATGGGACTTGTTCATGAAGAAACAAGATTATATTGGATGGTGTTTCAAGTTTTATATTTATACTAATGTATTCCTTAAGTCAAGCTTGGGGCAATATGTTTTGCCACTGATGATACTGATGAACTTTTGAATTGTAGGAATACTGTCTAACATTTAAGACAAAGGGTTAGGGGGAGACCCTGTTTAAATTAGCATAAATCTTTTATCCCAAGTCCATCATTACAGTCTAGATTGCAGTGTATGGATCTGACCTATCTTGCATTTTTTTTTTATAGATTACTTGCTTTTGAGTCTTTTTCCAACTCTTTCTAGTTGACTGGTCCACTCCTAAATAAATTGGCAGGAATTTGAAGAATCTGTTGAGACCCTTTATGACGTGCTTTCAGGCCTAGTAAAGCCACAGCAGACTTTCAGATGGAGAGGCAAATGTAATGAGGAAATAGGGGAGGATTTGGGATTAGGATGGCACACTCAGGATTAGACAAATGTTAAGCTAGCTTTGGTGACCATAGTTTTCACTGGGTTACCAGTTTTGAGTTTAGGTCATCATTTCTCTCAGAGAAGGAGGGTGGGGAGTCCCTGGAAGACAAATTTAGGCTGGACCTCCCAAGAAGGTCCTTGATCTGATTGGAATCTATAACAGGGAAGACAAGTGACCCAAAATGACCTGTATGTTAGAAACCATTCTATTATTAGTTCAGACCTGGAGTACATGTTCCAAGATGTTTTTGAAATGGACTGGGATATTATAGAAGCTTTCTGGCCTGGACCCACAATCTTGGAACCACCTCAGTAATTCTAGAATCAATCCCAGAGCCTGGAGAAGCTGTAAGAAAATCCTTATAGCCAAGATACATTCGCAGTTGACAAAAAAGTCCCAAATTTTGAGTTTCAGTGATAAACACTGATGAATACTAAAATGCCTTGCTACAAGGAGAACTAAATATCTTAACTTATTGAAAGTTTACCATTAAATAAAGGCACTATGTACTGAAGAGGTCATAACTAGGCAGTATAAAACCTAAGTTTTAGTCCTGGTGGTACCAAAGTAGTTAGATATGTATCCTTGGGCAAATCACCTTAACCTATCTATCCTAATGTCATCTAAAATAAAAATGATAATTGGACAAAAAGATCTATAAAGTTCTCTTTGGGCTCTAATATCCTCATTCTTTATATGAACAGAATTGCTTCTCATTTATCCCATGTTGCTCCTCTTTAAATTGAGTTAGAGGGTAAGGAGGTTCACCAATCCAAATTCAAAGGAGACTTTAAAAGTCATTCTTGCTTAACTACATAAGTCCAACAACTTCTACAGACTATTGAGTGCAATTTTTGAGCATTTAAACAGCATGCATCACACTCTTCATCAAGCACTTATTGAGCATGGCACTCTAACAAGGATAATTTGGTCACTCCTATATTGCTTGAATGCCACAGACCAGCCAAGCATTAGATTGCAAATGAAAAATCTGCCCTTCTGATTGAGCAATGCTGCTATTGATTAAATCAGGTTAAGTTGTCTCAGGAGAGCAGAGAAAAAGCACTTCAGAAGAGTCATGTCATTGAATTACCCCAGGGCAAGGATGGGAGGTAACAGGTTCGAAGGCAAGACAAGCAGCCGTCCCCCTTTATCTTCCCTTTATGTGTTAAACTTAACTCTTAGGATTTTGATACGAAGCACAATGTAATTTTCACTTTTTAAGAGAACTTATGAAGGTTCTAGAGTAGATGTTATTAACCTTTGGACTCTTTGGCAGTCTATTGAAGCCTATGGATTCCTTCTCAAAAATAACATATTTAAAAGCAAAAAATAAAATACATAGGATTACAAAGCAGACCAGTTATATTGAAAATCATAATCTGTAGAATGGAAGGCTGAGATCGTGTGTGATCTGGCAGTGGATCTAATAGTTAATCTTGAAGTAGTACTGGACATATGATATTTCAAGATTATCAGCAACAACTGCAATATAATGTGAACATATTTGTGATGAAGTCATGGCACTTCTTAATACTGCTGTGGTTTGCTGCCTGAATTCATAATTGAAGGAGATGCCAGTTGCAAGTAGAAATTAGTGAAAATAAAGATATCATTTTTCCACATCCTCATGAGCCCCCTGAAATCCATGGACCCCAAGTTAAGAGCCTTTGTCTTAGAGGCTGGTCAGTACAAGGATGCTTCCTTTCAGTTCCTTTGAACTTAGAAACTCTTTCCTTCCAGTGTAAGACCTGCAGATTTTCCCTGACAATGATAGCAAAAAAAAATCTTCCAAATTGGCAATGGGAACCAAAAAGTCTCTATCTCTGGCTTGCAACAGACCCTGAAATTCTCACAATTTTTGTTATTCTTAGGGTTAAGCCATTGTGCATTAGAGAGTCTTATTCAAAATGCAAATGCATCACCTAAGAGAACTAACCCATTTAGGCAGCCCACCAGCATCACATTATTTTAGCAGCAGAGAGAGGAGCCCTAAGTAAATGGGACACTGGAGAAATAATGTTCCAGGGATGGAAGGTGATGTTAGCTTAGAGTGACTTGGAACATGAGTACTTCCTAAGTGGGGCAGGTCTAAATCAGGTGTTAGATTTGGTGATTCCGGACAGCTTGGTGTCAGCATCTGAAGGCAATAAGGGAAAAGGAAGAGGAAAACACCCACATTAAGAAAGAGAGGTCTGTGAGGGTAAATTACCTAATTTACAATTTTGCATATTATCAATGTTGTCTATCAGCTATCCCAGTGGGTTGCTGAAGGCAAGACCTGAACCACACTCCAGATGCTTAGTGTCTGGTTGTGTCTCCAAGCCCTAGAATGATTCTAGGTTTACCTCTGAGGTCCCAAGAGCCACGCTTATCTTTTTCTTGAGGTCACTCTTACTTGAGGATGTTGGGATCTTCCATCTTCAATTGCAGTGGGCTGCTAGAAACAGATGTTGGAGTATGTTTCAGCTCCTAACGGCTGTAGGGACTTGAGAGTATCTTCCTGGCAGTTTTTGGCAGCTGTTAGGAACCCTCCCTTCCTCCCCAACTCCTGCTGGTCTGATACCCTCTGTCACTCCTGGGCACTTTGGCAGTTGTCTCATTGTTGACCTTCTATAAAGAAAGGTTTTTTAATTTTAAAAGATAACTTGGTGGGCATTTTAGGGGTTGTCTTTTAGTATTTTGTTCTTTTGCTTTTTGAAAAAAAAGTGAAATGAGCTTTATCATTCAAAAAGTCAAAACAGGGTAGGCATTATCCCCTGAAGACTTTCGCAAGCTTCAGAAAATCATACTATGTCATTTCTGCTTTGTAGATACTTATTCACTGGCACATACTGATTCTGGGATTCTGGGAAATTCTGGGATTCTGGGACCAAAACCTGACTAGCCATTTTGCTGTTGCACAAGGCAGAATTAAACAAAGCCTCCCTCCTTCACAAGAACTAAGCATGAATTCTGCAGTGCTCACTGCTTATAAGCTGGCTTTGATTTGCTATTCAAGCCCTGGGGAGAGTGATGATGATTCTGAGGATCTGTGAGAAGAGGATATGGGCAAGAATAAATTCTGATTTCAGAATCACAGAATCTCAGAGTTAAAAGAAACCTCAGAGGCAATCTGGTCTGGCCCATACCTTATTGAAATTCCTCTCTATGGCATTGCTAAGAATTGACCATCCAGCCTTCCCTTTAAGGGGGAACTCTGCTACTTCCCAAGGCAGCCCATTCTACTTTTGGCTAACGGTATTTGTCGGGAATTTTGTTCTTTACATTGAGCCGAAGTTTGCCTCTCTGCTATTTCTATCCATTGTTCAAGTCCAATCTGCTCTTTCATATGACAGCCCTTCAATTACTTAAAGACAATTACTATGTCCTTCTGAAGTCTTTTTTTTCTGTCTAGGCAAAATAACTCCAATTCCTTTTACTGAGTCTTAAGTGGCATGTTCTCAAGGCCTTCTTCTGTAATGCTTGCCCTCTTTTTTAATAATGCTTTCCTGCTTATCATCCTCCTCCTTGAAATATGATACCTACTACTGATCACGTTACTCCAATGCAATTTGACCAGGGTAGGATGTATTGGGACTATCGCTGTTGTTTTGGATACTATATTTGCTTCACTTAATGACATCACTTTTTTTGGCTGCCATCTGAACCTGCAGCCCTCTAAAGACCCCAGATATTTTTCAGATGGACTGATGTGTAGCCTTGCCACTTACATCTTATACTTAAGAAGCTGATTTTTTCTTTGCTCAAATGTAAGGTGTTAAATTTACTCTGTAAGATTTTAGTCTATGTGAGGTCTTTTTGTTTTTTGGATCCTGAATTGGTTATACCATACATTAACCATCCTTCCCAGTTTTTCAACACCTTCTAACTTGTTGGGCATGCCATGGATGCTTTTATGTAAGTCATTGATAAACATTTATAGATTCATTATCTAAAAACATGTTGACTACAATTGAAATAGAATGAATACTCAGCTTTGATATTTTATAGGACCTACAGTTTTATTGGCATTGGCACTTCCTCCTCAATACACAGGACATAATGCTTCTGTGCCAGCTCTAGTAACATCTTGGGGGTGGGGAAAGGAATTGAAATCCAATGGGGTTCAGAAACCATCTTTTCTTCATGTTACCTGTTACCATGTGTAATCAGTATTTGGCTGTTTCTGAGAAACTACAATCTCTTCCAAACAAAATTCCTTTCATAGAATCAAAAAATTTTAAAGTCCGAAGAGATCTCAGAAGTCAGCTAATCATTCCATACCCAAAGCATGAAACACATTCTGTAACACCCCTGACCTAGTACTCATCCAGCCTCCATCTGAAAGACTTCCAGAGGTGGGGAACTCATCTTTCAAGGAAAACTATTCTCCCTTTGGACATTTTTGATTTATTGGAAGGTTGCAGTGGTTTTTTTCTTATATCAAACTAAAGTTTACTCCTTTGTAATTTTTCTCCATTAGTCCTAGTTCTTTCCTTTGGAACCAGGGAAACCAAATGTAATTCTCCTTTCACATAAAAGTCCTTCAGATATTTTAAGACAGCTTTTAAATCCCCTTAGGTCTTCCCCTATACCAAACCTGCCTCTCATGATCTCATTTCAAGTACCCTACCACACTGGTTGTTCTTCTTCAGATATTTTTCAGCTCTTCATGGTCTTTCCTAAAACCTGGCACCTAGAACTGAACATAGTATTGCTTTATTGAAAATATCTCTAGCCCTTAACACAGTGCCTGGCACATAGGAAATGCTTTTTGTCTTGACTTGAGTCACACTGGGACAGAGAATAGAAGGCTGATCATCTCCATCAGTATGGGCACTTTGCTTCTGTTAAAGCAGCCAATGATTGAATTAACTTTTCTTAATTTTGACTTATACTCCTCCCCCCAAAAATTCCCCATTTCTTTTTTTTTAAGGTGTTACTAGGTGGTGCAGTGGATAGAACAGATGTGTAATTTACTGGATGTGTAACCCTGAGCAAGCTACCCTTTGTTTTGCCCTAGTTTCTAATTATTAAATGGGCACGATAATAGCAGCTACTTCCCAGGGTTGTTATGAGGATGAAAATGAGATATTTGTAAAGTACTTAGAACAGTGACTGTGCATACTGGGTATTTAATGAATGCCAGCTATTATTATTATTATATCATTTTAATAGTAAGTATTAGCTGGTCATTTTTCTCCTACTTATACCTGGGAGGTTGACTTTCTTGAATGAACGTGTAAAACTTTACATTTATTCCTATTTAATTATGTCTTACTAATGTAGTATATCATTATAGTTTAAGAACTTTTTAAATCCCAGTCCTGACATTCAGCATCTCTCTCAGCTCATCACCAACTACACATTTGATAAACATGCTAATTATGCCTTTATCTAAAGCACTAATAAAAATGCTTTTTGGAATATCCCCAATGACAGATCCCTTTGGCACTACATTGGAGACCTCCCTCCAGCTGACATGAATCTTAATAATCACCACTCTTTGAATCTGGTTATTCAACTGGTTTTAAATTTGCTTCACTGCACAATCATTCAGCTCACAATATTCTAGATCATCATAATATAGCTTAATCACCTAGAAAAACTCCTGAAAGATAAATATTAATAATATCATCATTGTTGCTTCAGTCATTTCAGTCATGTCCATGACCCAATTTGGGGTCTTCTTTGCAAAGATACTGTCGTGGTTTGCCATTTCCCTCTCCAGCTCATTTTCAGATGAGGAAAATGAGGCAAATAGGGTTAAGTGACTTGCTCAGGGTCACATAGCTAATAAGTGTCTGAAACCAGATTTGAACTCAAGAAGATGAGCCTTCCTGACTCCAGGTCTGATTAATTATCCATGTGCCACCTAGCTACCCATCCATAAACCAAATAGCACTTAAATGATTTTTTTAGAAAACTAAATTAGGCAATTTCTATTTATTTGTTCTAGTCGAATAAAGTTTCCTAATTGCTCATGTGTATTGGTCAAAATTAGCAAGGTTTGCAAAACTGGACTTTTAAATTTTCATTTAGAATCAGAGTACCATAAAGGTGCTAATAATTGCTTGGCACAATGACTTAGAGCAGTGGTTCTCAACATTTCTAATGCCCTGACCCTTTAATAGTTGTATGTGGGTGTGTCTGCATGTGGGCAGAATTGCCTGGAGATGGATAGAGGAGGTTTCTAAGACCATCAGAAATGTGTTTTCCAATGGTCTTAGGTGACCCCTGTGACCCCTGTAAAACGGTCATTCAATCCCAAACGGGTCGCAACCCACAGGTTGAGAATCGCTGACTTAGAGTCTCATTGAGGATACGAGACAGTCCAACAGCTAGTGAACAATACCCAGTAATGTATCAGCAGATGCTAGATTGCATTGTGCAGAATATAAATGACAGCATAATCAAGAAAAAGGAAAGATTTTTGTGAGTTCAAATAGTTATGGAGGAAGACAGGGCTTCAGTTGGGTCTAAACACAGAGAGGATTTGAATTGATGAAGAGGAAGCCATTAGTGATTCCACAAATAGCAGAACAGTATCCACTGGGAGAGGTAAGAATGAGCAAGACATATTTGGAAACACTGAAGAAACTAGACTGATTGGAATGAATGTTTTTGATGAATAGGAATTAGAGAAAAGGTTGGATAACTCTGCTACTTGCTACCTGAATGACCTTGGGTATATTACTTCCTTTCCTTATCCCTTTCCCTCTCCTTCTTTCCAATAATTCCCCTAAATAAACCATGAAAACTTTTATTTCTCTTCTATTCCATTATCTCCCCCCTGCACTGTCTGTCTCAGATTCCTCATCTATAAAATTTTGGACAAAATCTAAATCCGTTACCTATATGACTTGTGATATCTAAACTACTCACCTGTGGCAAACAGACCAGTGAGATCATAGATGTCAAGATGTGGCTTGATTCAGAGCTTAGCATAGTGCCTACCTAGCACGTAGTAGGTGCTTAATAAGTGCCAGTTTAACTAATGACAATTGGTAGCCTTGACAGTTTTTTGAGCAAAGGAGTAACATGATGCAAAGAGACATTCAATCTCTTAACACATATTTATTGAGCATCTATGATGGGCTTAATACCATGCTACTATATCCTATGGAAGACATGGAAATATGATATAAACCCTGCTCTCAAGATGCTTACAATCTAGTTTAGGAACCAAGATTGACACATGGCATAAGAGTGAACAATACAAGACAGCAAGTTAATCAAGCGTTAAATTATGTCTGTAAATATGGTAGTACTTCAGAGCAAAGGGGACCCCAGGGCAAAGGCAGAGATTTAAGACCAAGCACTCCATGAGTATGAGATATTGAAGACAATGGGCTAACTCAAGCAAAAGGTTCTGAGGAATAATGGAAATTAGATTATGTTTGCAGGATGAGGACAGATTATAGATGGCCTTGGAAGCCAGGAAGAAGTGTTAAGATTCAATGTAATAGAAAAAGGGGAGCAATTGAGGAGGGAAGGAACATGATAAAAATGCATATAAAGCACTTTATATAATATAAATAAGAACAATAATCTGGCATTAATGTTCCAAATGAATTGGAATAGGGACAGGAGAGAGGCCAAGGAGATAAGAAGCTTCTTACTTTTCAGCCTTCCTACATTGAACTTAGAGATAAAGTCATAGCCTACAGATCTATGATGTAAATTCATTGACCATTTGTTAACTGGCTGTTGTGCTAGATAATGGACATATATTAATGTTCAACTTAATAGTTTGGTTTTTTCACAACTCATGAAAATGATTAACTGAGGCACAGGGAGAGGGGGTTACAATCCACATCAGTGGAAAGCATATTCACATCAAAGTAACAACGTATCTTCTAAAGTATAAAATAAGTTACTGCTTAATGAGTATTAGAGTGACTGTAGTTTGTATAAAATTTATATAAGCTAGATGGTTGTCTTACATAATCATGAAATTTTGTGGATTGATTAGACCAGAGGTATCAAACCTACAAACTCACAACAATCCAAGTGCAGACCAAGCCACATTAAAAATGTAACTGGAAAATTTTTAACAAAATAAATTTTAAAAACAATTGAACATAGATAATGTTCATATGTAGTTTTCTAAGTCAATATGTGGTGAACAGGGATCCCTGTATATGGATTAATGACTGGCCCTCTATTTGAATTTGACACCACTGGCATATACTGTCCTTTTTTTTTCATCCTTTCCTCTGGGTTCCCACTGCCAACCCCTCATTCAAGTTATTAAGAAGATATGATAGAGGAGGGAACGCTGAACTTAGAACGTGCCAAATGATGTAGAGGTGAAGTTAAATGTTTGCTGTTTCCCTGGAGCAATATGGTATAAGAGGCAGAGAAACAGAATTTTCCTTCTGTCAATGTCCCCAATTAGTTGTGTGACTGTGGGCATGCAACTTAAGCTTTAATTAGTAACTCCATTTCTTCCTTTGTAACTAGGAGCTCCCCCTTTCAATTTCTATTTACTATGAAATAATCCTCTTTAGTTTATGTTGGAAGATGGTTCCCTCTTTCCAATAATTCTCCTAAATAAACCATGAAAACTTTGGTTGCCCTTTTATTCCATTAAAAAACAGCAACTAGCTAAGATGCAAATAAATTAGTGTTGCACCCCAATGGCAGGTTATATATTCTATTCACGAGTTGTCATGAAGAGAAAAGAGTCCAGTTCAGATTAAGATGGCAGCATGTATGTTGCTGTGGATTAAACAGCAGCATTTGGAAGTAAGGCTACCCAGCCCCTAGTTGGATTCCTCTCCTTGATCAGCTATGTGAAAAGTTAATTTCCTTCTTCTGTGTGTGCATGGTTAGAACATACCTGTTCTGTGGAGGATAGAATGATGAATGGTTACCAAGTATTTTAGAAGATAAAAGCAATCGTTGTTGTTCACAATTAATAAATTAGAGACTGTCTCTGAGTGAGGTCAGAGAACCCACTTTTAGCTATCAGGAATCAGGAAAATTAATACCTTAATTAATTAATACCATACCTTAATATACCTTAGTTAGCCAGACATACTCTGGCAAAGAAGTTTGGAGATACGGTGAAAAATTAAGGAGATCATTTTCTTATTCAGATTTGAAGAGGTATTTATTGCTATCTAGAAAAAGTGTTGGTTTATGCACTGGAGCACGTTGCATGCATCGGCTTCTCTTTTAAATGCATCAGTCTACACAGTAATAGAAATATTTTTAGGGCCTCTGGTTTGTATGTCCTCATGTACATATTTTCTGTTGTACTTCTAGCTTCATTCTGGGATTTCAATCTTGCTAGTCTAGTATTTTCCCAGGCAGCTAGGTGATGCAATGGATTGAGTACCTGATCCACAGTCGGGACTCATTTTGCTGAGTTCAAATCTGGCCTCGGACACTTATTAGCTGTATGACTTTTGGCAAGTCACGTATTCATTTGCCTCAGTTTCCTCATTTGTAAAATGAGCTGTAGAAGGAAATGGCAAACCTCTCCAGTATCTTTGTACAGAAAACCCCAAATGAAGTCCCAAAAAGTTGGAAATGATTGAAAAAATGATTAAACAACAAAAACATTTTCCTAGCAACTTTATACTTTATTGAATACATTTTGCCAACAAATCTTAGAGTGATTTTATTGTTAGGATTGCTAAATCCAAGAGATGAGACAGCTTCACCAAGAATCCAGAACTCAGGATAAGAGGTCCTAGCCTTAGACTAATATTCAGAGTACCAACTCATGCAAGCTACTTGCATTGGTATTACATTGTATAGTGGAATTACTAACTAATCATGCAAGAAAGTATCTAGAGAATAAAATTAATTATAATAAATTAGACTAGAAAGTCTCAAAGATCTTTTCCAACTTTATATTTATGATCCTATAGGTATCATATAAAATGACATAAAGAGTAATTATTGGGATAAATTAGGATTCATTTACATGATGGTATTGGTGGGAACCTTCCTGAGTCCCATATTCCAGGAACAAGTCTTAAGTTCTGCATAAAAAAGAGAAAGGATTTATTAGTTATCTCTCTATGACATAAGGAGGATGGGACGATTAGCCTCCCAGTCACTTCTCAGATTTACTTGCCCTAGCAGGTAAGTGAATTGTTTGATCGACTTGAATTATGCCAAAATAATGACCTGGAGAACTGAAGACACAACAGTTCATAAAGTGGTATTAACAGGAGCCTAAATCAGAAGCTATCATGAGTCATTGCCCAAGGAGGAAAGTGCTCTATTTTTTCCAATACCTGGTAGCCTTGGAGAAATTCCAAGAGATCTCAGCTTTGGAAAGTGTTAGGCTCCTAAATCTCCTAGATGAGGTCAGTTCAGTTCACCCTGGAGAAAATCAAGAATAAGAAAGATGACATCTAACAATGCTTTCCAACTCAGTGCATCGAAACTTCAGTGTGTAACTGAGTGGTGAGCATGGAGAAATGGTAAGAGGAGATTATCCCCAAGTCAGATTTTTATTCACAGAAGTGAAAAATAATCTATTAGAGAAAAGCCTCCATTTTCCATTCCCAGCCTTGCCAGAACTGATTATACAACCCATTTTCTTCTTGTTCATCCTTGTTTAAATTTCATCCACTTCATTGTTTTTTTTATCACTTTTTCCCAAGAAAAATAAGGGGAAAGTGGACAAGGTAAAATATAAGCTAGCCAGTCTCACTTTTTTTTACTGTTTGGTTGAAATTAGGGATTTTTTTGTTTAAATTGTGTCTATCTAGGCCACACTTGCTCCTTATTAGCACATATGGTCTTAAGTTGCTCATGCATAAGTCCCCACGTCTCATTTCAGGAAGTAGGTCCATGCCTATTGAGAAAAATCATTTCAATAAGTGGTTCTTTTGTCTCTGTGGATATATTACAAAATACAGTTTAGAAGTGAGTTTGGTCAAATGAGATAATGTATATAATGTAATGTAAGCACTTTGCAAACTTCAATGCCCTTTATAAATGTCAGTTATTATTGCTGTTATGATTTTACTTATGTGTATAAGAAGCGTATTGCTAACTCAGGTAACTCTCTTTGCTGGTATTCTTCATCTTTCCTGAAAACTGTATCAGGAAGTTATAATGAGTTATAATGAAGCATCCTTGCATAACACATAAAAGGCTACTGCTAAGAAAAGATGCAGTTGAATGGGTGAGAAGTTCTGGGCATGCGTATATGTGTCTCTGTATGTGTTGGGAAGCAGCCATCCTCTCCTCTCTTCTCTCTTTCTGGAAGGTCTCCTTGTTGTAACCACTAAGGCCACATAAAGAGAAATGATCCAAGGGGGAATTTTTCATCCCATGCCATGAGAAAATGAGGGTGGTCTGCATAGGTCTCAGGCTTTCTTATGAAATCTGCTTTGCAAAATAACAGAATGTTATTATTAAAATGTATTCAGAATTCAGCATTACTTACTACAAATGGGGTAAGTAAAGTCCTTCAGAGGGAAGTCACTTGCCTTAGAAATAGATCACCAAGTGGTAGAATTAAAATGTCATTCAAAGTTTTCTGACTCCTAGCCCAGTATACCTTCTGTTTGATTCCCTGCAGACCACTGAGGCTACATCAATATATAGAAAGATACCAAAGAAGGAAAAATCCATTCTTGGTTTTCAGTAACTTGATGATGAAAACAACTTGACTACACACGTGATATAGCGCTAGGAAAAAACTGGTCTTTAGGAAAGTTCAGAAGCCTGATGCTTGACCTCAAATGGATGATGTGGGAGTTGTGTGTCGTCATGGCTGTAATTGAAGGGTACATTATTTTCTCCATATATAGAAGAGCCCCTTCATCACTTAGCCACAATGCTTATGCTAAAACTGGAAAATATTTTCTCTGCCATTTGGAAATTATGGATATACTTGTGAAATTTTCTCTTATATTCATCCACTCCTTTTGTTCTCTCCTAAATGTCCATGGATAATCCTTAGTTGAACTCTTTGTGTTAATGTGATTTTATAAGTTACTGGCTTGGAGTAGACTTAATATATCTCAAGTAACCTAAATTGGATTTGAAACTAAGGCCCTTCCCTTTAAGGTTAGTTATATAATTCAAAAAGTGAATGCCATATATGTAACTTATTTGAAAATGTGAAAGGCAATGTGATGTCATTCAAAGAATACAGAATGGGTAGTCAAGAAATCTGGGTTCTACTAATCATATGGCATCTAAAAACCCAAAGGGCCACTTGCAAGACCTTTCACTCTACTGGACCCTAAATTCTGCATCAGTCAAATGAAGGGGTTGGACTAGGTAATCTCCAAGAATCCTTCCATGTCTAACCATGATATGCCCTTATATCTATGATTTTAATTCTTATCTATTCCCCTGTAAGTTTTTTTTTAAGATAGAAGAAGAAAAGAAAAAGGAAAATTTAAAAATATACAACAGCTTAACTTTTTGGAAGACCTTGTGTCACTTCCCGTTAACTTTATGGGGACTGTTGTTAGACATCAAAACCTCAGAATACATTAATTGTTTTTTTTAAAAGGGTGGGGATTAAGATTTTTGTATTTAAAATGTCAATAATAAAACTTTAGTTATAGAAAGTGAATGGGAGGATTTAATTATTGCTAAGGAGAACTTGAATTAAATAGATTTTAAATGATTAAGGTCTCAGCCTTGGTCCCATCTTCATTTTCTAGTGTTTATTAAATTTTATTTATGAAGATAATTAGCTTTTTGGTAAAAATGAATGACTTGGAAAGTGCCTTATTTAAGGAATAGAATTTTTAAGAATATAAAAATACAACATATACATATTTTAATTTGAAAAAACAGGTGACAGAAGTCAGTGGAAACTTCTTAAAATCAAGATAATTTTTTGAGTTGTTCAATTTTTCATTTGACTTGTGTTAACAGAAATAGCAAGGGTCTTATATTAAAAATTCCCCACATTGTCAATTGCCTTTTTTATTTAACTGTCTGTAGACCAAAATTACAAAATGAAGGAAAACACACAAAAGATACTTGGTAAAGGCAGGTGGTCTGGATGAATAATTTTCTTTCATTAACATATTTCCCTTATTAACTGTGTAATTAATTGTACATAGCCAAGGCAAGCTATGGAAATTGCATTTCAAGATGTATCAAAGCTGACTTATGCTTCAGACTTCCATGCAATTTACTATTAATGAAGCAAGAGATGGAAGCCTCCAATCTATAATTATTACTTACTATTTGAATGACAAGCAAAGAATTTTATCAGCAGAGTTTCAAATGAAAGGGGATTAGCTGTGAATGTTGAAATTGTTAATCTTTCTTATTAAAATAATTTTGAGGAAAATGTTTTAGTGGAAGAGAGGTTTTGAGAAAGGCATTTTGCTATTTAAAACAGCCATTTCCTGATGCTCCATATGAATTTGTCTAAGTTTGACAGCAAGGTGCAAATATTTTCCAAAATGAATGAATATTTTATAGGCACTGAGGCTGTTCATGTGTGAGTCAATACAAGGTTGCTTGCTATTTGTGTATTCTGGGAACATATTGTGGCATCCTCTCCCACTATCTTGACAGGGTAAAGGTCCCGGTGAAGCTATCCATAGGAGACAATGCTATGGAGATTCTCAAATATATGCCTATACAATCTATAAACAAACAACGAAAAAGTCAGAACATGTTTAGCATCTTACTTGCTTTGAATGGCTGTTACTTTTAACAAGTAAAAATTGAGTTTTGGTAAAGGGGCTGTCCTAATGAAATAACAAATGGTTCTCTTTTCTAAAAAAAAAAAAAGGGGATTTTTATTAGCAATCCTGAGGTTGACTAAATTTGCAGCAAATATATTTCCAATGTGAATTTGATCATTCTCTCATGTCTTTCAAACATCTTGTCAATAGATAACTTTGATTAGATATTTAATAGATTTCCTGACCTTTCATCATCTACCTCATCCCCTTTCCAATTTATTGTGTTCAGTGAGTTTTGCACACTTCACTTGCATATGCTATAATACTATTGATTCAACTATTTAATAAAATTCCGTGTCATGTGTATGTGTACTTTAAGATCTATTCAGTCAATCACCTGTTTTAATGGATTTGAATTTTTTTCTTTCCCTCGTAACCAGTTTTCATTTAGTTGGTTGGTTAGCTAATTGTCCACACATAGCCAGATGTGACCGTGAAGGTGAGGGCTGACCTATTCAAACATGCCTTCATATATATGTACCTTTAAGGTATAAAGGCTTAAAACTGTATGAATCCCTGAAGTGTTCTGACTACCTGGTAACTGATAGGAAGTGTTTGTTTTTAAGCTACTGGTAAATCAGTGCACCAAAGTATTAAGCTATATAACCTTTTAAAGCTTAAAACTGTTTTAAAAAACTGAGTCTTTCTGGACACTGTGCATGCACATACATCTGTGTGTGTGTGTGTATGTGTGTGTGTGTGTGTGTCTCAGCAAGCTTCTCTCAGGGCATGTGATTCTGTATGAAAAGGGGAAGGCTCTCCTAGAGGTGCAGTGTCAAATAAAAATCCAGCATGGCAGAGAGGACAGTAAGCTACTTGTGAGTCAAGAAGACATCAATTTAAATTCCTCTTGTGACATGAGATATCTAATCATGCATGAGTCAAGCCGAATTTTAAGAGCCTCAGTTTCCTCACCTGCAGAATGCATATAATAGTACCCATGGCACCTACCTCATGGGGTTGTTATAAAGCCCTTAAAAAAAATAATGGGTCATGAAAATGCTTTTCACATTTTAAAGTGCTATGCAAGTGTTATTATTACCATTATTTATTGAGAATTTCTGTGAAATTAAGTGCAGTTGACTAACCTTATGAAATGTACCACAGATACTGTGTGCAGGGAAATTGGAGCCCTTCTCACACTTAAGCATTTCATAGGGATGAAGCATGAAAATAGTGAGTTTGAGCCAAAGGAGGTACTGGGAGTGATATCTTGGGTTTTGATTAATATCCTTGCTTGTTCACTACCTGCATCCTTTAAGGTATTGTCTCATTGTGTCATTCTACTCTTATCAGAAGTTTTATGTGTGAAATCTTTCAGCTCATTGGGGAACCATTTCTTGAGCTACAACAATAATTTATTAACTGGAACCAAGATTGTCTGAAAGCGTTAATACTGTTCTCCCAAAGTGGAGGTGGGAAGGGAGAGAAGAAGCAGCTGAAAAGAGATGGATGGGATTTATATCCCTGTTAGAAATGTATGATACGTGGATGAGTTTGTGCATGTCCGTGTTATTTTTCTAATCCCTGAAGTGTTCTCAAAACTGTTAAAGTATAGAAGGTTTTTTTGGTTTGAGTTTGTTTTGGTTTTTTTTTTAAGTAAATGGTGATTCATCAAACAAAGCTCTTGGCTTTTGAGTTGTTATATTTTTGAAACTACTTTTTAGGTAGTTGTGCCTCTGGATAAAAAAAAAACAAACTTCAGTCCAATAGCTAGATATGTTCCTTTTGGCACAAAGCATGTCATATAAATGACATTTTTTTTTTCAGTTTTTCTCTGGATGTTTCAAATCATATATAGACATATGCTGGGTCTCACTTTTCTCATCTGCAAAAACAGGTTCCCTGAAAGCATCCAAACTCACTAGGGAATTATAAATTTAAACAACTTTGTAAGTAAAGGTTGAAAAAATCAACCTTTCTAGAAATGTTAGGTTTTTAGGGAAAGATATGACAAATACTGAATTAAATTGAGCTAAAAATTAAGTAAAAATAACCAAAATCTCAGAATCTAATTTAAACAATCTATCTCAAAAAGAATAGAACTGGGAGAGGGTACAATAATGGAAGTCCCCCAGGAAAACTGAAGCAAGTTTTCTATCAGAATTCCAAACAGATATCTGCCTTGAATTTAAATGATATAAATTATATGGAAAACTTTTTAGAACATTCAGTATATTTAAAGAAAACTTGCAGAGTTTATGTATTTTCTTTAATGAAGAACATACAAGCAAATACCCTCCACATTTTACCTTCATTTATTTTTTCATTTTCTAGAATTCAGAACTGTGTATTCTCAAAGTCCTTTGAGCTTCTCAGAGAATGACAGCCTGAAAATATAAGAGTATTATCATCCCTTCTATTGCTGAGTAGCTTTTTTCTCATTCATTTTGCTAAACACTTTTGTAAACCCTTCTGAATACACACATAAGTATTATTTAGTATTTTCAAAGCATATACATCCTACAACAAACTAGAGAATGTATTAAAAAAAACTCTTGTCAGCTGGCAAGTAAATCAGGAAGAATAGTTTCAGAGCATTGCTTATTATTTCTTTTAATAAAGCAAATTTTGCATTAACTAGAATGTTTGGGGGTTGGGGTATGCTGGTTAATTGCATATTGAGGTTACCAGAGGATTAACTAGAAAGCCTTTTGTGTTTCAGCCCTTCTGCTTCAAATCTTTGTTAAATGTCTGAATCTGCTTTCCTACTTTAGTAGTCAAAGCCAGTGAAAATGATGGGATCTTAATTTAATGATTAAGGCTCTTGTAGTGCCCCAGGGTCAGCATTCTCACTTCAATTCCATTCAGTAAACACCAATGATTACTGCCATAGAAGCAGATAACGTAAGAGCTTGGGCAGACTGTAACATACCCTGAACTTTATTTTGTTTTTCTTCTTGCTGGTATTTAAAAATTAATCCCAAATATTAACTTGCTTTCCTGACTTTCTCCTAGAAATAAAGTGTTCAAAAATAAAAATTTTAAAACCCATTTATTTGGATGTTCCAATAAGTCTGATTTTGGTTAATTGGGGTTTTACTATTTTAATATGGCTTCTTTTAAAGTCTGCTATTGGCTCTGACAAGCATTAACATTTGCCTCCAAATTACCACCCCTTTGAAGCCATTAAAAATTAATCAGTTTTTGAATATTTAATTAGGACGGTAGTTGTTGCTGTTCAGTCATCCACTCCTGTCCACCTCTTGGTGATCCCATGGACTAGAGCACACCAGACCCTTCCATCCTCCACTATCTTGCAGTCATGTTGGTCATTTCCATGACACTCTCTCCGTCTCATCCTCTACCTTCCCCTTTCATTTTGCCTTCGATCTTTCTCAGCATCAGGGTCAGGGTGGTAGTAGTAGTAACAATAAAAAAATGATATTCGTGCGGTACTTTATATTTATTGCCTTATTTTATCATCAAAGCACCCCCATGAAGTAACTACTGCAGGTATTAAAGCTGCCCTTTTATGAGAGAGGGAACCGAGGCTTTAAAAGATTAAGGAACTGCCCATGGTCACATAATTGTGACCATGTGACACAAGATTCATAGCCAGGCTCCTCTTAACTCAACACCCAACACTTTTTCCTCTATATAATATTTTTTTATATTTTTACTTTTTACTCTTTTTGAGGGGCAATTGGGGGTTAAGTGACTTGCCCAAGGTCACACAGCTAGTAAGTGTTCAGCGTCTGAGGTCGGATTTTAACTCAGATCCTCCTGACTCCAGGGCTGGTGCTCTATTCACTGTACCACCTAGCCACCACCCAGTATTCTCTTTCTACAGATGAGGTAATTGAGACAGAGGTTAAAACCCCGTGTGACCAATGTCACATAGTAAGTATCTGAGACCAGATTTGAATTCATTTCTTCCTAACTCTAGGCCCACCATGCTATTTAGCATACCACCTAGCTGCCTACATATTTATATACACATCCTTTATATACACATAGACACATGTATACATATATAACAAATTCATATGTATTTACTTATAGGGATATATAAAAATATATATTTATATATTTTATTAAACAGATATTTATACTTTATATATAATATATATTTATTATATTGAATATATAATATATTTGTATGTTTATATATAATATAATATATAATTGTATATTAAATATATAATATATTTGTATATTTTATATATAATACATATTTACTTATAGGTGATGCTATGGCTAGAGCACTGGTCTTGGAATCAGGAAGGCTTATCTTCATGAGTTCATATCCAGCCTCAGACACTTACTGGCTGTGTGACTCTGGACAAGTCACTTAACCCGTTTGCCTTAGTTCCTCATCTATAAAATAAGCGGGAGAAGAAAATGACAAACCATCAGTATCTTTGCCAAGTAAACCTCAAATAAGGTTTTGAAGACGAAAATGACAGAACAGCACACGTATACACATGCATACTTATGTACATATATAATTACACACACATGCACATGCATGCATACAGAAAGAGAGAGAGCATTTGCTGCTACTTTGATCTGAGTCTAGTATAAGCATTTTCATTAGAAGAGTTAATACAATTAAATGCTGGTTGGTGGCATGGTGCACCTACTTATATAGTGTTTGCAGCCTTGAAACAAATGTTGGAAATAACTGCATCTGATTTTTCGCCTTTCTATATTTTATTTCTGTCACTCACTGTATCCATTCATTTTCTGTGACTTTTCTTGGTTTAATTTGGGGACTATCTTTTAAATTCCATATAATTTGACTATGTAGGAAATTTAAAAGCTTTCATAATAAAGGAGTGAAGGTAGATAACATTGATCCTATGATGAGGTGATTACTAGGAAAAGACAAACATGAGATACCATTTAAACTATAACAATTATTATAACAAACAATTATTTGAAGATAATTTTCAAAAGTAATTAGACTTATAAATCATTTTTTGAACTTCCAAACCCATAAAGGCTTCAGCCTCCATTTCTTAGTACCAACAGTTCTAATACTAATGTACCATATTTTCATAAGCCACCTTCATCCATTTCTAATACTTCCCAATTCAGTAGGTTAAGGGAAGCAATGAATCCATTTTCCTCTGAAAAGCAGAGTTGTGTGAATCACTCTCCTAAAAAACACAGACCACCCCAAAGACATCAAAGCCTGTTATGTTTCCTTCACTTACTCTGTTCATTGTCCTTGAGGCTCATTCCTATTTCTTTCAGGTCATGCCGTTGAATTCCAAAACCAGACATTTACTTTTCCCAAAGAAGAAGGTAGTTAGCAACCCCTGAAAGCTACATCATAATTTTAGATCTGGAAGGGACCTCAGTGGCCCTTCAAGGGCCTCAAATCAAGCCCTGTGTTTGACAGATGGGTAAAACAAAGCCCAGCAGCCTCCTAAAGTACACAATGATATTATTTGATGGAGGATTTGGCCTTGTCTAGTTCCTGGCTCTTTCATTTCTGGTTACCTATCATTCATTTTAATTCCTTGGGTTGGTAAAGATAGAATTCTGTGTTCTCTACATAAACTTATGAAAATGTTGAGTAGGTCAGCTACCTAGGAAGGCAGGATCACAGTATGACTCAGAATGGAAATGTGGCAAAGAGAATCCCCTGCATCCTTGTTTAGTGAGTAGGTGGCTTGCTCCAGGCTTGCTTTTCTGACCCTTTCCCTGATCATTAGCATAGATTCAGTTCAGTGCAACTATACAGTTTCAAATTATTACTTCCTGCAAAGTTTCCTGCAATTCTAATACATCACTTAACCCTGTTGTCTGTGTATGTATGTATATACACACGTATATGTGTGTTTATATTTTTTTACTTTAACTTAACCCTGTTGTCCGTGTGTGTATATATACTTTAAATATATATGATATATATATTATACATGTAAATTTATATACTTTAAATTGATCATTTCAAATACCTTAGGTTTGATATGTAATATGGAAAATATGCCAAAAACTATAAAACATGGTACTAGTCAACAAAATTACCTTTTCTGTGAGGTTAGTCGACTACTTCATTCTTCTGAAATCTAAGAAATCTAAGAAAACTGGGGATTCCAGTTTTCCCTTTCACCTTTCTTATTCTGATTTAAAAACTTGGTTTTGAACCAGAATATTATTAACACTGAGTTTTAATGTCTTAGTCAAGACAAATCAGCTATTTTTAGGTTTAAGTAGAAATTCCATTAATCCAATTCCCTAAACTTTTATAAAGCATCTACTATTGGGAGGCATTGGAAGTGCCCACTATGCTATCAAAATGGCACCATGGAATAGCACCCTAGCCTATTACAGAATTTCTGGTCCCAGTTTTAATGAATGTGAATTTAAGTCCATCTTATTATAAAACACAAATTCCAAAATAATCTCATGAGGGAGGAAAATTTGAAATGGACTTTATTCTTTGCTTTGACAAGAGACTTGATTATAACATCAGCAAATTAAAGTGCATTGTGCTGTACAAGTCAGGAAAGCAAGGGGAAGCTTAAGAAAGAAACCTTCTGCAAGAATAATTGTATTCCTTCTAAAACTAACCTTCCACCAAAACAGAGAAGATGGATTACCAGAAGTTCATTCATGGCAATATCTTCTTAAGGCTAAATTTTCATCAGTGCTGTTTCGATTTCTTTTTTTGTCCACCTTCAAGGAAGAGGTCATCTCTAGAGAGTTTCTGTGAAGCCATTGTTTGTAGCCTAAAATCAGTACTTTCAGTAGCTCTCATTTCCAGAAACGTGCTTGTAGTGGGGACTGGGGCAGATGGTCGAGGAAGTGTTTGTCTTAAACTCGAGGTCTTATGTTGGAGTTTGTTTATTTTAAAATGTTTAAAAACCATTTTAGGATTCTATTTCAGGGGCTTCTTTTTATTTCCCCTTTGTCCCCTTCATTCCTGCCTCTCCACTCTCAAGATCTCCCCCCATCCTTTTTCGTGCTCACAGAGGTCAAGATACCATGTAATTTTCAGGAGCGTTAACCGAGCTGAAAACCTGCGTCAGTCCACACCAGGTTGCAGTCCTCTATTTCATTTGGATTTCATTGAGCACCTTTGGCAGCTGGAAGCTGTAAGAAAAAGGATTAGCAAGTGTTTGTCTGACACACACTGATCCCAGCACCTGCTGATTGGATTGAAATAATCCTTTTACACATTACAAAACTCCATTATCACAGCATTAAGAGTGGGGGAGGCAACACTATCCACTGCATCAAGGGGTATATTAATTTAGGCAAATAGAGCACTAGTTACCACTTAACATCCTTATGACTTAGAAGAATTACAATGTATCTTAGATAGGCTATGGCTTTGAAGTGTCTCACTTCCTTCAGCAACCACGTCCACTTGGCAAGTTCTACTTGGACGTCATCTCTTGAATCCTTCTCCTCTTTTCCCCTTCCCTTCTTCCCAACTCTTCTTCAGGCCTCAGTTTCTCCTTTTCCCTTTTCCAGTCAGTTCTTCAACAGATTGCATGAGTTATGTTCCCAAAACATCACTGATCATGTTACTCCATTTATCACAAAACCTTTGGTGGTTCCCCATTGCGTGCTGAATAAAATGAAAATCTCTGATCCTGGCACCTGGCTCCAGCCTCTTTTATCAGTCTTATGTCATAATACTCTCCTTCATACAGTCTATATTCTAGCTGAATTGGACTACTCTCCATCTTCTGTTCTTATCCTACACTGTTCTCTCTCTGTGCCTTTGTTCATACAAAACCTTATCTCTGAAAGGAAGAATAATACGGCAGAAAGAACATTACCTTTGGAGTCAGGGATCTAGGTTTTCAAACCACCTTTCCTTATTGCCTTCAGCTCCAAAATGAGAGGATTGTATTAGGTCAGGGTGTCTTACCTGGACCTCTTTCACAATGTGATGAAGGCTGCAAACCCCTTCTCCAAATAATAGTTTGTTGTGTATTCATAATTGAAAGAAATTCTAAACTTCCGTTAGAGGTTAGTAAAAATAACAATATAAATGTTTCCCCATACAATTTCATAGAGTCATGGAAGTCTATCCCTAGACCTAGATCAGATGGTTTCTGGGGTCCATTCCAGCCCAAAATTCTATAACATGGGCTTGTCTCTCTGCTTTCATCTCTGTCGGATAGAAGACCTACCTTCTGTCAAGTCCCAACTCAGCAACTTCTTCAGGAAGTTTTCCCTGAGGAAAGAAAGGGGGTGGGGAGAGAAGGGGAAAAAGGAAATTTACATAACTTTATTATATATTTAAAAGGAACAGCACATTATACATAATACTTTTGCAGTTTTCATGTGCAATCAGCTTTAAAAAGAAAGTATACCCTGACCCCTTTTTTCTCCTCCCCCAAAGTGATCTACCCCTCATAGTACATTGTATTTCCTTATAACAAAATTACTTCAATACATGCCTTTTTTCTCTCCGTTTAGACACTAGAGACCAAGGTTTGTTTCGCGTACATCTTTCTAATTCTAGCACCTAGCAGAGAACCTTGAATCTAGTAGTGGGCCATTAGTAAATGTCTACTGAATCGGTATATCATTTATAGTATAAACTCTGGTCTCTTGCATATGGCATAATATATTATTTAGTTTTTCTCAGAGCACATAAATACCTTTCCTCAATGCTTACTGTCAGTAGCAAAAGTTATGTCCCTTTGTCCAGTTCAGTGTATAACCAATTAGGGCATTCTTGAATCCTAAATTTGAGGAACAATGTGGCATTAAATAGTGCTTAACGTTCAGTGTTGGCTTTTATCATTCTCTTTAAAAATTTCCACTTAAATGGATTTCACCTCACCTCCTCCTCTTAGAATCCCTAAGTGCTGTAAGACCCAGCTCAAGCACAACATTGTGCATGAAGACTTCCCTGATGCTCATGGGGACCGAGGTCTCCCCCCACCTGGGCCAGTTACCTTCTTTCTATTTTGTATATATCCATAAGTGTACACATCTCCTTTAGTAGAATGACAGGCTTTATCCCTAAGGATAGGGAAAATTTCAACTTTTTGTATCCCCAATACCTACAGCACTGCTTGGCACATAGTAGGTGCTTAATAATTTCTTACTTTTTGATTGATTGGCGTATCGCCACAGTTGCTATCCTGATGACTGGTAACAACATAGCCCTTTTTCATTTTTTGAAAATTAAGATAAGAAGAAAATTAGGGGCTCCTCTGGAGCATCCTGTATTTAGGAGGTAGAAGGTTTGTTTTCAAATCCTACCTGTGTTACTTTCCACCTGTCTGACCTTAGCAAATTGGTCCACCTCCTTGGTCTCAGTTTCCTCATTTGTACAGTAAGTGCATTGGACGAGGTGGTCTTTGAGATCCCTTCCAGGTGTAGATTTGTGATCTTTAAGCACTATGAGCCTTTTCCCATTTACTTAACATTTTGTATAGTGGCAAAATAGCTATAGCTCTGAGCTATCAGGCCTGATTCACGTTAGCCATACTGGATGAACAAGGAAGCTATAAATAATCTATGCAGGAGAGAGAAGATGCAAAATGCTAAGCCCAGTTCAGAATGCTAAAGGAAAAGACTCTGGGAAGAAGCCAACAAGAGAGGAACTGACAGTCCCTATCACAACCCTGTCCCCTTGCTTGCTATACTAGAGACTTCAGAGAACAGGAAATTTATGAGAAAGTGAAATTTATGATTCTTTCTCTTTTTTGGTTGAGCTGAGTTACCTCTCACTCCCAAAGGGGGGAGTTCCTTCATTCTGTTATTAGCTGGCATATATTCTCCTATGGATACTTTATCTGATTTCCATTTTACTGTTGACTTGGATAAATGGGCTTCTTTGCTATTTACTATCTTATGTATATTCATTGTAGATTGGTATCTGGTGGGAAGGGCATCAAACCTTGGATATAAAGCTTCTGTTGTCCTCCCTCCTTTAAATAGACAGCAATCAGAAGTTAGCTAAAATCACATTCTCTAGTCTAGACTAATAATATATAAGGGAGCAGACAGATATAATTCTAGCCCAGTAGCCCATCTCTTTGAGGAGAGCAGAGTGGCCAAGCTTCTGACCTCAACTTCTTCCTTCCCCTCCTGACAGGAATTAACATTTTCCTTGGAGAAAGGTAGGGGGAGAAGATGCTAGAGATATCTGCCCTGCCTTCCTCTGAGCCACACAGTGACACCACCCCCCTGCATGTGGAGGACAGTTCTCACCAATTCTGCCTTGCTACTCATCATGCAACTCTAAGGATCTTGGAACATCCCATGACCTCTGGATGTTCTCGCATCAACCTATCTAGCCTAAACAGGGTTCCTCTGTTCTAATGCCACTTAGTCTTCTTTACTATAATTCTAGAATGCAAGAACCGTCATACTGAATCAGGGCAGACATCCATCCACATATCCATCCATCCTAATGTTCCATCTTTGACAATGATGCCAGGAATGTTTTGTCGGGGCCAGTAATGATGAGTTCAAAACATTAATAAGATGCATGCACACAACGCACTCCCACCTATATTCTGAGGTTGTCTTAATAATCACTTTGTGATTATCATATATAATTGTATTTAAATGATTCAAATCAAATCAGCAGATAATTATTAAGTGTTGTTGCCTTGCACAATCTCTAAGTATACTAGTCAGTACATTAGATAGTACTTTTCATAGGATCAAAAATTATAGCTCATGGGAAATTCAGAGGCCATTCAGTTTAGCCCTCCTTATTTTTCAAATGAGAAAACCAAGGCTTAGAACAGTAAATGATTTGCCCAGGTTCCATTGGGTGATATCATAAGTGAGATTTGAACCCAGGTCACCTGAATATAAAGTAGGCGCTCTTTCCCCTATACTGTCTGTTCCCCTCTCACATAGTTTTCTTGGTACTTTGTCCTTCAAGCATCAATTCCATTCCATGTATATTTATTGAGAACGTATTTTGAGACAGCTTCCTTAGGTTGCTAACAGTCTCAATTAGAGAGACAAAAAGAAACAACATGAACTGATGAAATACCAAAAAGCTGCCCCCACTCCACCAATACTGGCATGTGTAGATTTGGAGAGCACGAAACCATTCCCTTCGTGATTTCTTTGACTTTGATCCTATCAAAATCACCATTAATAAACATTAACTAAAGTTATTACTAAATATTCATGAATAGTAAGCATTTATTACTAAAGAAAGGTAATAAGATATTTCTATCCCTTACTAATATCTATGCTAAGAATCTACTACTGTGTCTGTGCAAGATACTCTTTCACTTGCTGGGAGTATATAAGCATAGGGGCCAGGGACTGGGCCTGTGATGATACACAGCATAGAATATGCTGAACTCCCAGGTGAGGTTACCCCTCCTGGTTCAGGTCAGCGCCTTCTCTGAAACTTAGAATTTTAGAGAAAAGTTGTCTTAAGCATTGAGAAGTTAGTTAGGTAATCTGTCATACAGCCAGTATGTCTTAGGCAGAACTTCCTAGCATGACGGCTAACTTGCCATCTACTAGGCCACTCTACCTTTAGGGATACAAAGAGGTATAAAAAAATAGTCATTCTTCTGATGGAGAAGACAGACAGATAGATAGAAGGATGGATGGATCGATGAATAGAGAGATGTGTATGTAGGTATACACACACACATATACCTACATATACATATGCAAATATGTATAGTCTATAATGGAGAGCATAATGCAGAAAAAGAAAAGCTGAAATATCAGGTTGCCCATGCCAAGTGCTAAATGAGTGGTAAAAGCAATAATTATAATAGGATAATAAGGAGAGATCAAGCAACACACTATAGAAAGACTTCAAAGACAAAACAGATTGAATTTGTCTTCGAAGATGCAGAGGATCTTAAGTGAAATGGGTATGGAACTCCTCGATTAGAAAATACAAGTCTTCTTGTTCTTTTAAGATGAAATAACCCAATTCTTCTAGTCTTTGCTGATTTCAATTGTCCTCCCCTTTTTGGAGAAACATCTTGTTGGCCTTTGTGAATGGACTTCAGAGGCTTAGTTCCCCTTCTAACCTCTGACGTTTGCTAACTATATGACCATGGAAAAATAATTTTCCCTCTCTGATCTTCAGTTTCCCTATGTGTAAAATGTGGAAAGTAACCACTAGCTTACTATTGTGAGGTTTAAATAAGATAATTTATATGTGGCACTTTACAAATTCCCAAGCACTACATAATTGCCAGCTGTTGTTATTTCTAGCACCATTGTGCCTTCCTAGACTAAGGAGCATGGAGTCTTATGGCAAAGACACGTGCCATAAATGCCGTAGCTGTGAGATCATCTTCTAGGTCGCCTGTTCTTTGAAGTTTTTTATGAAATACTCATGGAAGCCAAATGTCACAGATTGTGTTGTAACCCACATCCTATAATCACTGTTATAGCTATGGTGAAATGAATGGGACTTTGCTCCCAGGGGTTCCAATATAGAGGGTGGGGGAGGTTTTTTTCCCCATAGAAATCTGAGTCCCCTGTCTACAAATGGTCTTCCATCTTACTGATATTTCCCCATTCCCTCATTCAGGCTAGGGGGGAGTCTCTTCTGGAGAATACCTTTGCCCTCAATTCTCATGAAGATGCTGGCCCATCTTAGGGATGGACTACCCTTTTCTCAAAAGGGTTTCACTACTAGTTGAACTGTTCTAACCACCCCTATCCTGCAGTTCTCACCTCTGGAAGTCTGTGCTCTACTGCCTCTGCCCCACTCCCAACTTTCAAGGAGTAAAAAAAATTACTAGCTATATCTCACCATTAAGTCTGCTGGGAAGCCCAAAAAGGACATGTAGTATCTGAGAGTTTATAATTTTATTTTTTTTTTACCTCTCCCCTAACTTTATTTCTACAGTTTTTTTTCTAGGTGTCCAGACTGTTCATGGAATAAATGCCAATTACCACCAACAAAAAACTGTATTTGCTTAATGCTTGTATGCTGTGATTATTTAATAGAATTATCACATTATAGTTATGAGGTATGTCAAAAGGAAGGTGTTTAGCTGTTGATAAGAAAAATACCATAGAGTGCATGGAGAGAGGCACTTGAAAAAAAATTTTTTTAACTATGTTAATTTTCTAAAGTGCTCTAAAAGGTGAGTATGTAATAAATTTAGCTTTCTAAATCTCCTAAATTCACTTCACCTTATCTCCCAAGGGCTTTAAAAGAAGGAATCCACTGAAACTGAGTAGTCTCAGTACTTTTAGGGAAATATATATGTTGCAGTTATCAGTGTTATCATTTTACTTGTATTAAATTCTCCCCATGACCCCTGTGCTACATGGACCACATGAAAGATGCCCTCTCTGGTCTTGAGGAACCTCCATCATTTGTCTGGGGTGCAAAATACCTTAATCCAAAAGCCATGAAAGAGGAAGGGTTGTGAAAATGTAGATGGAGGAAATTAAATCATTTTTAATATAATAAATGACATTTCATAAAAATGCTAATCGACAAATATGGAGCAGATCAAATTGACAGGAGCAGAGTAGGATAAGCAACAAGCCTGCCAGTGCCATACATGCTGAGAGAATGAAAATTTTTATCTGAATTTTAATATAATAAATTATATCTTTAGATTATTTAATTCTTAGTGGAGAAAATAATATTGAGATCCGCCCTCCCCAGATGCCCCTGCCCCTACTCCAAGTTAACACTTGCTTATTAGATTCTGGTTTGTCTTTCTTGCAACATATTTGGAAATTCAGGCATTCTTGCAGGATAATTTCACTTCGCATAGTTAAGATAAATGTGGAAATTTAAATGACTACCACTTATAGGAATTAAGATAATATCCAATCCCCCTTTCACAGACTATATTTGAGATTAGATTAAACCTGCCATGGTTCATCATTTTAGAATTGCTCATGTCATATTGAATGGAATGTATTCATTCATGATGGATTTGGTAAAGGAAGTGGTTTTTTTTCCAAAGAAGAGTTCTGACCTAAAAAAAGATGTTTTTCTATGAACAGTTCTGACTTCACGTACAAGATGGTGTGTTAACAGAAACTGAGAATAATAACTAGCAAAATACAGTGAAACTGAAAATAGTAACTAGTGAGTCCTACAAGTAGAGTTAAGGCTAGAGAAGTTAGCTTCTTGATAATACTTAAAAGTTAAGTTATACAAAAACATTTTTTCCACTATTGGGCCAAATGCAACGTAAAAATAAGTACTTGGTCATATAATCAATAACTGTCTCCTGTCACGTATATGTCTGACAAATAACAACAAACATAATAATTCATATTTGCCTCACCCTCTGAAGTTTTCAGAAAGTGATTTGGGTTTCTAATGATAAAACATTGCAGATGTTTGGAATTTGTCCTCTTCTCCTTTGCCTTTACCTTTACCTTTACCTTCTCCCCCAATCCCTAGTCCATTCAGACCCTATGGAAGGAATAATATGGCTGTTCATACCATTTGGATGACATGAGAGTCAACAATTCTAATTCTTCCAGTTACATAGAGGACTACCAGACCTCACTGTTTGTCTGCCACTGCCATTAAGGACACTTGGATCTTGCTACCCATTCTGCCCCTGACCCGTTTAGACTTCTGGGTCTCTCCACCCCACAGATGAACATTTTTATGTGTTGTCTCCCCAAACTTCTAGAGATCAGGACTATCTTGCTTTTTCTGTTTCTGCCCTCAAATGTTAAGCCCACTGTATTATGTTAATTTTTTTTCATTCATCTCAAAACAGATAAGCTTCTGCAAAACAAACAGGATCTGTTTATTTGAAGTGAGGTGATAGAATTCAGAGACTAAAAAGAAAGAGGAAACTTTTTCACACCATTCAGTTTCTTTTCATTTGTTCACTTGAAAACTTTCAACTGGTATAGTCTTATTATGGACTTGAATGTTATTTTAATATTCAGGTGCAAGAGATGGAAGGATCAAAGAGGAAAATATAAGGAAATTATTCCATATTTAGTTACCTCTTACTCATATGTATCCTTAAAATTAATTGATTGATTCAAAAAATATTTATAAATACCTATTCTGTGCATAGCACTGTTAGGTTCTAGGAAAGATATAAATACTGGGCTGCCCTCACAGAGTATATAGTCCAGTAAGGAAGTATAACATAAAAACAAATAATGATACTATTTCATTGATATAATACACATTGCATATGCATAATAGAGAGTTGTTAAAAAAAAAAAGAAAGAAAAAGACATGTGGCATCCAGCTGCAATCAGCAAGACTTTAAGGAGAAAAAGGCATATCATTTGACTTTAAAGGGTGTGTTGGAATACAGCAGATGAAAGAGAAGAGAGTTGCTCTGAGCATAATGTAAACAGAAGCTTGAAGAAGGTAAGCAATACAAATGGAGGCTGAAGGATACGTGACCTGTTTGGGGAACAGAAAGAGAAGTCCAGTTTGAACTTCTGGAGCATGGAAAGTTGTAAGAAGTAAGCAGTCAGGATGGAATGGCAGGACAGCCCTGGACGGTGGAAGGCCTAGAATGCCAGGCAAATGATGTTGGGTTTTGGTTAGGAGTCAGTTACACTGTTGAGTACCTGCACCTGTGTTCCAGAGTTGTTCCTGAATCCAGTGAGACAGTATTTGTAAAGCGCTTAGCTCAGTGCCTGGGACACAGGAGGTACTTAAACAATGTTGATTCCCTTCCATTCTGTTCCTCCAGCATGCCAGGGGTTTTGGAAAATTTTTACCAATTATAAATCAAGTTTTGTCCCAAGAGAGCTAGCTTCCAATCACAGATCATTAAAAAAAACCAAAGAACTCATCTGAGATTCACTGTCTTCAAAAACTTTTTTTCTTAAGTTCTGTCATTGGGCCACAAAATTGTCTAAATGGTAATAGGAAAGGCGTTAATAAGCAGTAAATTGTTCAAACATCAGCAAGGAAGAAGAAATACAGATAACTCAGAAAATGCACAGAAATGCCAATCAATCATTTAATCAACAAGTCTTTGTTAAGTATTTAGTTCAGTGATGCTCAACCTTTCTAATGCCTCAACCCTTTAATAGTTATATGTGTGTGTGGTGTGTGTCTGCATGTGGACGGACCCGCCTGGAGATGGATAGAGGAAGTTCCTAAGACCATCAGAAGTATGTGTTTTCCTATGGTCTTAGGCTACCCCTGTGACCTCTGTGAAAGGGTCATTTGACCCCAAAAGGGTCGCAACCCACAAGTTGAGAACCTATGGTTTAGTGTGTTTTGGACACTGTACTAAGCACTGATGTTTTAAAGAAAAAAACAAAATCGTCATGCCCCTAAGAAATCTCCATTCTAATTGGAGAGACCATGCTTATATCAATAATTCCATGTGAAATACATAGAGAGAAGAGGAAGGTATTCTTAGAGGGGGAAAAGCATGAGCAGTTGAGGGTACTGGAAAAGATTTCCTGTAGAAAGTACATTTCAAATTGAGTTGTGAAGGAAACCAGGGATCCTCAGAGGGGAAGGTGAGGAGCCAGGGTACTTTGTGCATGGGAAATAGCCTGTATGAAATCACAGAGATGAGAGATGAAGAATCTGGTTTAGAAAGCGTGGAAAGGGGAATGGAAGGGAGTAATATCTAATAAGACTGGAAAGACTGCAGTTTGTGAAAAGCTCTAAATGCCAAATAGAGGCATTTACCCTAGAGAAAGTGCTCTTCTTAACCTGGGATCTGTGAACTTGTTTTTAAAATAATTGGATAACTATTTTTCAATATCTTGGTTTCCTTTGCAATGCTATGTGTTTTATTTGATGCATTTAAAAACATTATCTGAAGAAGAGTTCCATAGGTTTCACTAGACTGTCAAAGGAGGCAGCTAAATGGTTCGGTGGATACGGTGCTGGACCTGGAGTCATGAAGACCTGAGTTCAAATACAGCCTCAGACGCTTACTCTGTGACCTTGGGCAAGTCACTTAACTTCTGTTTGCCTTAACCAACTGGAGAAGGAAATGGCAAACCACTCCAGTATCTTTACCAAGAAAACCCCATGGACTATACTGTTGTGCTATGGTCCATGGGGTCATGAAGGGTCAGGCACGACTGAACAACTACAAAAACCATCCAAGAAGTCCATGATACAGAAAGTCCTGTCCTAGAAGTATTAGGGAGTCAATAGAGTTTCTTGAATAGAGAAGGTAATGTGGTGAAGCTCTTCACTTCACAAAAATCACTTTCACAGTTATGTGGAATATTATTTAGCATAGGGAAAGAGTTGAGGCAAGAAGTACAATGGACAAGACTCTTGGAGTAGTCCAAGGCTGAGAGAGGATGGAATTGAAGCAGTTTAATGGCCACGTGACTGAAGAAAAGGGGTGTATATGAGAGATGTTGTGGAGAAAGAAATAGCACCATCTGACAACTGGTTGAATATATGGGGTGAATGCAAGTCATTTGAGAATGACCCTGAGGTTGTGAGCTTGGGTGACTGGGAGGATCATGACAGAATAGAGAAGTTCTGAAGAGGAAAGAGTTTGGGTCTTTTTTTTTTTAATGAGTTCCATTCTGGGCATGTTGAGTTTGAAATGCATACTATATATTTGGGAGGTGAATGCACGACATCCTTCCATTCTCTCCCTATAAGATTTCCAGGCATTGGATTGCATTTTTCAAAACCATTATTAGAAGAGATCATAGTTTCTATGCAGATTGGAATAAATACATTTGGGGAGAGGAGGAGCATGAATTCTCATTTTACTGTGTGATTCTATTGCAAAATATGCAAAAAAAAAAAAGTCTGAGTAACAGGGCATTCGTTCCAAGAAGAATAACATTTCCTTTGGGGCCAGTGATGCAGGCATGTTTTGTACTTTGAAATGCTTTCCCTTAAAAGAACGGTTGTTTCCCTACTGAACAGATCGATGAGAGAAAAGTGGATTGTGCTTGTAGGCACAGTAGTCTTTGTTGATGGCAAAATGTTCCGAGGGTTTTTGTTTCCTTTTCACTACATCTGATTATTTACTTCTAATAGTCAAGAAACCAGAAAAATTAAGATAGGAACAGCCGAGGGTCAAAATATTTGGTTTCTTTTTTTTAATGCTTCAAACTGAAACATTTTGCACAAGTCAGAGCAGCCAAGTATCTTCAATGTCTCACGCCCAATAGATTTAGAAAAATGTGCCAATTAAAAGAAAAACGACTTCTGTGGAAACTGAAAATGGGAAAGAGGGGAAGCCCCATGAGGAGAATGGTCAAAGCTACCTAGAATATTAATTAAGATATATGATGACTGTTGTTTTCATCTGAGCAATCATTGGGCAGTAAACAGATTCCCAAACACGTGCCTAATCCCAGTACTCTCCTACAGGGCATAATGGCTGGGTTCATTTTTCCATTGTCTGTGTAAATTCCTTAATACACATCTGAGGAATGGTTGTAGGGTCATCAGGATAATTAGTAGAAGCTGATATGGTGAATTAAGGAACAGTATGCACATTTCTTTCTTTTTTTTTAAATCGACAAATAAGCTCTTCCTTTGGAAAAGTGAGCAAACTCAAGGACCTGGCAATTTGTGAAGCTTGTAGACCGAGGCACGTGGGGAAATCTTTCTCTTTGTGACGATTGACTTGAAGTTTTGAAACCTATGTCATAGTTTTGCATAAAGGACTCAGTAGTCTCTGCTATCTGCCAGATGTTTTGAAGTACGTAGGTGACACCGTGTTTGGGTCAGATAGGGGATTTTTACAGCAAACAAAATGCATCCTTACGATTATATTTTTTTGAGGGAAACATTTCTGGGGAATCACTTACAAGGTAGTAGTTATTAGGCAGCTTGTAGTTCTCTTAAAAAGAAAAAAGAAAATGGATGGTTTCCTGCAAAGCCTTTATCTGCAAAGATGCTATCTAGTGGCTTTTCTTGCCCCTTTGGGGTTTATTAGGAGAAATGCTGCTTGGCTGAAATGTTGCTATTTGTCTCCGGCTCCTAGGTACTTTTATGCGAGATAATTGTTTCAAGCTATTATTTACCCCTTTCTTTTATTTTGATCCAAACTTTTATATACATAAATATATACATATATACACACACTTGCAAATACTTATAGTTGACAACGAAGCATAAGTTCAATTTTTTAAAGTAGAGCCTTTTATATGAATTTAGAAGTGAGTGAGGAATAATAATGATGATAATAAATAATGGCTAGCATATTATATGTGTGTATATATATGCACTGTGTGAACATATATGTATGTATATGCACACACATACATACATGTTGCTTTAAGGTTTTCAGAATGTTTACAAATATTATCCAACTTTATTCACAGTTATCCTGGGATATACTATTAGTATCCATTATTTTACAAATGAAGACACTGAGGCAAAGATTAAGAAACTTGTCCAAGATCCTGCAATTGGTAAATATTTAAGGTAGTATTTGAACTCCGGTCTTCCTGACTCTAAGACCAGTGTTCTATCCATCCTCTGCCTCTCTAATGTTGTTTTATATTACATTATCAAGGGCAGCTAGGTGGCTCAGTGGATACATTGCTAGATCCGGAGTCAGGAAGGCTCTGACTAAAAGCTGTGGGACCCTGGGCAAGTCATCTGATCCTGTTTGCCTCAGTTTTCTCATCTGTAAAGTGAGTGGGAGAATAAATGGGAAACCACTCCAGTGTCTTTGACAATAAAACTTCAAATGGAGTCATGCAGACTTGGACACAACTGTACAACAACAACATTATTATATTATCAGTCACCATAGACCAGTAATCAGGATATTAACCTGCCAAGTACTCTCCAGAGAAAAAAAAGTCACATTTTACCACCAGGCATTCAGAATTTGTTGTACTCTGGCCCCAAGATAGGTTTTTATCTCGTCCGGTGAGTTTTTTAATCTCTGATTGTGCCCCTACACTAAAACACTGCAACCTTATTTCTGATGGGATAGTATTGTAGAATTATTACAATTAATTTAGAACCAAATGACCTGGGTTCCAATCCCAAATGTGCTTCTTAATACCTGTGTGACCCTGGGCGAGTCACCTGGCTCATCTGACCCTACTTTTGTCACCTATAAAATGAGATGGTGACCCAGATGACCTGAAAGGTCCTTCCCAGCTCTAAATCTATACTCTTCTGATCCTATGATCCTCCTTACCAGCATCCAAATCTTACCCAGCTTTCAAGACCCAGCTCAAATCCTGCCTTGGGGAATTCAGTGAGACCTTCCCTGACCATGTAAGCCCACATTAATCTCCCCTTTCTCTGAACTATTGTAGCCTTTGTTATCTCTGCCCCTCATTTAGCACTTAAGCATATACGCCTTAAGTAATTAACTTCTTCATATGTGCATGTCTTGTCTATAGAATAAAATCCTAAAGGGAAAAAGACCCCAGCCTGTATTCCTATTGTAATTCTATCCCTCTCCTGCTCCTCTACCAGCTGCACCATCTTATCCCTCTTGTCCTTGTCTGATGCTTCTTGGATGATATACTTGGGTCAGCATCTGTGACTTTCATCGTGGGCCTTGGGTGAGGCAATGTATGGCATTCAGACAGCTAAACGAGTCATGGGCTTTGCCTCTAATATGTCCGTGCTGCTTGCCCTTACTACACCTGCAATGTCAGGCCCACCTTCATGGAGAAGACCCTTCCTGATTCCTGTATCTTTTCATTGTAGTCCTACATGGAAGATCATTTGAAGAATAAGAATCGACTGGAGAAAGAGTGGGAAGCACTCTGTGCCTACCAAGCTGAGCCAAACACGTCTCTGGTAGCCCAGAAGGAAGAGAACCTGCAGAAGAATCGTTCTCCTTCTGTGCTGACGTGTATGTATCATTTCACATGATTTACTGATGTTTTACTTTTATGTAACTTTTATAAATCCAGGACAGTGAAGAGACTAGGCGGCAGACTAGGCAGTTAAGGGTCACAGCGCATGGAACGCTGGAGCTAGAGTCACAGAGATGTGAGTTCAAATCCTGCCTCAGACACTAGCTGTGTGACATGGGGCAAGTCACTTAGCCTCTCTTTGTACCTCCCTCCCAGGTTGTTGTGAGGATCAGAAGAGCAAAGCATATTGCAGACCTTAAAGTGCTACGTAAATGCTAGCTATTATTATTATGAATATCAATATATTTGAGTTATAAATGCTCTGGTTTCTCAGTTTTCTGTGTTGGAAGTGAAAAAAGATAGATAATAGTTTGGGGGGGGGGAAGAGAGGCAGACAGACAGAAAGAAAGAATTGTATGATTACAATTGTGGCAGCATTCCCAAATTCGTCCAGTGTAGTAGAATACTCATTTTGTCAACTTCTGTTTTATTTGTGAAAAGTGTGGTTCTGCTGCACAGCATCTGAATGCAGCATGTGAATCAATACACAATATGGTTTCATGTGAAGAAGCAATAATCATGGGCATTCGGCAGCAGTGGCTCTGCCTCAGCTTGTATAGGGCCAATCCTTTGCCCATCCAATATAAAAACACCAGCAGTTTGTAATTATGGGACCATTCACTTGATATTGAAGTCCAGGGAAGGAGTCCCCGTAGGCTCTCTTGGAAACAGCACTTCGTATTTCCTAGTATCTTAGATGCTGGCTGTCCTTAACTGCTAAGCTTGCAGTGAACCATACGCCTGAAGGTGATCAGCATTTATGCCTCAAAAAAAAAAGTTATTTCATTTTGTTTTAAAGGTAGCAACTTGGGGGAATGAATACCAAATAGCACAGATGAGTGTAATACTTTTTTTCTTACAGGATCAGTCCGTTGACCATAGCATATTCTGGTTCCCTCTCCCTCCCCTCAATCCCCATAAGAAGCTGTGTGAAATAACTCTGAAAATAAAAGCTAGCAATGATGCGATGCATTTGATGTCTCTCAGCCCATTTTCTCTTCTGTAGAATGGGAGTAATAGTTGTCATATTTCCCGACTTTTAAGTAAGCACCTAAATTGGGTATTTTATACAGCAACTATTAGGTGCTGTTAACACTAGCCTCCAAAATGCTGCCTACAGAATAAAAGTGCAATTTTACAGGCTGACTTTCCATAATTATGATCTTACCTGTAAGGAGAGATAGTCTAATACAATGTCAAAAGCACTGGTTTGTCATTCAGAGGACTTGGATTAAAATCCCACCTACATCATTTACTGTAGGCCTGGACAAGTCACAGCTTCTTTGGGCGTAGGTGCCTCATTCCCAATAGGCAGGCTCCAAAGTACCCTTCAAGCTCAAAATCTGCAATTCTATAATCCCAATTCCCATATTACAGTAGTACCTGAAATAAAACAATCTTGTTATCAGGAAGAAGTTTTATCTACCATCATCCTTCATTCTTTTGAAAGAGATCATGTAGAGAATGCAAACAGAAACACTAGTCAATCAGTCATCAAGTATTTATTGAGCACCTATTTTGTATGAAACTCGGCCAGTGAGGAGGATAGAAAGAAGAATAGGATATAATCTTTGCACTCAAGAGCCTTACAGTCTAGGTAAAAGAAGGAAGCTCTAACCACACAAAAAGTCAAATAAAATGGAACCAGAGATAGGAATCTTAGGAAGAACACAACAGAGATGCCATATATGCAGCCCTCCATGCTCCCAAGTGCAACCAGAGCCAGAGAGAAATGTAATAGGGAAATATTTAACAAAATAAAAATATAATAGGATATAGATGAACGTTATATGTGGCTTTCTAGGTCAATGTTTGAGTTTGATATCACAGTTTAACAAGTTAATGTGCTGGGTCATTGGAAAAGTAAGACTAAGTTCTGAGTCTACCAGAAGTTGGAAAGAACAGGATTCAGAAGGACTGGCTTACAATTTTTATCACATAAAATCAGATTTAGTTCTTTATAGATGAAATTGTGGCCATATTGGTCTACCACACATCACCCATTCCTATCTCTACCTTCCTACAAATTTCCCCAAAAGCCTCATTGCCCAAGTCCACTTTATATCCCTTGATGAAAGATATTGCAAGCAGCATACCAGGTGAATGGAGCTGCTCAGACTCTTGGTGACTTAGCCAAATTCCTGTAGGGATAATTATATCCTCCTTTCTTGAGTCCCCACTACAATTTGTCTGGATATAATCATCTTTATTGTTCAGGATCAAAAAGGACTAGCTCTGTAATGAAGTTGTAAAATGTTGAAGAGTTTTACCCTACAGGTGGTTATACTTCACTGAAAACTTACATTGATTTTATTACAAATAAGAGGAAGGGTGTACTTAATACAAGTTATACTTGTAATTAGTACACACCACCTTCTCAGCTTCCACATTTTTTAGAAGTACTGGCACTATGATTCCATTTTCCCAAGCTAGAAACTAAACGTCAACTATGAGTCTCTCTTCTATCTCCTATAGCTAATATTTCACTAAGCCCTATTTTCTTTTTCTTTGAAAACTCTCAATTCCCCCTCCCACCATTATCCATTAGTTGCCACTATTCTAGCCCAGAACCTCATCTTTTGTTGTTCAGTCATTCCAATCCTGCCCAACTCTTTGTGACCACATTTGGGATTTTCTTGACACAGATATTGGAGTAGTTTGACATTTTCTTCTCCAGATCATTTTACAGATGAGGAAACTGAGGCAAATAGAGATAGGTAACTTGCCCAGGGTCATACAGCTAGCAAGTGCCTAAAGCCAAATTTGAATTCATTTCTTCCAGACTCTAGGCCCAGTGCTGTATCTACTGTACCACCTGCCTGCCCTAGGATCTCATTATCCCACACAGAGATAAACTGTATAAATGCCTCCTAACTAGCTTCTCTGACTGTAATTTCCTATTCAATACTACTAGACTAGTCTTCCTAAAATATTGCTTTCCTCTTGTCATTCTACTGCTAAAGAACTGACCATGACTCCCTATGGTTTGCTATATCAAATAAATATATGACTCATCCTTCTAAAATCTTTAGTATACAATATATTGTGTATAACTTGCAAGGGGTAATGTTTTAAATAGTGTATATACATATATACATATAAATAAATACATATATACATACATACATACATATGTATATGCATCTATATATCCGTTCTGAATCATGAGTGGAATTTAGTATTGACGTGGGTCTTCGGGATCTCATTGAAAGAGTTTTATTTATAAAATTATTAAAGTATTTCATTGTAAAGAGTTTCACCTAGAAATAATTTCCATAGTATGTACCTCCAAGGTTAATGTTAAAGCCAAATTTAAGCTAGAAATTCTTAGCTTATGAACTTGTTCATAACTTGTTTCATCATGAACTTGTTTTTTAAATGATATTGTGATAACTGAATTTCAGCATAATTGGTTCTCTCTATAATCATAGATTTTATTTTGTGCATTAAAAAACATTACTCTGAAAAGGGGCCCATAGACACAACCAGACCTCTGAGGGGTCCATGACCCAATGAAGGTGGAAAACCCCTTGGTTTAAACATTCTTATTGGAAGTCTTATAGTGCATGTTATATAGCAGACACAAAGTTGAGCCTGTGGCAGAGAGTTGACCCTGGGTTCTTGAAGACTGTCCTATTTATATCAGAAGCTCTCAGAGATACTGCCAGGCTGAAGAGGCTTTGGGTACATCCAAGCAGCAGATTGAATCTGCTTCCTGAGGACCAGCCTACCTAAGATTGAAAAGCCTCATCACTAGTGTCCACTCAGTGATAAAATTTTGGGTCATGGTTGTCCATGAATCAATGAAAAATACAAAGTGGTTCTCAGTCCTGTGTAGCACCCAGATGCTTCTACAGTGATGGTGACAAAGGAGCAGGAAAGGAGGCATAGGGTGCTATGAGTCACAAAATGTTTGGACCATCTATACATTTTAAATAAGCTGTCACTTCTCTAATTGGGAGGTTCATGTTTAGTGCTTTGTGATAGGACATGCTAGAGGAACAAAATTGCTTTGGTCTCAACATTCTCACTTTAAATGAAATCAGAAGAAAGTAGTTTAAGGAAAGGATTTCTCAAAGGTTTTCCTAGAAGCTACAAATAATGGAGTTGGGGAAGTTCGGGAAGACCCATCAACCCACAGGCAAAAGAAACATCATTTCATGAGATATTTCATTATCTCATATTGCTGTTTTAAAGATAAGTATTTGGGGGAAAACATGAAAATGTTTTTTTCAAGCTTATTTACCAAAATCTATTGTAGAAAATAAAGCGAGATTCTATGAAGAAATTGAGAAGATCCTTTAAATTAAATCAACATATACTTTAATACCTGGGGACTTCAATATAAAGGTGGGAATTGCTAGAAATAAACGACAAAGTATAGTTCAGTAATTGATAAACTAAGGAGAAATCTCATACCTCTATATCAGAATAGTTCCTTAGAGAAAAGAATCCAAATATTGGAAGCATGGTAAGAACTAAATAATGTCACCAGAAATTAAACTGATCACATCTTAATGTACAGGAAATAGCTCATTAGTGATGGAGTAATAAGTAAGTGCCTTAGAATTTGCACTCATGACTTCCTTTCTCCAGACCCTATTCTCTATTCCTGTAGCACCTAGCTGTCTCTAAAAGCAAACACTTGACTTATTTGCTAGACAGAGAGATGTTGTGGCCAAACGTGACAATAGTTTATAATATAAAATCATTTGTAAGATTTAATGGAGAAGAATGATGGAAGATTAAGGGTAGTGTTACTTAACAAAACAGAGATGTGACACAGTGTCAAACCAGCTTAAAGAAAATTTTACAAAAATCTCAATGATACAAAGTCATACCAAAGTCATTTGAGTATGAAAATGAAGGTGGACAATACAAAGAGGAAAAAAAATTAAAAGATTAGCAAAGATTTTTATAATGAGCGCTTTTTTTTGCCATCACAAATAGAAAAGCCCTACCAATGTGTTTTTAAAGGAGACAGAGATGACACTAAGGAGAATAAAGAGGGGAAAGCAAGTGGATAGGAACAAGGATACAAAAAACAGAGCTAGGAAGGAAGCAATGCAATTATCATTGCTGAGGAATGGATTCACCAGGTATCTAAAGGAAAGAAAGAAAGTAAAAACATATAGAAAAAAATAAACTTCAGACCTTATTAATTACAGAAAAGGGTGACCAAGAGAACATAATCAACTATTGACCTGCATATCTACTTTTCCACCTTTATAAATGTCTATGAGTGTAATATACATGTGTGCATATATATGTATATCATATGAAGCATATCCTCAGGGTATGAGTAGTGAATAAGCAAGTTTAGCGGATTACATTCTTATTCTCATGCAATTGGCTGAAAAATGTAGAGAATACAACCTCCCCACTGTGCTCAGTTTTGATTGATTACAAGGAAGCTCTTGACTCAGTAAAGCAAAAGGGAACCTTGAAGGCTCCTTTCCAACAAGGTATCTTCCATCAAATTTATTCAATATTCCTTGAAAGATAAGGCATCAGAGATAATCTTGTTTAAGGATCCTATGATCATTAATATCAAGGGAGGCAAGAAATAGGGATATGTGTTCACTGACAGTCTTTACAATTGTCATGGAGAAAATCTAGTATAATCTAAATTCAACAGAGATTTTCCATGTAGAGTAAGCTCTTTCAGGTGTTTTTGTTGGGAAATGGCATATTGTTTATTGTATCAAGCCCCAGAACATTGCCGACCCTCTTCTAGAACTGCAGTGATTCAAAAGAGTTTGGTCTAGTAACATACACAGGAAAAAACATGTGAATGAGGAAGTCAGTCAACAAACATTTATTAAGTGCCAACTATGTTCCAGGCACTGTACTAAGCTCTGGGGATGTGAAGAAAGGCAAAAGATTGCCCCTGCTCTCAAGGAGCTAACAGTCTAATGAAGAAGGCAACTTGAAAACAAGAGAGGTACATGTCAAGTATGAGTAGGCTACAACACATACTAAATAAAGAGCTACAAATAAGAATGAGAATAATAAATGTTAATGTATGTCAATGTATGATGGAAAACCAAGATTGATTGGTTTTGAAATGAGAGCAATAACCAGTAGGCAGGCTCTTTGTTCCTCTGGTATCCTTGAAGTATCAGGAGAAAAATGAGAAGATTCCTAGGACATCAGGTGGATCCCCTGTGGCAAACTTGTGGGAATCCATACATAAGAGTCCCACAGGATGGGCAGGTATTGGTCAGCTAAGAACCACATCATTAGAGGAAATATTCACATCAATGACACCATTGAATATGTGAGTTAAATATAGCATCATTTATGAACAATACCTCTTTTACATAAGAGAGGTTGAGTTACTTTCTTTCTTAGGTCACAGGGTCTGTAACATGGACTCACAGAATAAATAGATTAAAGAAAAGAGAAATGTTTAAAAAAAAACTTAGTCATTTTGTTTTTTAAGACAAATATAACATGTTACACATATCTCCAAAGCAGCTCATGTAAAACTCTAATAAATATAGCTAATAGGGTTGATGCCCAATAGAAGTATGAAGAGAGCGAGAGATTACTTCATTACCTTTTATAAGGCCAAGTCACCTAACCCAGTTGAAGTACTTCCTAAGATACTGAAAGAAATGACTGATGGGATGGTTGAGCCATTATTAGTGGTCTTTAAAGTATCATACATGATGGAAGAGCTAGTCACAGACTGGCAAAGGAGGAAATATCTTGTTTGTTTCTGGAAGAGAATGGAAAATAAAGCCTATAGACCAATAAGTCTATAGGCTTATAGTTTGACTTTGATTCCTAATTCCTCCATGACTTCTAGAATATATTATTAAAGTGATAGTTGATGAACACCTAGAACAGTAAGCAGTAGACCCAAAGAGCTAGTGTGAGTGTGACAAGAATAGGTCATGCCATCCTAGGTATGTTGCCTTTCTTGACAAGGTCACTTAGACTGGAAGATTAGGGAAGTGAAGCATATAGAGTATATCTAGATTTTAGCAAAGCGTTTGATCAATTTCTCATGCTTGACTAGATGGCAGTCCAATTTATTAGATTCAGAACTGGTTAAATGACTCTACCTGAAGAATAGTCATTAATGATTGGTGTCAGCTTGAAATGTGTTTAAGAGGGAAAAAATTTTTTTCATTAACAAAATAAATTATTATCAAAACAAGCTACAGTGGTAATAAAGAGAAACCCAAGGGTGAAATTCAGATTTGAACTTCTCTACCCAAAGAATTAGTTTCAGAAAGGGTTTTATACATAACAAAGGGAACAAAATACTATCAGCCAAGTCAATTTACAGCTTGCGGAGGGACCAGGAACAATCCGTCTTCAAAGGAAAGGAATATCAAAGAGGGTACAACTGTATTTCCTGAAACTATTTTATATTCTCTTTATGAGCAAGGTCTTACATAGTTAAGACAAAGAGCCTCTTAGCATTTTGACTTCTTAAGGCCACCTGCTGCCTCCCCCAAGGTAATAATGATTGTCCAATTAAGAATTAAACCTTTTTATATATTTATCAAAATGAATACCTCAGGAATTTGTCCTTGACTTACTTGGTATTGTTTGACATTTTTATCTGGGACTTGGATCAAGGCATAGATGATACAATTATCAGATATGTAGATGACACAGAAATAAGGATAACTAATACATTGGATTCAACAGGATCTCTCTCAAAAGGATGGAACATTAGGCGGAATCTAAAAAGAGGAAATTGTATAGTGATAAATGTAAAACCTCACAAAGGTTAAAAAACTCAACTTCCTGAATCTAAAATGGGGAAGACAGTGCTAGGTAAAAGCTCGTAGAAGAAGTATCTGTGTGTTTTAATGAATTGTGACATCAGCATGAATCAATAAGACCTGAAAGGAGTATAGTGGAAGCAGGGAGGAGGAAAAGAGGAAGAAAATGGGAAATGCTAGTGTTTTCAGCGGTTAGAAAAGATATCATGTGTTCTGCCTAGCCCAGGAAGCTAGAATTAGGATTAGTAGGTAGAAGTTGCTACAAATCTAACTTAAGTTTAATGTTAGAAAAAACTTCCTAATAAATAGAGCTATCTTCAAGCAGAATGGGCTGCCATGAGAAGTATCCCTCAGCTGAAGTCTTAAAACAAAGCCAGGATGGGCATTTTTCAAGTATATTTTACAGGGGATCTCTTTTTTTCAGATATATTTTAGACTAGATGACCGGTGAGGTGTTTGAGAACCCTGAAATCTTGTGAATCTGTGATCACATATGGTTCAGTTCAGTTGTTTTTCAGTCATGTCCAACTCTTCATGACTCCATTTGGGGTTTTCTTGGCAAAGATACTGATGTAATTTGCCATTCTCTTCTCCAGCTCATTTTTATAGCTAAGAAAACTGAGGCAGACAGGGTTGTGACCTGCCAGGGTCACACAGCTAGTAAGTATCTCAGGCTGGATTCGAACTCACCAAGATGAATCTTCCTGACTTCAGGCCCTGTACTCCAACCACAGTGCCACCTAGCTGCCCCTTTAATGGCTAAAAGGTCCTTTCAACACTTTCCTACCTATAACATGATACTTCCTCACATCATTTCTAGGATTCATATTGCCTTTTTACAACCAGAGATAGAAATAAGGAGTCTACCACTTGGACACCTGACCTATCACGTTGAGATTCAAAGTTGGTTCAGGGCTCAAAGATTTACTAATCTTGTCATATTTATTTAGTAGGTTAAGCTAGAAAGAATTTTGCTACTCCCTTTTGAGTCTCAATATCAATTAGAATTTCATTACAAAATAGATGAAAATTTTAGAAAAGAGAATCTAGGGCTTTAATTAACACATATAATATAAACACATGTATATATATATATGTATATATTATAATAACTAGTATTTATAGAGTACTTTAAGATGTGCAGAGCTGGTTATATAAGCAATTTCATTTGATCCTCACTACAGTCCTTTGAGACAGATAGGATCATTATCCCCATTTTACAAAGGAGAATAACAAAACTCAGAGGGGTTAAGTGATTTGCCAGCAGCTACAAGAAAGTAAGCATCAGAGGTAGAATTTAAACTGAATACTTATTAAATCTAATACTCTACACACTATATATAACACAATATGTATATATGTAATTATGTATACATAGATGTGTGTGAATATATGTGTGTATATGCATTTGCAAGAGAGACACAATTAATATACTTTATTGAGTATACAATGTGTTGTTTACATGTAAAATTAAATGAGGAAAAAAAATAAGAGTGTGCTGTGAGCCCCAAGTACTGTGCTATGTTGGAAATACAAAGAAAGGCAAAAACAGTTGCTGCCCATAGGCAGCTTACATGCAAAAGGGGAAGACAATATGTAAAATACATATAAGATGCAATTTGAGAGAGGACACTAATAGCTAAGGGAACTGGGAAAGGACTCCTGTAGAAGGTGAGATTTAAAATCATTCTTGAAGGAAGGTGGGGAACCTAAAAGGGGCAGAAAAGAAAGAGAAGCCTTTCAGGCATAGGGGATGGCCAGGGAATGGGACAGAATCAGGGGATGATGTGTCACAGTCATGGAACTATCAATGGTGTATTCTAGTTGAATCATGGCACAGGAAAGCATAAGAAGACTAGAAAGCTAGGCAGGGGCCAGGTTTTGTAAAGCTTTAAATGACAGGTGGTAGCATAGTAGATAGAGGATCAGCCTCAGAACGAGTTTCTCTTGTAACACACACTGTTAGTCCTCTAAGCAGAGAAGGTGCCTACGTGCCCAGGGAATGCAAGTTTCCTTGCTGGACATTCCCTATAGCAGTGAAAGCAAAGGTTCAGTCTATATCTTTACATATATTTGTATATTAAATGCCTCCTTATTTTTGTTATTGTTCAGTCATGTCCTACTTATCCTGACCCTGTTTGGGGTTTTGTTGGCAAAGATACTAGATTGGTTTGCTGTTTCCTTCTCCAGTACCTCCTTGTGCTGAAGATCATGAGCAAAATCCAGCAGACAGGTTCTTTGAACCTCATAACCTACTCAGTAGGCCCTACTGCTTTTGAATTCAAAGTTCTAAACTCAGCAAGAATTTGGGGGAAGAAGCATGACTGGATTAAAAAAAGCTGTAACCTTGGAGGCGTGGGACTTGAGTTCTAACTCCAGTTCTGCCGTTAGTACTTTAGAACCTTAGTCAATCAATCAACATGCATTTATTAAGGACCTACTATATACCTTGTGCTCTGCTGGGTTCTTATATAAATACAAAGAATGAAAAAATCCCCTCATAGAGTTTACATTCCAACAGTAAGCTAATCAGATTCTCTATGCCCCTGTTTCCTTATCTGTGAAATGAAAGAGCTGTACCAGATAATCTCTAGGCTCCTTTTTATATCCAAATCTCTGATTCTAATTAGTGACTAGTGTTGGCAGAATACTTTGTGAGGTGCTTAGAAGAGATAAAAAGGTTAGCTATGACACCATCCCTAACTTCATTAAAATTTACAGACTAGTAGGGGAGTATAACATGGGCCCAAATAACTACATTCTTCACTATCTCAATGAACTGTAATTTCTTTGATATGGTTATTCCATTCAGAGAATTCTTTCTTTTTTAAAAATTTATGCCTTAGTAGATTATCTTCATAAATTGCTGTGACTAAAAATTCATCACTCAGATGGCAAACTTCTTTTGAAGAGCCTCAGAACTTAGTCAAACTTGGCCTTGGGTAACAACAAGAACAATCATTGTCATAAATTTCTGTATTGCTTTAAACACTTTTAAAATCACAACAGCCCTTTGAAACAGACAGTGTTTTATTATCAGATGAAGAAATATAGGCTCAGAGAGAAAAAAAAAATTTATCCAGGGTCCAGTGGAACCTTGTCCAGTTCAACCAAAACCACTTCTAACGACCAACAGTCTCTTAATTGTTAAATCCAGTGGACTTTTTCTCAGTCCTCATCTCATTGACCTCTCTTTAGCTTTTTGTATTATCCAACTGTCCTCTCTAGACTCTCTTCTCTCAGAGTTTGTAACTGCTGCTCTAACTACTCTTTCTGAATCCTCTGCTGTATATTTATCTGCCTCCCATCCACTAAATATGGGCATTCCCAGAGGCTCTGTCCTGGATACTCTTCTCATATATCTCTGTGCTCTCAGTGATCTAATCTGCTCCCATATATTCAATTCTCATCTCTATGCAAGTGACTCACAAATCTACATATCCAGCTTTAATCCCTCCCTCTCCCTTCCTCCTCCCTCTCTCTCTCTCTCTCTCTCTCTCTCTCTCTCTCTCTCTCTCTCTCTCTCTCTCTCTCTCCCTCTCCCTCACTCCATCACTCCCTCCATATGTACTGAAAATTCCACTAATTAGATATCCATTTGTGGATAGTAAGCATCTTCTAAAGCTGCAAATTCTTTTAAGATGATTAAGGACTGTTAGACATACGCAGAGAAATGTGAATTAATCTAATCAATTCCTTTCCCTCTTAACACCTTTTCCAGGTCAGCTTCACTGAGGAAATGGAAGTTGTGACTTGGAGGCTAAGAGGATGGTCATTTCAAAACATAGGACACTTGAGAAGTTGGGGAAGCTAGAGTGGAATCCTATGTTATTGTATTGGGGGGTGGGGGAGTTCCAAAATAGCAAGAGGACAGTGGTAAGTGAGGGAAGGCACACTGGAAATTGGAAAGGGATAGAGGAAGGGGAGGGGAAGAATGACAAAGATAAGCTTTTTTCTGTTTTTCAAAATTTCTTTTAGAGTTAACTCTTTAAAAAAATTTCCCCCTCTTTTTTCTCCATTTCTCTAATATATCACATAGTTCCTACTAGTTCAAACTAGTACTAAAGTTTAATTCTTATTTCAACCTCCATTAGAGTCCTGCTGTGATAACAGTAATTACCCTAGTTTCTCAAAGGCCATTCTCACAGAATACAAGCTCTGATTGATCCTACCAGGATAGGATCAAAAAAGACTTTGAGGATAGAATCAACAATCATTGTAATTTGAAGGGCAGCAAAGTCTACGTAGAGTGAGGCTTCCCACTACACTGATCCCAAGATGATGATCATTTTTATTATGTTTTTGTCCACAGCATCACTTAAAGTTCATCTATTAAGTCATGAAGGTTTTGGAATCTTCATGCATGAAGAGAGTGTTCGGTAGTTTGGTTGTGTTACAGTTTAAGTAGATTCATATGTATTAATTTGAGATTCTGTCATTGTTAAGCATTTTTCACATTTCTACAGAGAAATGAATTCCAAGTTTCAAACAGTTGAATTGATAAGGAAACTTTTGAAGTACAGTTATTAAGGATTGCCAATACTTGCTTTACATAAAGCTCTCTAAAGCAGTGGTTCTCAACCTGTGGGTCGCGACCTCTTTGGGGTTGAGCGATCCTTTCACAGGGGTTACGGGAGTCACCTAAAACCATGGGAAAACACATATTTCTGACCATCTTAGGAACCTCCTATATCTGTCTCCAGGCGGGTCCACCCACATGCAGACACACCCACATTCAACTATTAAAGGGTCAAGGCATGAGGAAGGTAGAGAACCACTGCTCTAAAGGCTACACTAGGGCAGCTAGGTGCATAGTAGATAGCACATTGGGCCTGGAATCAGGAAGACTCCTCTGTCTGGCCTCAGACACGGTGTGACCCTGGGCAAGTAAGTCACTTAACTCTATAAGCCTCAATTCCTCATCTGTAAAATGAGTTGGAGAAGGAAATAGCAAACTACTCCAGTATCTTTGCCAAGAAAACCCCAAAAGGGATCATGAAGAGCCAGACATGACTGAACAACAACTGAACAAAAAAGAGCAGCTTGTTTCAGATAAACACTCTAAAAATTTTCTCCAGACTTTAAGCAGATTAATAATAGAACCCTGAGTGGAGAAGTATAGTCCTAGCTCTACTATAACTAGCCGTTTAACCTAGAGCAAATCATCAAATTTCTTTAGGCCTCAGTTCCCTCATCTGTAAAATTAGGTTGAACTGAATTATTTCCAAAGTTCCTTCTGACTCTTAATATTATATGACTCATGGGTTGAAATGTCTTTCTTCATTTGTTTTTGATCCAAAAATATCTTGATTTGTGTCTTAAATCGCGGGTATCAGTTCTCACATCTCATAATTAAGAAATAGCTGAAGAACCCTTTCTCATAGTTCCTGTTTAACCTTTGAGTGAAAACCATGCTTTTGAGTATAAAGAATTGGAAAAATCTTCTAAAATACTTCATTGGACTCTGAGGGTGGTTATAATGCCAATACTTTCCATTCCCAGTTCCATGATCTGTAAGGTCCCTTGAGCATTAGGGACCGAGGAAGTTTTAGGATTTTAGGTGAATGTCCTACATGGACTCTCTGGTACCTTTGATAACTAGTCTCATCCCCCTCCCACCCCATCCCTATCAGATAGAGTGATGGTGCCGTGATATTTAGTTTTTCTCTTGCTTCAATAACTTCCTCTTAAGTTTAAAGATTGTACCTCTCTGCTTGAAGTTATGCCAATAGGTCATGAAGAGTGAACTCCTTTAACCATTGTTGGTATTATTCATCTAATGATTCAAGTTCAAATTTAACTAATGCTTATTAAATACCCATTATGTGCAGAGACTATACGAGGCATATGAAGATGAAAGATAAAGCTGTTCCTCTCCTCAAAGAACTGTGTTCTGGGGGAAAGGGGAAAGATAGAGATTCTGGAAGCGTAGAGGTAAGGAAAGAAACACAACATGTCCCCAGACACATATAATATCAGATAGTAGGTGATAGAGACAAAGGAAAGATCCATACTAAGTGCTCTTAGAAAATGTCTTTCACACTTGATTCCTTCTACTAGTAGTTATCCGTTTGTGTGTATGTTATAATGTATATGTGTGTATGTATGTTGTATCTTCCCAAATAGGCTGTAAATCTTAGAGGTTAACAGCCATATCTTATGCCTCTTTCCAACCTGTTTATTGGGGTGTATGAGGTGTTCAGGGAGGACTAGTACTCCCAGTGTGAGTATTAACAAAACCATTTTCGGATCTTCTCATCTGCCTTTTGTGTCTACCCGATTCTCCCAATTCTCATCTGTGGTTCCAAGAAACTGTGGTAGGAACAGCAGCCAAACTGTCTAGGCAGGTGGGCAGTAACTACCCTCAAACCCATTGGTGAATTAGGGGGATAACGTTCCCCCAAAGGAATGGACAGATAGAACAGTTTGTTTCATTGGCCACAAAGAGAGCTGAAGCAGGAACTGTGATGGGCTTGGTCAGACATCAAAGACTCCAAAGTCATCCATGGTAGCCTGGGCTATCTCCAGTCCTCTTGCTTTTTTTCCTACCCCTGCACTTTGATAGCTCTGGTAGAGAGAGGCTGATGACCTTGAACAAGTCGGCCTCACTTAAATCCAAGTACAAGTCAAGACATCACCCAGCACCCACAATTTTATCCCTCATAGTGATGTCATCGGTCTGCTTTGAAAATGAAGGGAGAGCAACCACAGCCTATTTTCTATCAAAACACAGTTCTCTTCATGTAGGAATGGTTTTTTTAAAGCTTACTTTAAACTCTCAAACATTTTGTAACCTTAACACTACATAAGTGTAAATTTTTAACTTCACTATTGCCACAAGGATGTTTGTGGACAGTTCACTTGAATCAACTCCATACTGACATCATAATACAATGTCTGGTGCATGGGGCACAGCTACTGAGGGACGTGTGACTGCAGTGGAAAGGAACACTGGACATGAAGTCAGGAGACCGTGGCTGCGCTCCTGGCTCTGCCTCCCTCTAGCATCCCTCTGTACTTCACTGTCCTCATCTGTAAGATTGGACTAATGGTATTCCTATTGCTTCCCTCCCTCAGTGGTTGGGGAGAAAAGCCACTGTAAATTTTAAAGCATTATAGAAGTTAGAGTCATTATTATCATATTAAATCACCGTATTATTGTGCGTATTTCTTTATATCCACGGTATAATGGAAGCATCACAGGTCTTAGACTCAGAAGACATGGGTGCTGGCTCTTCCATTTACTTCCCATGGCACATCAGAACCTCTCTGATCCTGTTTATTCATTAGTGCAATGGGGATAATGAACCTTTCTCTGTCTGGGATTGCTGTGAGAAAAGTACAGTGCTAGATTAATATGAACTTATTATCACTAATAGCAATGTACCTGTGTGTACTAACAGGACTAAAAAGGTTAATGGATGAACAGCAGCCTTTCCCTAAGCTGTCTTTCTGGTAATGACTGGGGTGATATGTTTGGGTCCTGTCATTCAGCGCCATTTTCTGTCTCCATCTGTCTAATATCTTTGTTCAAAAGGAACTCACTCTGGCAAGAGCACTGAACTCCTCTGAGTGGGCTGTTAGGATGGTGCAGCATGCCATAGTTGAGTCTATTTCAAGGCATCTGTAAAGTCTAGCCTACTTGTAGTTATCCTATGTAGTTCATAGCCCAATAAAATGTAAATTCCTTGAAGGCATGGAATATCTCCCTTTTTGGATTTGTGTCTCCGATGCCTACCACAGTGCCTGGATTATAGTGGGAGCTTGATAAATGTTCTTTTTTTTTTCTTCTTCCCATTGAGCTCCCACTCCTACTTGTGTCTAATCCAATGGAATTTTGTTGTTAAGTACTGATGAATTTTCTATGTTCTAGGAATTCATTGTTAGTCATATTGCCTTATTGTTGTTTTTATGAATACATTTTGTTTTTACATTACATTGATTTCTAATACCTTCTCCCACTACCACTCATCAAATATTCTTTTGTAACAGAAACTAAAAAAGAAAAAGAAAAAAAACCAGTTTAGCAAAATCATCCAATGCATCAACCAGCCTCATTTGACAGCTTATGCGAGATTGCACACCCATAGTTCCCACATCTCCAGTGAAGGGAAGAAAGTATATTTTCTCATCTCAGATCCAAGATCAGTCCTAATCATTTACTGTGAATAATTACTTCTAGATACTTCTAGGTGATGAATGAAGCTATTCTCAAGACCTTAATTAGTAATGGGAGTCTTTTAATTCTTAGTATCCTATCTTTTAGTTTCCAAAAGGAAAATTAAAATGGCATTCTTAACTTGTTTTACTACTTTACCTATTAATGTATAGGCTGACCGTGCATTGCCTTGTCACTGGAAAGGGGTAATTTGGAAGATTTTTGTTTTATTTTTCCCCAAGAAATTCTTTTGAGTGAACACATCCAAGAGAACAATTTATCCAATGTTCACAATGTGTAAAAAAACACTGAAGGAAATGAGAACTCTGATCATGATTTTAATGGATTGAAGGATGCTTCCCTCTCCTTAATGCAGAGGTGGTTGTCTTTGGTGCGGAAGAAGGCATACCCTGTCAGACATGGCCAGTGTGTCTATTTGTTTTGCTTATTTTACTTGACTTTGTTTTTGTTTTGTTTCAGTTTGGGGGGGGAAGGGTTAGGGGGAGTGTTTCAAGGGAAGTCACCACTGAGGTATGAAAGTGGGAAGAGGATCATGAAGAAGTGAAAGTATTTTTTAATCAGTCAAAATATTTTTTTTAAAAATCCCATGGCACCTATATTACAAATTATAAAAACAAAAAACCTCATGCTAGATGCAGACATCATTTCCTTTATAAAAAGTGAAAATGCACTGCTTTCTGGAGAGGTATTTTCTCTTCTGAATAGCCCCTCTTGAGTATATTTTCTAATGATACTTGTCAGCTTTCTCAAATCTCTCAAAAGTTCAAGGACACTGCTTGCTGTATCTGCATCTACCTCCAAATTCCATATGTTATTCCACCTTTATTTGGGGCTTTTCAAACAATATGAGAGTAAGTGATTTTTGTATTTAGATAAATTGATTATGACACCCATAGTTGATAACCTTTTATCATGATCAACTTCAGTGCATGCTACTAATAGGTTGAACCATAGGAGAAAGTCAGGGGGTCTCATGGAATTGGGAAAGCAAACTGTACTATTCTCCTCTCCAGTGAATATACTTAGTGTCACATTTCCAATCATCTTCCATTAACCAAGTAGACAGTATTCTAGGTGGACTCCCAGGTAAAGAGTAGCAATTTGTCCATCAGTGAGATGAAAAAGGTTTTTGACTCCTACCATTGTATGGATTTTTACCATCTCTTGGCAAGTTCCTGATGTTCATTAGCAATAATACCATTTTATCAAAATGTGTCATCCATGTGGTTCAATTCAGAACTTAAAGGGAATCCTTTCAGTTCCAAAGGAACACCTTTCTCATTGATGCATTCAAATTATGAATTATAAACAGCATATGCAAGTGATTGTGATTGACAATACATGAAACTTTACATGTTAGTTTATCATTTGTTAAAGGAAGGAGTGATAAGTTGGTACTTGTGATATCCGTGCATTTGATCTAAGGTTTTGTTACCATTGAATATCATCTTCTTTTATATAGTTGTACTGATTTTGCATATTTTTCTTTTGTCTCTTCTGTCTTCATTTTGCATCACTTCATACAAATGAACTCTTCACGTTCTTTATGATGCAGTAATATTCCACGATTCTCATGTGCCACTTTTAATAATTCAGCCGTTCTCCAGTCATTGGGCACACCATTTCTTTCTAACTCTTTGGTATTACAAACCACGCTGCTAGGGATGTTTTGTAGAAATTGGTCTTTATTTTCTGTCAGTACGTGTATAAAACTAGTAGTGTGATTCTTGGATCAGAAGTTAGATCTATTCCATAACAGGCTGGCAGCCCCCTTAGACAAAGAAATCTCAGCCCAAACTATCAGTGTGGACTGTGGTCAGGTGACATTAAAAGATGTTCTTATCTTTATTGCAACTCACCAACATCATAAGGACTTTCTCTTCCAATAACGGTGGAACTCATGCCTATCAAGGCCCTTTCACCTGCAGAGTACTCTGATGCCTTATAATGCTATCTAAAGGGATCTATGCCATATTACAGAAGTATATAATAGATAAGTTCCTTTTTCTACTTAGAGTAACTAAGCTTACTTGTATAAGAGCCAAGGTGAATCTGTGCTAAATAGCACAGTGTGGTACAAAGAACTCTGACTTTGGAGCCTAAGGACCTGGGTTTGAATCCCACTTCTGACATTTCCTATCTTTAGATCATTAGACAATTCTTTTACTCTACCTTGCCTTCCTTCCCCTTAACTGTAAAATAGGGGCATGTACATCTATGATCCGTTCTAGCTCCAGATCCATGATTCTATTAATGAGTCAAGTTACATTTAGCTAGCAGCATAGTTTTAGACAGTCCATTAGCTTTTTAAAGGGATTTTTGGGGGGAGAAGAGGTTCCAATAGATCTCTAGGGAAGTAAATGAAGTATCATTGGCACCTCAAGTTTAACTGAAGCAAGATATAGTTGGTCAGTCAATAATTAGTAAACATTTATTAAATGTCACCTGTATGCCAGACACAGTGCTAAATGCTGGGTATACAAAAAGCATCAAAAGATAGTCCCTGCCTTCAGAGGAGCTCACAATCTAATGGGAGAGACAAGTAAGCAAACATTTATGAACAAACTATATACAGGATAAATAGGAAATAATTAACAGAGGGAAAACACAAGAATTAAGGGGTGTTAGGAAAGGCTTCCTGTAGAAGATGGGGTGTTAGCTGGCACTTAAAGGAAGCCGGTAGGCGGAGATGAGGAGAAAGGGCATTCCAAGCATGGAGGACAGCCAGAGAAAATGACCTAAGGCAAGGGAGATATGTATGTGTCTTTATATACCTTTCATGTTATATCACAATTCTCTGTCCACATCTGTGATTGCATTAGGAAATTTCCATTACCAATGCAGATTGGCAACTGTCCTACAAATTGTAGACCTTAGAGTAGTCTGGCACACTGGAAGGTTTGGTAAGGAAATCCAGGGTCGCACAGACTAGAGTCATTGTTGTTTTTTTTTTTTAAGTCCCCTTCCAGGTCTCCTACTCCACAAGAATGCAATTTAAACAGGAGTCATTATTCAACACTGAAAGAGGACAACTGGGTTGGATTTCCAGCTCCACCACTAATGCTGTGACCTTGGACAAATCTGCTTCTTGGTCATGCAGTTTTTTTGTCTTTAAAATAAGAATAATGACCCCTGCATGTGCAGCAATGTATGTGAGAAGACTTTGAAAATTATAAAATTCCATATAAATATTAGGTGTTATTTTCATATTTTCCATATTGCTATGGTTGTATTTTTTTAGACCATCTTAAAAGTATGGCCACTGAAAATACCTTTCTTTTCCCAGTGCCTTATTCCGAGGCCTCCCTTCTTTTCTATCTTCATTAATTTCTTAACTCATCAAAATGTTTATCAAGCATATGCTGTTTTCAAGATATTTGTCTTCATGCAATGGAGGCTACAAGGACACAATAAGACATGGTCTCAGCCTTCTAGGAATCAACACTCTAATAGTGAAGACAAGACCTATATGTTTGAAAGGGTAACTAACAATAAGACAGTGTTAGAAGTCCTAAATGAATAGATTGATCATAGATTTAGGGCTGGAAGGCATCTCAGTGGCCATTTAGTCCAACTCACACTACACACACACACACACACACACACACACACACACACATACACAGACACACAGACTTTGCATATGAGGAAACTGTAAACATCAGAGATGATATGGTATCCTAGGAATTCAGAGAGGCTACTGTGGACCTTCTCACCATATTTGGATTGGTTTTTTTTCTTGTTTTCCTATAATATGTCTATTCCTTCCCTCTCTTTAAATTTCTGATTCAGAATTTCATTACAAGAAACTTAACTCAGCAAGTTATTGAACTAGAAGGAAAAGATGATGATTTGCACGTGGGATTTCTGATTTTTTTTTAAATGAGAATTCACAGATTTACCTATGGAAGCAGACTCCTGGTAAACAATTACTAGACCAAGGTCTAGCCTAGAGAATTTAAAGCTTTACTTTCAAGTCGGTTTCTGAAATTTGTGCACAAAAGGGGTGAGAAGAGGCTCCTTCCTGAACACAGGAGGGGACTAGATTCAATGACTCAAGCATGAGATAGGCCTGTTTTTATGATCTCAAGAACTCCAGCTTGATTTTTTTTTTTTTTGCCTTTTTCAAATTGCTTAATCTTTCAGTGCTGGCTCTGATGAATTTTTCAGACTCTCAGAGCTTCAGATGCATCATCTCATTCACTGGTCCTCATAAAATTTCTATGAAATGAGTAAGGGAACCATAGCCTTATTGTCTTTTGTAGGCTAAATAAGTCAGTGAATGAATGTATGAATGGCTGAATCACAGAAAATCTAAATGATTTGTCCAAGTGGCAGAGCCAGGCCAGGAATTAAATAAAGGTTTCTAATTCACAGGCCTTTCTAATGATTTACCCATTAGACCACTAATTCCCAGGCCTGGTTTTGTGACACCATCCTTCACCCTTCCTCCCTAACTCCCCTTCTTTCTCTATCTCAGGAAATCTCCAATTGTCTCAAGTGCAAAATTGTTCTAATACAAAACAAAATATTTTCCAATTTTTTAAAGAATAGCCATAAGTTTTTAGGTGAGAGTGGTACCCCAGAATCAGACAAATAACCACAACTCCTCAAAGTTTGAACTCCTTGCTTCAGATAGCATGATCTCAGCCAAACAACACTTCAACAATGCTCCATAGGGCAATTATAACCATTGTACACAGAAAAGAAGAAAAAAAACCCAGAAATCTCAGGCTCAGGTGCAAGTCCCTTTCCTTCCCCTCCCCCAACCAGAATATACCAAGGTCACCACAGGGCATTTTCATTACAATCAGTTTCCCCAACTTATGGGGCAGCTCCTTCATTTCTCCATTAGAGCGTCCAGCTGGCAGGCCTCTCCCAAAGCCCAGTGAGGGTGGGGGCTGCTTTCTTTGCTGTTGGTTTGCTTACAAAGCTCTGGGGGCCAGCCTGCCTGTCAGGCCTCGCCTCTTCTGGCCTGCCCTTTGTTGATGACAGACCTCAGGAAGGCCCACTCTCTGCAGCCTGAGACCTCGCTAAGTGCCTATTCAGCTCTGCAAGGAGGGGGGAGGCTTGTCTCCAGCCGGCATTGAGCACATTTAAAATGGGCACTAGCTTCCCCGAGCCAGGAAATTGCCGAGCTGTAATTCTTCCCCTCGATCCCCTCAGTGATGCCCCCCTCCCCACCATCTTCTCTTTCTATAGTGACCCTGCCCATCGGGAAGTTTTCTCAGACAATGAGCAGCAGCCCCCTCGTTGGTGCTATCACAAGTGCCTAAAGTTGTCTATGTTGAAAATATTTATAATGAAGCCGGGCTCCTGTGAGTCCCGGTGAAGCAGCCAGCAGTCCTGGCCTTTTATGCCAGCCTTCTGTGGAGCCCTGAACAATGAGACCTTGGTGTAGCCCTTGAGAAAAAAGGGTGCCCACTTCTGAGCAAAATGCAAGTCAGTGGCTTTGATGTGCCCAGACATCCCCAGCCTTGCAAATGGTGTCTGAGAGCCTGAATTGGGTGGCAGTGTTTGGGAATCAGACGAGTAGCACTGACTAATTTTTGGTTTTTTTTTTCCTTTCTGGAATATTTTAAACTCACTTTCCTGGCATTCTCAGAGTTTCTACTCTCTTTGTAAAAGGCCAAGGTCATTTAGTCCATGGTATTTTTATATCACTTTTCACATCTAAGTAATCACTTCTTTTATAGTCTAGTAGAGTGATTTGGCAGCTAAAATCAACATTGCTTTTAAGACCATTTCATATTGGAGTACATAAAACTGCATCCACTGCTATCGGCTGCACCGTATTCCTTTCCTCTCTTGCACGTCCCCTCTCCCTCATGAAAGGGTAGTTCAGAAACAACATCATAGGATCATTGATTTATATATCTTGTTTTTTTTTCTAGCAAGAGGCAGTGGTCAGTATGTAGTAGCTCTGAATCAGGGTTGTACAAGTCCAGTCATTCACACATACTGGCTTTGCCACCTTAGGCAAGTTACCTCATTTCTCCAGACAATTTTCTAAGATTATAAATTGCAAAGAAGGTGTCAACCTATGCTGGGTAAAGTTTTCTTATCCCAGAATTCTTTGTATCAGTGAAATCAATCACAGTGAAATCTACACTTTTTTTCCCCATAATATGTCAAATCTAATCTCTAAAACCACCAGGTAGGTAGGTGATCTCCAAAGGTTCCCTAGAGGAGTTTGATTATAATAGATTATTCCTTCTGTACCTTAGAAAATTTGTTTTGGTGTCCTCTGACATACTGGTTCTGTGTGCCTGAGCAAAGGCACTTATTCCCTCAGTGCCCCCAAGAAATTCTAAAAACCATACATTACAGAGGAGATGGAGTTTCAATTCTTCAGTTTCCTTACAAAGAAAAAATTCTATCAATTTCTATATTCTCAGATTTTTCTAAAACCTAGAGTTTCTTTTTTAAAAAAAGTTTTCTGAAATGAATGAAAGAAAAATCAAGATTAAAATAAAAAGCTCTTATATAGTTTTCGCCACCATTTTACAACTAAGTATTACCCCCTGCCATTTACTGTTTCTCTTGGAAGCCAACAGACAAAGGAGGGCTCTCCTGTTAAACTGCCTTCAGGGCTGGAGATAGAGGTAAAAAGTCACCTTTTGGCTAACATTTGCTTCTGGGGTCCACTGCACCCAGGCTGTATTTATTTTTTAAAGTTAAAAAAAATTAAATTTGTTTCAGCAGAAAACATCAAAAAAACCTTTCAGTGAAAGAAAGAACTACTTTATTTCAAGATGTAATGTCAATTTAGATTTTCAGGCAGTGCTTTTCTAAGAGAAGAGGAATAAAGAAAGATCAGTATAGCCCTGAAAAATGGAGAAGGAGAAGAAGAAAGGAATAATTTGAGTTTTGTAATTCCCTTATGAATGGGCAGCTAGATGGTGCAGTGGATAGAGCACCAAACCTGGAGTCAGAAAGACTTGAGTTCAAACCCAGCCTTAGGATATTTACTAGCTGTGTGACCCTGAGCAAGTCACATAACCCTGTTTGCCTCTGTTTCCTCATCTGTAAAATGAGTTGGAGAAGGAAACAGCAAACCACTCCAATATCTTTGCCAAGAAAACACCAAATGGGGTCATGGAGAATCGGACACAATTGGAAAAACAACTTATTGTATTTATGTCACCAAACTTCCTTTTACCTTGCCTGAGCAAGTCAGTTTTTCTGACCCTACATTTACATCCTCCATGATTTCTCCTATAAAATAATAAATATCAAAAGTTGTAAAAAAAAAAAAAATTTAAAGCCCACAAGCAGGATATATAGGGTGTCCCAAAAGTACAGTTTCACCTTCAATAGCTCATAACTGCATGAAGACTTTTGGGATAGACTGTGAATTATAGCAGGAATGTCACTGATATACTGAAGAACCTATTCTCTTTTTTTTTTGCTTTTTTTTTTTCGGAGGGGCAGTTGGGATTAAGTGACTTGCCTAAGGTCACACAGCTAGTAAATATTAAGTGTCTGAGGCCGGATTTAAACTCAGGTCCTCCTGACTCCAGGGTTGGTGCTCTATGCACTGTACCACCAAGCTGCCCCCAGAGGAACCTATTCTTTCTTAAACTGACATAATGGGTGATTGGAATTAATAGGCCATCGATTATATAGATAAGGAATTACTTTAAGCCCCAAGTAAAGTGGCTTGCTACAATATTATGCAAATATTCTCTGTTTGTGGAAAATGTATTTTTTTCCTCATCCCATTTCCATCTCTTCTTTATTATATCTTCCTCCTTTCCTTTTTAAAATAAGGTTTCTGTACTCTTTAGGCTACTGCTTCTATAATTTACACAGTCTTATTAAGTAATAGCCTAAAGTTGGTTGCTCAGTTTGATTTATTTATCGTATATTAACAATGCTCTAAATCCTATGTAAAATAAGTTCTTTTTTTGGGGTGGGGGGTTGAGCATCCCCAGTGAGGAGAATCACTTCACCTAGGCACATCTTTGATATAACTTAAGACCTGGATACCAAGAAGTTAAGTGACCTTGCCTATGTTCATCCCAGCTAGTATGTGTCAGAGTCAAGACCTGAAGCCCAGGCCTTCCCAGTGCCAAGGCCAACCTTCCCATCGCTAGGTCAATCTACATCTTCACTTTTGTCCCTAATGTATTATGACTTGAGTGCAAAGGCTCTCCTATATGAAATACAGATAAAGATCTAGTCACCATACTCACAATCAAAATAGGAAAAATCTGACTTACTTCCTGCCTTCTTATTCCTTTCATGCATTTAAGATAGAAGAAGGAGCAGACAGAGAACAAGAAGAGAGCGGGTAAAGGAATAAGATTTCTGCAGAATAACACTTTGGGGTTGAATGAGAAAAATTATTTTAGTAATATCTCAAAGCATAGGGGTCTGATATGGTATATACATACATTACCTGAGAGAAGACAGCATCAACATTCATTATTAAAGCAGGCAGATGGAAGTACTGAGAGGAAATCTAATTATGTCTTTTTTTTTTCTTTTCTTTCCATTGGTTTTGCTTACAGACGATCATTCCAGGATACTTTTGAAATCTGAAAACAGCCACGACAATTCTGACTACATCAATGCAAGTCCCATTGTAAGTATGCAAACTGATCCTAAGTCAATGCTTGCTCTTTGTTCAGGTGGCATTAATATGGTCAGATCACCACTACTGTTTTAATTTAGAAAAAAGAGCTAGAGCTGTCTTTCTGAGACAGGGTAAGCCAAAAAATAATCCTGATCTGCTATAGAAGTGGTTCCTTAAACTTGCAAATATGGTCGGCTCAGACCCCATTCAATTGGGCAGGACCTTCTAGCCTGGTAAAGTGAATCCAAGGTTTAGACAATAAACTTATTGCATGATGAGATAGTGAATGGTAGAATATTAGGAAACTACTGTGAGTCTGGGGCAGGATTCTCCATTCCATGATGAGACTTTTTCTGAGTTTTTAAACTCTCCTTTCCTTTCAGTAGAAAGACCCTCCTTTCCTTCAGTAGAAAAGGAAGAAAAAAACCTCAGAATGCAAAACCATCACTTTTTAAGATGGTCTGTGACTCCAGGTCAGATTCAGAATTATGGGTTAGTCCCATTAGTGGGGGGAGGAGGAAACTTTCTTTTTAAGAAAAAAGGCTGATTCCTAATTGTGCCTTTATTTGAGGAACCAACACTTAGAATGCAGTGAAGATCTCAAGTACTGTCTATATTGGGAGGAAAAAATTGACATGCCAATTTCTCATAAACCACTTGGCCCAAGGCCCCAGTGAATAGGAAGTATTTCAGTCTTCCAGACATATCTTACCCACCCACTTCTCATGTGGGCCTCATCCTGTCAACTTTTTTGTTTTCCCCTGTGGATTGGGGTTAAACAGTTAAGGTTGAAAAGGGAGCTATCTGGCCAATCTTAACTGAACAGAATGGGGAGGGAGGAATGGAAAGAGGGAAGAAAAGGGTGAAAAGTCAGACTTCAAGGGGTGACTCAGGCAGATTTTTCAAAACGGAATGTGATGAATATGATTGCAGATGGGAAAGGAGATAAGCTGTTATCTATAAGTAAAGAAACTGCCAAAAGACAGATTTTTAAGAGGGTGTACTTACTGGCATTTTTAACTGAAAGTTGAGCTGTGGGAATTGGTTATCTGTGTGTCCAGGTAAGGGGAATTTTGCTTACTATGGTTTTCTGCCCCCTCCCTTTAGAGATTTTCCTTTAAATTTGGTGTCTCTAGGAAGCAAGGTGACAGAAATCTTTCTGAAGATTACAAAGCTATGATAGATCAAATGCTTGCCACTTTGAGATCATAGGGAGAAGAAAGCACTTGGCCAATTGAGTTAGGAGGCCCAGATCGTAAGTAGAAAGCATTAGGAAGTTGCAGAAAGTTTCTATATCTGCTGGTAAAATTCATTTATGCAGTAAATTGTTTTAGAATCAAAACAATACTTCTTTGTATCAGAGAAGCCTTCTAGAACAGACCCAGAAACTCTTTGTGAGGGACTACTTGGTATAGTTGTTGTTTTTTTTCTGTTTTAATACACTCACAACAGTTCATTTTCACAGACTCAGAACTGGGGGGAGAAAGGAGCCCCTATGACCCCCAGAAATCTGGACCTATGAAATTGACTAGTTGTATGACCTAGGACAACTGGGGTCTCATCAATGAGTAAGGTGCTTGGTCTATATCAGGAGTTCTTAGTTGGCACAGTAGAGAGAGAGCTTTGAGTCTGAAGTCAGAAAAAACTGAGTTCAAATCTGACCTCAGATACTTACTAGCTATGTGAGTCAGGGCCTTGGTCTTTCTCAGTTTCTTCAACTGTAAAATGGGGATAATAGCATCTATATCACAGGACTGTTGTGAGGACCAAATGAGATTGATATTTGTAAAGAATTTAACATGATGCCTGGCACATAGTGGGCATTTAATAAATGCTTGTTCCTTTTCCTTTCCCCCTTCATGGACCTCTTCTCAGAATAATATTTTTAAATGTATAAAATAAAATACATAGATTTACAAAGGAAAGCAACCATATTGGAATAGTTTAAAACAATTTTTTGCATTAACATGCCTCAGGTTAAGAACCCCTCTGAGATCTCTTCCTGTTCTAAATCTATATTCCTATGTGTTGTCAATTACCACTGTAGAAACACCCACTCCAGAAAGGGAAAAGCCTATAATCTGTAATTAATATTCTTGCAGAGTTGTCTGGGACACTTGAAGGATAAGGGATGCCCTAATCACCCAGCAAGGATGTATCACAGACCTGACCTCAATCAGGTCTTCCTGATTCCAAGGCCAGGCTTCTTTCGGTCCACCGTTTGCTGCCTCTCTGATTCATATGTGCCAGAAATTAAGTCATATTCCCCAATTCCAAACAACCACATGGGGAAAAATCATGTACATTTGTGGAATCATCTCATGGTTAGTTCTTTAGCATCCACTACCTAACAACCAGCAGCACTAGCACCAGCACCAGCATCACCACCATGGTTATAAGGGGACTCAGTGCTACTGAGCCTACATGTATGCTCAAGTATTAGAATCAGATGGGAAGAGAATGAGTAGCTGTAGGAACAACAATAATAATAATTGTGAGCCAACAAATTGTTTGTGCTAATCCACAGGTTTTATTTAGAGGACTTTTTATCTGAGACCTGATTCTCACGAAATTAAAATGTAAATCTAAAAAGAAATCAAGTTATGACTGAATAATTGAAGAGTTAGAAAAGTTGATCAGAGTTTTTGTCAAAACACTTCAGCTGTTGATTATTCTTTCTCCCCCCCCCAACCCACCCCATGCTCACCCACGCCATTTTTTAAAGGGGAGAAATGAATTGAATAGTTTTGATTGTTTTGCTCCTGGAAAAAATATAATCAAGTTTTGTTTCACTTATGTTTCCAATATTCCCATCTTAGAGACGTTTAATTGGTTTTTCCAGTTAATACAATGGGATACATTTAGGAATTTTTGAAGTTAGTTGTGGCTTAACAAAATTGTAGTTCATGTATTTGCCACCCCAGCTTCTTATTTTAATAATCCCAGTGATGATAATAATTCCCTAATGGTATTTTGGTTATTAGGCATTATGATATCGAATTGTAAGAGGGGTTTTTTTTTCATTGTGTCAGCAAGGTGAGTCTTAATAATACAAGACCAGAATTGTCTCAATTGAAAGAAAAAAAGCAGTTTCTTTTTTTTCCCCTTGGAGCCGGAGACATCTCATGAGGATAGAGTAAAAAAAAAATAAAATAGAGCAATTATTTTCAAATCTAGAAAGAATTGAGTTACATCGATGTATTTGTGACTAAGCTATTTCCATTTTATAGAGCCAGGGGCCCAGTTTCCAGATATTTGAGCTGCTCCAGCCCTAACTTAAATCTAAATTATAACAATGCTATTTGCCAAAGAAGACAGTCACCCCCATACACGCATATACACTTAGGGGTGTGTTTGTGGATGATTTGTGTGTATATTCTTTCATGTCATACCTAGTCTCAATTTTTGTTAAAATCTAAAGCTGATCTGTTAGGTCCCCTAGGCTAGCAACTGTTGGGAACACAGATGATTCCATAGAAAGATTTCATGAATTTTAAAAAATTTCATACTATGAGCAAATATATACTGGATTCCTTTCAAATTCTAGGTTATAAGAATGAGCCAGAGGATACCAACTTTACCTTGTCTCTCTGAAATCACTGAAAGTACAGTGATAATAACTCTGCTACCAGCAATTGAATGAAAAGCTTGCAATTACAGCACAAGAAGACCCTGACTGTGCAGAATAAAACTACAATAATTACATCTGTCATATTTGTACGTAGTCCTCATTAAATTTCAGGGAAATCATCCAGTAGTAAATAATGTGCAATCTTTGCTTTTAAATCAGAGGTCATGAAAGTAAATGGGAATTCTGTTTCCCCTCATAGGGTGTCTAAGAGAAAAACCCATCAACTACATTTAAAAACTCAGCTTGCTTATTATCGAAGACACCAGACTGAGAAATGTCATTAATATGACAGTTTGCTCCACCACAGCACACAAATTTTTTTAACCAAGAACAATTCTGAAATTTTTAATGACATTTAAAAATGAAATTACTTCTTTATTCTTTCATTTATTTGGAGAAAAATTGTTTAAAATTTCAATTCCAAACTCATTTAACAAATTTGAGTTGAGACCAGTTCTCGTTAAGAAGGAGAGAAAAGTTATGGTTAAGGCTGAGTCTCTTGTAGATTTGTGTTTCACTGAAAGAGGATTTTTTTTCAGAAGAATAGTTATATACATACATATGACAATAAGATAACAGCACTCTGCAAACCTAAAGCATTATATAAATGTCAGTTACTGTTATCACCCTATTCAATTATATTTGTACGTACTAGATGAAGTTGACTTAAGTCCAGTCTGATTTTTTTATATACATTTAAGAAATCATTCTCTTTTCTGTGTCTTAAATAATAGTAAAATTATATTGTTGGGAAGTTGGAATCAAAATGTAGGAGGGGAAGGAGCCTATAGAAAAATGAGTTTTATTCTTCAAAATGTGTATAAAATTTTAGAATAGTTAGGGTCATCCTGAAATGGCCCATTTCACTTTTATCTCTTTGTTATTCAGTCTCATCTGACTCTCCTTGACCCCATTTGGGGTTTTCTCAGCAAAGACTCTGGAGTGCTTTGCCGTTTCCTTCTCCAGCTCATTTTACAGATGAGAAGAGTGAGGCAAACGGGGTTAAGTGATGTGCCCAGGGTCAGCTAATAAGGGTTTGAGGCTGGATTTCAACTCATGAGGATTAAATCTTCCTACCTTCAGGCTTGGAGTTCTATCCACTGAGCCACCTGGCTGCCTCTCACTTGTATCTAAACTATACTTAATAGAAGCCAGTGGTTTACCGTCTACTTGTTTGACATCAGAATTGAAGAATATTGCTAACTTGTCTTCTAATTGGACATCAATAAAAAGCTCTTCAATCAGAAACTATTCTCAGATGGTTCAGTGCTTCAGAATCTGGGCACCACATGCTATTGATATGCAGAATATGGCGAAAGGAGAAGTTAGAATTGTTTACAATGTTGAGAAAATTGTTTCCAAGGCCTCTTCTTAGAAACCCTAGTTTCTCAAGTCAAAAATCAAGCAGTGGCAGTTTTTGTTTTGTTAATTGCCATTCCCCAGTTTGGGGCACGGAACCAGAGCTTCACAAAACAACACAAAAACTATGCACTTTACAAGAGCTTAAGAATGAGCCTTCCTTGGTTTCTATTTGATTTTTGCCACATCTCCTCATGAGTAAAGGATTCAGCTGAAACAAATGGTTTTCTTTTGGGGGCCAAGGGGAGGGGACTAGTCTTAGTAAAAAAGCAAAATTATACCCTTTAATTATACTTGGACTGCAATGATCTTTGATCCTCTTTTTGCATGAAATCACAAAGCCACCTCTAAGGATGGTTCACTGTGATACTGGCTTGTCTGCTATGGCAGTGTTACTGTGAAAATTTCCATTATGAGAGAAAATGTTTAATAATTGCACCACTTTGCTTCTCCAAATGCACCAGCCTTTTAGTGCTGTGAGAAAGCATGTAAACTCTGAGCTCACAGAAACAAAGTCTTTTCACCTTGTATGGCAAGTTCACTGGTGGAAACTTAGAGCAGGGTCTTGAGCTCGTACAGGCCAGATGTCTCTTTTTTTATTAACAAATTGACATATATTTCACTGATGATTTCAGTGTCAACCCCAGATGGTGTGTTTGTAGGGGTTATATAACCTATGTACTTCTATGCAGATTTAACTTGTGTATATCCTAAGGGATGGTTATCTGAAAATATCCATCATCTGGAAAATGAGAGGCTGGTTAAGATAAACTTTAACGTCCCTTATAACTATTTCATAGGGTCATTTCAGTCATGGCTGACTCTCTGTGACCCCATTTGGTCTTTTCTTGACCAAGATGTTGGAATGGTTTGCCAGTTTCCTTCTCCAGCTCATTTTACAGATGAGAAACTAAGTCCAACAGAGTTAAGTGACTCATCCAGGGTCACACTGCTAGTAAGGGTCTGAGGCCAGATTTGTACTCATGAAGAGGAGTCTTCCTGACTCCAAGTCCAGTGTTCTGTGGTTGATTACATGTCTATAGATATAGGTAAATATGTCTATGTCTCTCTAATCTCTATCTCGCTATCTATACATACACACACATATGAGGGGGGGCTTTGCATATATACGTGTATGTATATACATACATTCACACGGATAAAGAATAGAAGTCAAGGAGGCGTTCTTTTAAGTGAGAAGCAGGGAGAAAAGAGATAGAAAAACTTTTCTAACACATATTAGTATCCAGAGAATATGGGGAGAAGACCACTGATGAATCACTGTTCCATACTACCAGAGTAGATAGATTTCAAGGCATAAATGCTGTGACCTTTCGTCAATTACTTTGACTAGAAATATATGTAGTATACATACATGTATGTGTATTAGTATTGTGAGTGTATGTGTGTGTGGTGTATGTGTGTGGTACATATTGGTGTTAATATATTTTCTGTATCCCAGATAGCCTCAAATATGAACCTTTCTAAAAAAAACACCTAACAGTTAATGAGACACATTAATTTTAAGTAGTTAAATATTTGCTTTATTTTTATTCAGTTACAGTTACAGACTGACTAATAGCATGATAGGAATTTCTGTTGCCTTATATTTGCTATGAGTAAAAAAGTGTTCCTGCCCATAATTGTTTTCTCTACAACAGAATGTGCCTGGAATGTAATAATTGTAATTGTCTTCTGAATTCCTGTTAAATGGATGACACATTTCTCCACTCTGTGCTCATTATGATGTTTGCCACATTCCAAACAGCAGCTTTTTGACAGCAGCTGATTAGTGCTAAAATACCAAGAGTGGCCCAGACCTGATTTACTAGAGAGCTGAGTGTTTGGAAGTATTTCTTCTCTGACAGTACTACTTACATCATCATTGATTGTCTTTGCTTTTGTCTTTAACACACAAACAGGTGGTTGGTTAAAAAATATTTTTTTTAAAATCACTGTAAAATAAATTATGACCTTTCATAAATGTTGACTTATTTATCCTCCCCATACCATTCCCAGCTTTTGCTCCTAATCATATATTTGTTGCTTTTAATGCAGTTTAAGATGTAACTATTTTGAACATGCCAGCAGTTTAAAATGTCTTGCTTTCCCAACTGCTTTTGGCAAACAACCCATTTGACAAGAAGGTGTTTTCATTTTTCTGTACAACCCTTTACAGGGGGAGAGGCCAAGGTCCTGCTAAAGAGCTCTCACTGCCCTACCCCTGTCCCCCAGGAAGAACATATTTTTAAAATCAAAAACTCTTATTTCTACTGAGGCTTTTCTTATTTTTTCCCTTCTGCAACAGTTTAATTGGTACTTTCAACAAGAGTAACATAATTTACCTGTATTGTGTTTGTCGTGGTGAATTTCAACACTAGGTCCAGTTTTAATTATGAATCAGAAAATTAAGAGCATCAAAGGCATTTTCCCTTCCTCTGTATCTTTTTTTCCCAGCAAGTATCACATTGTTGTTCTGTTAGAATAAGTTACATCTGTTCTTTTATGCGCTTTTCCTTTTTCGTAGTGCACATAATTATAAGGTGCATTCTTTTATGCTGACAACCATCACCACAGAAAACGTTGATAGGCTGTGAACAAATTCAGGAGATGCCTGCTAGAAGGAATCTGTCTTGTACTAACCCTTGTTAAAATTTAAACTTAGAGCAACATTTTAAAGTGGTTCTGGAATACCATAACTTCATGCTTAGCATTTCATATGGTGGCAGATCTCACATCTGTGTTGTTTGAAGTAACAAATCCTTAGTCATAGTGCTAAAGCCAAGATGGCACAATACCTTTTCAGTGGGCCCTGAAATCAAGACTGATTGATTAAGAAGAAGAAGAAGAAGAAGAAGAAGAAGAAGAAGAAGAAGAAGAAGAAGAAGAAGAAGAGAAGAAGAAGAAGAAGAAGAAGAAGAAGAAGAAGAAGAAGAAGGAAGAAAGAAAGGTATTAGATGAGTCTAACAAGCAAACAAATAAATGTTTTCACCTGGGGAAATTGGAAATCCTACTGCGCAACTTTACTTTCCACCAGTATAGAATGACTCGTTAGGAACGTTTGCCCTTTGAAACCTGTCCAATTTGGGTTTTGCCTTCTATCAGAATTCTATCAGAAAGTTTTCTTGAACATTGAGTTTAATATCCTCTCACTCACCCCTCCTCTTTTCTAGTTGACCGAGGCTTAGGAGTTAGGGAAAAGAAACACACCCTATTGCTCTGAAAACCTTCAATGTAGCCCTGTAATCCTATTTGGTTGTCAAGGCTTTGTTTCTCTCCCTCTTTTTTTTCTACCCAGTCAGTCTTTGAATTAAATGTTATAATTAAGGTCTTTCAAGCCAAACATCCTCTATTGAGGCTAGCAGGATGCATTTGGACAAATCAACTAGCCAGAAAGCCCACAACAGCATTCTTTTTTGTTTGTTTGTTTTTAGTTCCTTGTTCACTGGCATGGTGGAAATAGAATGGGAAATTAGCTACTTGAAGGCTGGGACCACTCTTCTGTGAAGTGCTTATCTGACTGTGGGCTCTTAATATCCCTGAACTCAAGGCTGATGATGACTCAGCTAGTGTGTGAGCTGCTCTCTGGGGGTAAACAAAAACAACCACCCATGTGAGATGAGTTAACACTTTCAGAGCAACCAAAAAGGTGCCAGTTATTAATGAACATGTCCAGGGCCCTGAAGAGTTGATTTCTTTTCCATGAAGGAGTGGTATTTTCTCTCTGTTAAGAGTTTATTGTCTCACAATCCCACACTTACTGATAGGAACAAATGGGCCCATTATGCTTTGTGCCAAGTCTGTGATAAAGCTGGAGGGCATCCTAGATGGAGTGGCCTAGATCTTTTGCATGCTTTTACACAGCTCCCGTATAAGGTGGGCCTGAAAGTCGCAGAATGGAATGCTAGCTGGAACCCCATTCCTCTGTTTCTACCCTGGATGCATAATGTTTTTCGGAGTAAGAGTGCACATTTTCAAATAAATTAACTTATTGACACCACAGTTATTTGGGCCAGGTAGCCTCATTTATTTACAGATGTTAAATCTTGTCATCCCAATTTTAGGTATAAGCAAAAGTAGCTCAAACTTAAGAGGACCAATATCCTGTTTACTTGGGAAGGGTGGTAAAGAGAAGTTTTTAAGAGGTTTTTGTTTGTTTGTTTGTTTGTTTTCCTTTTCTGAAATTGTTGAATACTAAAATGACATCATGAATCAAAATATAATCTAAGTTTTCTTTGACAATTCTCTTTTAAATATGTTTATCTTCTAGTTTCTTTTTTTTTGGAGGGGAGAAGGCAAGGCAATTGGGGTTAAGTGACTTGCCCAAGGTCATAGAGCTTGTATGTCAAGTGTCTAAAGCCAGATTTGAACTCAGGTCCTCCTGACTTCAGAGCTGGTGCTCTATTCACTTCACCACCTGGCTGTCCCTATGTTCTAGTTTTTTAAAGAAAAGTCCTAGTAATTTTTGTTGTAATTTTATCTCTCAGATGGATCATGATCCCAGAAATCCTGCATATATTGCTACGCAAGGACCACTTCCAGCTACTGTGGCTGACTTTTGGCAGGTAAGTTTTTTTTTTTTTAAGTTAAACCTTTCTGAAAGTTGAATTTATCGAACTGGTCATCAATAACTACTTTGGTTTTATTAAGTTCATTGGAACACAACTACAGTTGTATGGGCCGAGACACCTGATTGACTCGACATTCGACATCCTGCGTTGGTCATTTCATTTAAAAATCAAAGATGTGTGTTTGTCCTGTTTCCAAAATGATTGCATTTGAAACTCGAGTGTTTCAAAGATGTTAACATTCCCTTTAATATTTCATGTCCACGTTGCCCTAGGAAATTAAAGAATTCATGTGATTGGATGATAAGAACAGAAGGTGCTTTGGTATCTAGGAGGTAATCCTGGTCCTTTTGCCAACTCACAAATTAAATTTAAGCAAACAGAGTAGAACTTTATTTTAATATGATTTGAAATAAAAAGGAATTTCTGTAAACATGTTCCAAGTGACTGGAGCATCACAGAAGAATTTACTGTGAAGTTGCATCACCTATGAGTATATCTTCTGAACAACAACAAAAAGACATTCAATCTGGTCAGTGGTGTTTTATTTATAAAGTACTTACTGCAGAATGAAGACCAGCCTTGAAGTCAAGGAGATACCTCGATTCAAATTTCATCTCTAACGTTCTGACCACAATTTATCCTAAGCCCACTTTCTTTGTTTAAAAATGGGGATACTGAGAGCTTTGCAGCTTTGTGAGGAGCAAATGAAATGACATATATCAAGTCATTTGTAAACCTGAAAGTGCTGCTTACACATCAGCTTTTTCTATAGGGTAGAGTAGCTGGAATCACAAAGACTCATCTTCATGAGTTCAAACCTGGTCTCAGACCCTTGCTAGTCGTGTGACCCTGGGCAAGTCACTTCACCCTCAGTTTTCTCATCTGTGAAATGAGTTGGAGAAGGAAAATGGCAAACTCCTCCAGTATCTTTGCCAAGAAAACCCCAAATGGGATCAGGAAGTGTCAGACATGACTGAACCAACACAATAGGAAACTGCAGGGTGAATCTGTACCTAAAGGGCAGTTCTGTGTTACGTGAAAAATATTAGAACACTTCTGTCTTATGAGCTTATCGTCTTCACCTAATTTGCTAATTTCGTTTTATCAAAAGGAAGGAAATAAAGATCCCCATAGGGTTTTCCAAAGATGTATTCTGATATTTTGATGGTTGCATGATCTCATTGGTGTGGGCCCTCCTTCCACCAGTTCAGATTGCAACCCACCTCTTCCTTTTCGTTCTCTTCAGTTCTTGATCATGTCTTGCCTTCAATATCTTATGCTAAGTTGTCCTTGCTCATCAGCTTCTACCTCCTTATATTCTCCAGGCATTATCCATAAGGTCACCTGCAATTTTTATTCCTCCAAAGCTCTTGATATTGAATAACTATCAGTATGGAACTTAAGTTGGCCATCATCCTTCTCACTGCATGGCTGGCCTACAAACTTTTCCCATCATACATATGTCCTAAAGTTAGCCTTATTCAACACACTTTGTCTTTTTGAGGCATGTCTCATTTTTGTTTTCTGGTGGCTTAAGAAGAGAATTTTTTGTTGTAATTTTTCTCTCAGTTGGATTTGGACTCAGAAATCTTACAGTGTGTGTATATGTGTTTTAATTATAGAGATGTTTTAAAGAATTTTTAAGCACTTCATACTTTGATTAAGTAACAATACTCTAATTGCATTCTCTGATTAACTGAGGGTTATTAATCATTTACACTTTGAAACTGCACAGGGTATGGATAACCCTACACAGCATGCTTTCCCATGTGGCTTTGGTAGATATTTCAATTAGGTGTTGCTCGGTTTAAAAATATACTCCTTTACCAAATATAAATTTCAATTTAATAGCGAGACCACAAACTATAGTGTCAACATACTTTGAAAATATTAAGTTGAGGTTTTCTTTAATAACTTTAGTTAAGTCATTAAAGAATATAATCTTTTCTCCAAACCTCAGGCAGGTGTAATGCAGATGTCTTCAGTAATTCTCCTATTAGTAAGTATTTAAATTACAAAGTTCAAAGGTAGAAGTGGTTTAAAAAAAAAGCCTGTGGACAATTGAAAAGTACCTTGCTGGAGTTTGTAGCTTCCTCATCCCTGTTTTGTGCAGGTAGGTGAAGCTGTGGATAATGTTGGCCTTGGAGTTGGGAAATTCAGAGTTCAAATGCAGCCTCAGCCCTTGACCAGATTTGTGACCAAGTCACTTAACTTCTGTTTTTTCTCAGTTTCCTCATCTGGAGAATAGGGATAATAATAGCACCTACTTCCCAAGGATTGTTGTAATGATAAAATGGCATAATATTTGTAAAGTTCATGGCAAATTTTAAAGTGTTATATAAATGTTATTATTAGAGTCCTGTGTAGATTCAGGAGCTCATCAGAGTATATATTCTCTTCAATGGTGCAGCCCACAACAGGACTGAGTGGCCTATGAAATAAGTTCTAATGCTGAGATTCTGTAACTCAGCCCACGTCCTTCCATAATCCATTTTTGGTCACCTATCCAATAGATCCTTCCTGTGGATCTTTAAATAGTTTCTGGTTCCTAGCACAACTCTTACTACTTGACTGGTCCATCTCCTTTTCTGGTCACACGCCCCGATGATACCTTTCACATCTCACCATAAGCTGTCCATTCTAATATGCTTTGACCTCCTCATACTAGGCATTATCTTTGAGGTCATTTGCAATTTTTATTCTTTTGATAGCTAAGAAACTGGATCTTATCAAACCAAAAAACTGCATATATTAAATTGACTTCTTTGCCTTAATCATGATTACATGGATAAAGTTCTTCTGAAGAATTTACAACAATCCTAGCTGCTTCTGAGGATTACAGTTGTTTAAAGGGTCCGGTTACCCTCCTGTCCTAGAGAGGTGCTAAAGAAATTTAGAGTCAGAGGTCACTGTGAAGTGAGATTGGTTAAGAAAAGCAAGAGAGGTAGAGAAGTCAACTAGGAGGCTGTTATAATAGGTAATAAGACCCTGGAAATAGAAAGAAAATACAAGTTTTGGAGATATTTCAAAAGAGGAATCCAACAGAATTTATAGACAGGTTAGCTTCCTTCAACCTCTGCAAGTAACCTTTCCCAGTCTCCTTAACTTAGTGCCTCCCCTCTGAGAGTAACCCCAGTTTGTCTTGTACATATCTTGTTTGAATGGATTAAATTGTTTAATTAATTTTTGTTTAATTAATTTTAATTAATTGAAATGTTTAAATTAATTTATTTCTTTTTAGTTTTCAACATTCACTCTCCCCTTCCCCAAGAAAGTATGCAATCTAATAAAAGCTCTGTTTATGCAATCATATTAAACATATTCTCACATTAATGATGTAAAGAAGAATTAGTCCTAATGGGAAGAACCACAAGAAAGAAGAAACAAAACAAAACAGCAAATGAAAAGGAGAGCAAATACTATACTTCTATCCACATTCAGACTCCAAAGTTCTTCCCCTGAATGTAGATAGCATTTTCCATCATGAAACTTTTGGAGACCAAACAGAGTTTTTTTGCATGTTGTTTCCCCAGTTAGACTGTGAGGTCCTTGAGAACAAAGGCTGGTTTTTGCCTTTCTTCATTTCTCAGGGGCTTAATAATGCCTGGCACAAAGCAGGCACTTAATAAAATGACTAAGGAAGGTAGGTGGCACAGTGGATAGAGCAGTGGGCCTGGGGTCAGGAAGACCTGAGTTCAAATGTGGCCTCACTGTGTCTGGGTTAAGTCACTTAACCCTGCTTGCCTCAGTTTCCTCATCTGTAAGATGAGCTGGAGAAGGAAATGGCATACCATCCATAATGGGGTCATGAAGAGTTGGACATGACTGAAATGACTGAACAACAAAAGAATAAGATGATTGACTAATGGGAGATAGACCAATGGTGAAATGATGAGAGAAAAATGGCTCTTAGAGTCTAGCCTGGAAAAAATGGTGTTATCAGTGATGGAAAATGGATAATACCAATCAAAAAAAAATCTAGGAGGTTGATTGAAAGAGATTTCTCACCTCTTCATGTGCGTTGTTGTTGATGTTTGCCCTTTATTCTCAAAGTAGACAAGTGACATCATAGAGGTGATATTTTGACTTGTGTGTAAATTGTATTTAAATGAGGTATTTATTCCATAGATTTATTCCAGTACAAGGGAAGGGGTACTAGTATGATTTGTAGTAGAAAGAACCCTAGTCTTAAAGTCAGAATACCTGAGTTCAAATAGAGACTCTAGTCCAGGGTTTGGATCCAAAGAGCCATGCTTGACGACCTACAGTGCCATAGGTTCAAGTTTGAATTCAGTCAAAGGGCTGCACTTAAGGACCTAGAAGGCTACATGTGGCTGCAGGTTCCCCACCCCTGCTCTAGTCCTTAATAACTGGATGACCTTGGGAAAACAACTTCATATCTCTAAGCCTAAATTTCCTTTTCTATAAAATAATCATATATAAGACTCCCTAACCAGGTTGTAGTGAGAAAAGTGCTTTATAAACCTTAAAGGACAACATAAATGTTAGTTATTATTATATCCACAGAATAAATTTCTTTAATAAGGTCTTTTGCTTCTGTCATATTCTTCTGTCTCTCTGCAGAATACAATGTAGAATCTATAACACCTGCTGAATTGAAACCAAATATGTGAAAATAAATAAATTATGGGTTAATTACTTCATAAAGTGATTCCTTCCCCTATTCAACAGTTCCTTTCATGAGCATCCCTAGTAGTTTAAAAAATGAGTTGTAAAAATTGATTTATATATCATTTTTGTAGAATACATCTATTACCTAAAGTTAAGCATACATTGGTTTTGTGTTTCCTATGAACTCCTACCAGTCATTCAGTAATGCACCTAGAATGCCTTGCTGCATTTAACCAGGATGAATGTTGTCCTGCTTTGGGGTTTAAGAATCATATATCAATAAATAATTGGCAGAAATAGTTAATTTAAAAAAAGATCTGAAGCTCTTAATTGACCACACATTTAATGTAAACCTGGTTTGATACTTGATGCAAAGTTGGGATATGTGAATTGGAGAATAAAGTCATGAGATGTCATAGAGCATGGGATATGTCATACGGACTGTACCGTCTGCTGGTTATACTTTGTCCAGTTCTGAATACTGCATTTCAAGAGGAACAGTAAAAATCAAAGAGTGTCCCAGAGGAGGATGAGGATCAGGATGGTGAGAGAGTCTAGGAACTGTCACCTAACAGTTGAAAGAATATAGGATGTTGATCTTACAGGAGACAAGATAGGTGAGATGTGGCGGTTGTCTTCAAATATGTGAAGGAATATTCAGAAAAACTAGCATATGGCAAAACCAAAATGACTTTATAGAAGAGGATCTAAATCCAATGCTTTTCCCATTATATCATGTATTATCTCTTTATGGCTCTGGAGGACAGACCTAGAGCCAATCAGTTGGTGAAAAATACTGGCGGTAGTTTGGTTCAAAGGAAAAAGGAATGATCCAACAAAAATGGACAATATGTCCTTATAAAGGAGCAAACCCTATCACTAGAAGTATTCAAGCAGAGTTTTACTAGGTATGTTGTAAAAGATTTAATTGTGTTGGTTGAAAGTTTGGATTGGGTGACTTGTAAAGTACATTCCAGCTTTCAAATTCTCTGATCTTTAAAACACAAAGTATTTAGAAGGATTTTCACCATTCTTGCACCCTTCCTTGAGATGTCCTCCAGCTTACACATAACCTTGCTTAAATGTGCTATGCAGAACCGAGCATGACATTTCAGATGTGGTCTCAAGACGATAGAGGACAACAGTCCTATCACCTCCCTAGCCCTGGACACCACATTTCTTTTAAAGCAGCCTTGAAATCTTATTCACTTTCTTGGCTGTCCCATCCCCCTGGTGACTCACATTATTTGCAGTCCATTAATATTTCCAGATTTTTTTTTTCAGAAAAACTAGCTTCTATTCATATTTCCCTGATTTTATACCTGCAAAGATGATTTTTAACCAAGTAGAAGACTGCATTTAATACATTAGATTTGAACTTCTAGTTTGTTAATAACATTTTGAATCCCAATTCTGCCTTCATTATGCTAGCTATCCCTCCCAGCTTTGTATCATCTTCAGTTTTTATAAATTTGCAATCAATGCTTTGACCAGGCTATTGATAAAAATATTAGTTGTCATGGGACCGAAAATAGATCTCTGAGAAACTCCACTGAAGACCAATCAAATATATTCTTTTAGTATGCTTTTGGATTCAACTAGTTCTTTATTTAATTGTACTACTATCTAGCCTACACGCCTCCATCTTTTCCACAAGAGTGACAGGAGAGATTTTTATGAAAAATAATTTGCTCAAACCTATTTAAACTATAGCATTCCCCTTATGGACCAATTTGATAAAATTCTCAAAAAGGAAACTGCCTAATCAGGAGTGACCTATTTTCAATTAATTTTTAAAAAACTATCAGTCATGGGGTGGCTAGGTAGCACAGTGAATAGAGTACCAGCCCTCAAGTTAGGAGGAACTGAGTTCAAATCCAGACTCAAACACTTAACACTTACTAGCCATGTGACCTTGGGCAAGTCACTTAACCCGAATTGCTTTGCCTTTCCCCCTTCAAAAAGCAAAAAAAAAAAAGTAATTTATTTTTTTCTTTCAGTCCTTGTGACAACCATAGTAAAGAAAGAAAAATTCCCATATAAACCATGTCCAGAAATGTGTATCTCATTCTGCATAGTATCTCTCCATCAGAAGGTAGGGAAGCAAATGCTTCATCTTCAGTGGCATGACTTGTTTTTTTGTTAAATCATGCTGGCTCTTTCTATCACCACTTCCTTTTCTAGACAGTAAATAACCATCTCTTCGTTAATACCTTCTAGCATGTCAGAAATCCCAGGTCTGCTCATTGACCTCTAGTTTGCAGACTCCATTTACTTCCCTTTTTAAAAAAATCAGAATATCTACCCTTCTCCAATTGTGTAGCACCCTCTTTCTCTACAAGCTTTCCAACACCACTGGCGGTAACCCCTGCCCTAATTTATCCATACTAGTCATTTTAGTAACTTCAGATTTTGATCAATTGGGCCAAGAGACTTGAACTTATTAAGTAGTTCAAGGCCTCAATATAATTGCCTCATAAATATTGGTTATAAACTCTTTCATACCCATTTTTGTTCTGTTCTTTCCCATCAAACAAACATTGTTCTTGGAAGAGAAAACCGCAGCAAAGTAAGAGCTAAAAATAGATGCCACCCTGAGTGATGTTGCTGTCCCTTCTCTGATCGTCTTTTCTCCAATACAGCAACAAATTTAAAAGTCCCAAATACTTTGATTTTTCCATAAGCCTTCCCTACCTTCCTCAGTTCGTTCTGTACTTTCACACTCCTGACATTATCCTTACAGGTCTGTGCCATGCTTTTATATGCATCTATTACCTTCCATCTTCTAGATTTGATTTTTTAAAATTCATGTTTCTTGATGTGCATTCATATTGGTCTCTTTAGACAATTCACCTTTTTCCTTCTCCTCAGAATTATTCATTTTTGTGTCTTCAGAATTTCATTCCTGAGAGAATTCCTTTCCTCCTGGTCTACCTTCCCCTGCAGAGTTTAAATCCATAGAGGCCTAGTTCTTTTCTCTAAAACCCTCTGAAATCTTCTCTCCTGAAATCAAGGATTCCTGTCAGATTAAACTTAGTTTTCCTCTCCTCTCTTACAAATGGCAAAATGGAGTACACATTTTCACCCCCCCCAGATCCCTTCACTTCCTCCTCAGAAACCAGTTCTCCTTTGTTAGGGGAGACCCTAATCCAGAAGGGAATTTACCTCTATTGGTTACTCTGCCTTTTTGAAGGGTGAAATTGTCATTAAGGTAAATTAGAAATTATTGACTACTCTGATTCTGGTCATGAGGCACAGTCTTTGTTCTGATTTTTGTAGGAAAGGCTCTTCTGCCAGAGTACCTTGGACAGAGGAAGTGCTCAGTGTGTTTGAATTGAATAGGTGGATAAGTGGAGAGGAAAAAACAAACCAGAAGGGGGGAAAGATGAATTTTTCTGTAGTAAAATAGGGAACAATCGCAGCAACTACCTCCCATGGTTATGAAGAATAAGTGAAATGATACCTGTAAAGTGCTCTGCAAACCTTCAAGCACTATAGAGATGCTACCTATTATTATTGTTTGGATTCCCTTTTGAGCTGTAGGAATCTCTTTAAACTTAACCAAATCAAGCAAGCATTTTATTAAGCTTCTACTGTTTGTCAGTCACTGTACTAGATGAAAACAGAAGCCAACTGATTTGCAAGCAAGCTTATTTCCACATCTGCTGCCTTGAAAATAAGAGTAGCAAACATATATGCATGAATGTAAGTCTACCTTGTGAAGTTACATCCATCTGAACCAGAAGGTCATATGCTATAAAGATGCAAGTTATACACATTCTTTTAAAATGGAAAATAATGCTTTATATGTTGTAGTATCCAGCATTTACACTTTCTATTTGAAAGATATTATTCAATCATCTTTGTTTCTCAAAACAAAATTAGAGACCTGCCATCTAAACATTATTTGTATATGGAGAAGTAAGGGTTAGCAGACTCTCCCTAGCAAGGAAATATGGAACTCCAGACAAAATGAGATCCCAAGCAAATCACATCGTGTTTAGCACTTCCTTCCCTCTCTAAATTCCAACATTTATATACACATGAAATTAGGTAAAAATAAATATCATTGACAGTCATGAAGGGGAAAAAATGTCTCAGAAAGATGACTTGCACCCTTAGAGTGTGAGCCTAAGAAGTGAGGGTCACTCTCATTCACATTGCCCTGGTCAAGAGGTTCATGGAGTGATTAATAAATTAGCCTCAAGTCTTTTTCAGGAGGTGCCAAAGCCACCTCCATTGCTCCATTAATCTGGGACCTGAAAAGAGTCCTGGTTAATCACTGTAATTCTCCATTCCCTAGGAGATGTTCTTATTGGATAACACAATAGGGGGAGGGTTATCAAAATTAGGACTCTTGCCTTCCAATTTTCTGGTCTTGTCTGATCTATTCAACAAAATATGCTGCCTTTCAAAACAAATTCAGTTATTAAAAATTGTTATGACCTCTCTTGGCTAGATTTCATATAATAAGAAGAAAGACAAAAAGACCAAAAGGAGGTACCCTTAGGTTATGTGAATCAGCATGAAGTTTCAATTATTGCTTAATTAATGTTTATTATTGATATTAATTTAGCTACTTTAACCTAAAATAAAGTCTAAATGCGAGATCTACCATCTACTTGTTTTGAAACATTCTGGGATGTTTTGGCAGTAATACTTAATTATGGCCAATGCATCCTGTATTTTTAGAACTAGTAGTCTTAATTTAATTATTTAAATCCACTGATTAAGCAAGCACGTATATTAAGTAAGGCACTGTGCTTGGAAGTGTGGGAAATATGAAGAAGTATAAGCCAGAGCCCCTGCCCATAGGATATTTGCGATCTAGTTGGGAAGGTAAGATAAAAATTAATGACTATAAAGGTAATTAACAGAGTAAATAGTGATACATAATATATCAATACATGATTAATTTTAAGAATGATTGTTATAGACAGTTAATATTTCAAATTTTTCATATTCATTTTTAAGGTCAGAAGGCATTTATAGATCTTTGATTCAAGTAGGAAATGCAGATTTAGGAGTTCGTGCGTCTGCCTTCAAATTATTCCCCCACCTCTACAAAAATTGCACTGAGCAGCAGAGAGATGACTACTCCATGGACATGATCATCAGATTTTCTAAGTCAAGCACTCAAAATGACCAATGAGCAAACTAGCATTGCATCTTTGGAGGTGAAGTCCCCACATCCAACTCAAAGATGATGACACTAACAAGTTTGCTCTACTACTACTCTTCCTTCAGTTGAATTCATCCGATATTTATTGAAAACTTGCTTTGTACAAGACTTTGTCCTAGGACAAAGAGCTCATGGAATGCTAAAGATGGAAGGAACCTCAGCAATGATTTAGTCCAACTCTTAGATGGAACATGAGCTCCCTCTATGACATCTCCCCCAAAATGACAAACTAGGCTTCTCATGAAGACGTTCAGGGTGGAAAATTCACTCTCAAGGAAACCCCATCCTATTTCTAGACAACTTTAATTGTTAGAAAGCTTGTTATGACAAGCTGAAATCTGCCTCTCTATAAATTCCACCCATTCATTCTAATCTTCCCTTTAAGAGCCAAGTTTGAATCTAGTCTTTCCATTCTGCATGAAAACTCTTCAGATATTTGAAGATTTTAATAATGTTTCCCCCCAAGTCTTCTCTTCTGCATACTAAACATCCCAAGTTCTTTCAAGTAATCCTCCTATAGCAAAATTTAAACTCCTTCCACTGTCTCAATAGACCCCCTCCAGATGAATTCTGTATCCCTCCTAAGATGAAATGCCTTTAATTTCTCTCATCCTGGGCACTATACTTCTGATAATGCATCCTAATATTGCATTAGCATTTTTGAGCTGCTTTATCATACTATGAACTCAGTGAGTTTGCAGTTCACTACAAACCCCCGTCCTGTTTATTTTTTAAGTCTTGTTTTCATTGATGCTACTTGTTTTTATATTACATTTCCTTCTGAATATATTCCTCCTTCTCTCCTCTCTAGAGAGCCATCCTTTGTAACAAGAATTTAAAAAACAAAGAGGAAAGCAAAAGATGTCAGCAAAATTACCCAGTGATCAATTGTAGCTGACAATATTAGCGATATTCTAGAACCACAGTTCCCTACCCCTGCAGTGGAAGGAATGGAGATAGATGTTCTCCATTCTTTTCTAGGGCAAAGCTTAGACATCATTGCAGTGTTCAGTTTCAGGGTTTTTGTGGTTGTTCATTATTTACTATGTTATAGACATTTTGTGCATCGTTTTCCTAGTTCTGCTTACTATACTCTGTCAGATCATCCAAGTCTTCCTGTGCCTCTCACAGTTTTTTATATTCATGATTTCTTATGGCAAAGTAATGTTATGTTATATTAGCAAACTATGATTTGCCTAGCCATTCCCCGTAAAGAGTTACCAACTTTGGTGCAGGTCAAGTGCTGTTATGAATATGTTGGTGAATGTAGGGAACTTTCTGTATTGGACTTCCTGGGGTATGTGGGCTATGCCTTTTCATATGAAGTCTGGGGTAGTTTCTCCCTCATTCTATGCTTTACCATGGATTTTTTAGCTCAAGTATAGAAGTTCACATTCTTAATAGTTAACACAATAGTTAATAATAATTAACACTTACTTGAAAACAACATATAACACTTTGAGATTTTTTTAAGTGCTTTCCACAGACCAGCTCAATAAAGTCAGAAATACAAGTAAAAGAAACTGAGACTCTGAAAAATTTAAAGATTTACCCCTGTTTACCACAGCTAGGAAATATCTGAAATGGTATATATATTTTCTCCTCTTTCCAATCCCCTCAGTTTTTGGGTGAGGATATTAAAGAAAGAGAAGTTAAGTGACTTGGTCAGGGCCACACACCTAGTAAGCATCTGAGGTGAGATTTCAACCCAGGTCTTTCTGACACCAAGTCTAACCTTGTTTCCACACTGCATTTTGCTTTCTGTCTGAACTTAAGGGGCAACTCATTAAGTCACACTAACACTGTAAGTATAGGTGGATAGAGTGCCAGTTTTGAAGTCGGGAAGATTCATCTTAAGTTCAAATCTGGCCTCAAACACTTACTATCAGTGTGACCCTGGGTAAGTGGCTTAACCTTTTTTGCCTCAGTGGCTTCATCTGTAAAATGAGCTGGAGAAGGAAGTGGCCAACTATTCTAGTATCTTTGCCAACAAAACCCCACACGAGTTCTCAAAAAATTGGACATGACTGAAAAAATGATGAAATAATAAACAGCACTTTAATATAGGTTTATTAGACAACTTTCCTCCAATTTTGACTAGATAGCTATGTGGCTTGAGGAGCACTTGTGATCATCAGAAAGTAGGAAAATGGTGTCAAAAAGAAAGGTGGGGTCACAAAGACTAACTTTGCTGATTTTACCATTTTCTCCAGGGACTACCCTATTCGCGGTCGGAATAGCTGCTTTTTTATACCCTATTTTTCTCACTTAAAATAGGGGTATAGAAAACATGGGATGGGGGCGGCTGGGTAGGACAGTGAATAGAGCATGGGCCCTGGAGTCAGGAGGACCTGAGTTCAAATCCAACCTCACACACTTAACACAAAACTAGCCATGTGACCTTGGGCAAGTCACTTAACCCCAACTGCCCTACCTTACCCCCTCCAAATAAAAAAGAAAAGAAAACATGAGCTAATGGGTGGTCATGCAGTTTCCAAATCCTGTTTATCTCTATACCACAACTAGGTAGTGGTAGTAGTAATAAAATTATAATAACCCACATGTACATGGCTTTTTAAGGTCTGAAAAGCACAAAGGTGCTATAATTATCCCAGTTTTACAAATAAAGAAATTGATGTCCAAGAAAATTAAGACATTTGCTCAGGGTGGTAAAGAGCAGGATTTCAACTCAGGTCTAGGCAATACTGACCATTTTTAAAGAAAATACATTTAAAAGAACTTTAGTCCCCAGTGTTCTTACCTAACCCATCTTAAAATTTTGAAATTAATCTTTGCTTAAAATAAAACAAAATGCCTGAATATCTTTTACTTACTCTTCTTTTGTATCACAACTGAAACCCTACTGAATTTTCAGCTTTCAAGTATGGTTTTGATTCACAGTCCTTTTTTCTTCTTTTGGCATAGAACAGAGCTTGATGCATTCTTAATGGGTACTCATCTTGAAGAGCATGGCAGCCTAAAAGTGCCACTTCTATCTAAGGTGTAAAATATGCATATTTAATTTGCAACATGAAAGCAGGTTGAGGAGAGAGTAGTTCATAAGTAACAATGCTCCCTGGGGCCCAGGTAACTGAATGTACATGTCAAGTTATTGAGAATAAATACATCAATAGTAATTGTACAACTGTTCACTTTTTTAAAAAGTCTAGCTTATGAGTGTTTTTGCTTGCCATGGAAATCTCTAATTCACATGGTAGGCACACCAAGACATATTGAGTCTGTTGTACTTGAAAAATAAGCTTGTTCTTACACCCTATTCAAAGAAGTCTAGTGTAGTTTTCAATAAAATTGCAAGTGCATTACATTTAATGGCGCCGCTCCCCTTTCCCCCATTCCCTTGGGCAACTTTTGTGTTGTTGCTAGAGGATAAGCACTCCAGAGGTGGTTCCTGCTATTTATAAGAAATCAGCTTTTGACTTTATATTTGTACTGGATATTGTAAATGATAGCTAAAAAGGTAGGTTTCCCTTTGTCTCTTTCCCTATTGGCAATCAATGCAGAGCTCTAAAATGTATTTCTTCCTATGCTATATATAATCTAGTTCTTAGAGAGAAAAAAAAAGATGGATGAACATATCTGAATATTTGAGCAGGGTCATATTTACTTCCTTCCAAAATATACTTAGAAGAAATGCTTAATGAATTCAACAATCAATAATGTGTTTTGTAAATAAATGCCTTCTATTTACCAGTTGGCAGGAACTGGGATACAAAGATAAATATAATATAATCCCTGCCCTCAAGGATCTTACATTCAATAGGGAGGGATAATGTAAATAAATGTTCATAAAAAATATTCCTAAAAAATATGTAAATGTAGCAACTTGACACTTCAGTGGCCTCCATATGACCTTGAGTTCCGTTACCAGAGTGTTGATTGTTTAGGGTGACTTTGACTATAACATAATCGTATATTCAGGGGTTATAATTGCTATGCTTGCTGGGAAATTGGTCCTGGTGAGGCAGGACCAAGTTTTTAGGACCTCTGCCCTCAAAGGGCTATGTAGATGAGTGGCAGCAAATCAGAATGCCCAGATCTGTCATATCTATCAGGTTCTATGTCAGTCATGTACACTCAACAAATAAGGTGCCCAATACAGTGAAACGTCACTAATTTGGAATTTGAGGTCGTTCTAACAGGGCTGGGCTCAAACTGGCCTCTGGACAGTCTATGGAGCAAATGTGAATAAAATCATGGTGAGGGGAGAGAGAAGAAATGCCTAACTTACTCTAGAGGATTGAATCAAGCCCTGCGGGACCATGACTTTGTTACCATTTTTTGGAATTATTGGCCTCTCTGTAATATACTAAAACATATACAAAGTGGACTTTTATGATATTCAGTGATCTAAAGTTTCCATGAATTCAATAAGTGGGTTCTTGCTGGAGTTTCAAAAGCTTAATATTTGCACTACACATTTAAAAGGGAAGTTTGTGGGGGAGGGGCATCTTTGTTTTTGCCAATGTAATTACCTTAAAGGAGTCTGCTCTAAAGGTTTGTTCCAAACCTATGAGGTGTATTTTGAAATTGAAGAAATTTTTCTTCCCCTGTAATTTTCTTTTGATTTGGGGGATCAGAAAAGTGATGGCTTAGAAAGGAGGTGGAAGTAGGAAGGGCAGTGAAGTAACCAGTCAGTTTGGTAAAATAGTAGGTTAAACTAGTTATTTGTCATCATTTAGACCAAATGACTGACTGGCTAATTTTCTTTTCTAACCAGTTATGTCGCTGCTCTGTAGATATAGCCAGCATTCAGTATGAAACTGAACTGGTTCCTCTACCTGACGCGATGTTTTCCTCTCCTCCTATAATAAGTGAATGCAGAAAGATGACATGTTTATGTTTATAACAATCTCTATCCCAGATTTATAGACCACACACCTTTGGTTGGAGAGTGGCAATAACAGTTCCTTCAGTTGAGAGAAATCATATATACCCAGTGCCTACTCACAGAAGGCACTTAATAAGCATGGAGTGAATAAATTTGATTATTACAGAAATCTAGAAGTAACATTTTTCTCACACTAAAAAGATCTAGTCTTAGATATTGCTTACATAAAGTCCTAGTACCAATCCAGAAAACCTGAAGACCTATTTTTAAAGACTATTTTGGTTTGATGATATGCCTTGGGGTTTTTTTTGGTTTTGGTTTTGGTTTCATTTTGTTTTCTGACCAAAGAAAAGGGCGCTTTCAGTAGTTTAGATAACATTCTAGAATGCTGTGGGCCCTTCTGGGATACCCTTTTCATTTTGCCCACCTGATAAATTCAGAGAAAGTACCATCATTTAACATTGACCAACCAGATGACTCTAGTAAAGGGCATTTTCTTTTTTGCTTTCTTGGGAGAGGAAAAGGCAGGGCAATTTGGGTTAAGTGACTTGCCCAAGGTCACACAGCTAGTACACCTTTACTGTCTGAGGTCGGATTTGAACCAGGTCCTCCTGACTCCAGAGCCGGCACTCTCTTCACCGCACCACCTGGCTGCCTCCATAAAGGGCATTTTTTATGTCGGCTAGTCCAACTCTTGAATATAATAGCCATTACTGGATAAAATTATAGAGTCATTGGATTGCTTAGGGTTAGGACTGGTTGATTGATAGAGGGTTTTTATTTACTACACCACTAGATAGTTTTCAATTTTAAGCTCTTTAGAGACAGGAATTTTGCTGTTTCTCTTCTTTCTATCTGTCATGAAATGAATGAATGAAAAAGCACTGGTTGGGGCAGCTAGGTGGCGCAGTGAATAAAGAACCAGCCCTGGAGTCAGGAGGACCTGAGTTCAAATGTGGCCTCAGACACTTAACCCAAAAACTAGCTGTGTGACCTTTGGCTAGTCACTTAACCCCAATTGCCCTCCAAAAAGCAAAAAAAAAAAAAAATGCACTTATTAACAACATATACTATGCCAGACACCATGTTAAGTACTGGGGCTACAAATACAAGAGCAAGACAATCCTTGCCCTCCAAGAAATTATACTCTAATAGAGGAAAGCAACATATGAGAGTGCTGGCCAAAGAGTGGTGTTTGGGTGTTGGAAATCACAGGGATTGTTAGTACGATCATAGGCAATGAATTAACAGATCTTCCCAGGAATGGTCGTGTTGACTTGATTACTGAGCAAGAGGTGTAAGGTGGAGAGGAGGAATAGGTACTCACGTTTTAGAAATGAAAAAAGATGGCTAGAATGCAGCACGATGGGTCTAAGTAAGACCAGGCTGGATATAGTGAACGCTCACGAGTCAGAGGTAGCATGGCGGGAAGAATAACAGGAGTGACAAACACAATGTCTTGTACATTTTAAGTGCTTAATAATTGCTTGTTGAATTGAATTATGGTTCCTGAAAGAGGAAAATAAGTTATCTCCTGTCTCAGGGGAATTTTTTTTGCAATAATAATTTACATTTGTAAGTCACTGCTCTTCCATTCACCCTTAAGTCTTAGGAAAGAGAGCAAGTTTGGATAGGGGTAGGAGGAAGGATGCCACTAGAAAGAATTCCTGGGTAAACATGTGTTAACTAAATTAAACAGAATTTCTGAGTAACTGGCATCTTCCATTCTCCCAAATACCAAATTAGAAAGCTATTTCTTGTATGTGTTCTGAAACAGCTAAACTACATCCTAGAATAGTTTTATATATATATATATATATATATATATATATATATATATATATAGTGAAATGCTCTTAGTCTCAGTCCTGGGGCAGGCTCCAGTTTCTGTTGATAAGAAATGTTTTAAATAGTAAGGAATGGACTGAAAAGCAGTATTGATACCCAAATGGGCTTCCTGTTTGTTTGATTTAGTAAAATTCTCCTTCTGCTTTTATGCACAGTGACCTAAAAAGATATATCACACCCAAGAGTGCCTTTGAAATTGTTTGTTTAAATTAAGTTTCATTTGGATTTAATCTTAACCAAATCTTTAGAGAGCCAGGCAGACCCTCTGTAATGAAATGCTGTGTGTTTGAACCAATGAAAGATGTTGCCCAACTGTAAGGATTCCTCTTTAAATGAGTGGGCTTTATAATGTTACACTTGGGTGGCACAAGCAGAGTGCTAGATGATTAGTTTATGGTCTAGATCATTGTATTTTTATTACACTCATAAAATCTGTGTTTCTCCTCATTTTCGTAATGGCTTCAATGAGCTTCTATACCTTCTGAAGGCACATTAAATTGTTATGTGATGAAAGTACCGATTTAGTGGAACTAGTTTTAAAGCCTGGGTAGTTCAAAGTAAGACACATGTTTTGAATTCTTATCTTATTGTTGGATTTGCAAGAAGGAAATAGGACTGAGTGTAATTCACATTTATTTGTGGACTTTTCCCTTAAATACTTCACTGGCTTACATTAAATTCCAATCTAAATGATACACAATGAGGTGCCTTAAGGATATTGACTATTTATATCACATGGGAGCATAAATCAATATTAAAGAAGGAAAATATTATGCATGTGCCTGATTTATAAAATACCATATAAAGGGGAAGGCTCAACAGAATGAGCAGTGAAGAGAAATCATTTGTATTTGAGAAATATTTTGTAGCTTTTAAAAAAGGGGGGAGGGAGGACCTAATTGGATTATCATCTCTGTGCATTTAAAAGAAATAGAGGACCCCTTTGGTTTACCAAATTTACATCTAAATGCAGTTGCTTATAAATATTTCTCTGAAGTTAATGTAACCCTTGGTTTAAAAAAAGGGCAGGTTCCTTTTCATTCTGTAATTTAATATGCTAATAAAAGTCAGCAAATATAACATCTGTATACCCATAATCATAATGGTCTTTAGTGATTATACTGTTAAGTATTAATTCCTAGGCCAGTGTTCACACAGTTGTAAGCATTTCTATAGGACCATTTTTGCTGGTTTTGGCATTCTATAGTCATTTTATAGACATTTCTTTGGTATGTTGTGGTACTTATTATTTTCCTGTGAGTGGCTTTCCCAAATTGCTAAATCCATTCATTCAGACTCACTATTTCCTTCCTTATGGACTTGCTATAGTTTGGATAGTGGAGTATTATGCTTTGGTATGGCCAAGAGGAAATACAATTTTCTCATACTGTTTTCTGAGTGTATTTTTCTTTTCAAAGAAACAGCTTGGGAACAAGCCTCAGATTGTCTAGAAATATTATGATTCTTTGCAGACCAACCCAGCCAACTGCTTTCAAGACTTGGAAAATCTCAACAACCCAAAACTAGGCGTGTCAAATGTTTGTTTGTTTTACATTGAGAAGGCAGCAGGCTCCTCTGCTCCATGTCACATCAGCTACCATACTGTATATTTTATGCAGTGTTATAGAAAGTTTCCTTCCCAGATCAAAAGTTGGAAAGCCAAACAGCTGAACATAGAACAGAGTTGTTGTTTTTTAAAGCATGGAATGAATTCATTGGAAATTTTTTAATATCTCATGGAAGCATGCAAAATATGGTCCCATTTTATTCAGAGATTTGAAAGCAGCTGCAGAGTAAAAGTGTCTAATGAAAATGAAATAAATTTCCTGTGAATGGAATAAATTTTGATTGTGTCTCTGAGTGCAGTAATTATACGTGTCACGCGGTAATTAGGCAGTCACAGTGTGGCCACGGTGTCTTTCTTTGTCTGCAGATGGTCTGGGAGAACGGCTGCGTCGTTATTGTCATGCTGACACCCCTCACGGAAAATGGAGTCAAGCAGTGCTACCACTATTGGCCAGATGAAGGGTCCAACCTTTACCACATCTACGAGGTACTTAAGTCAAATAGATCTGGTTGTAAAGTTGACAGTAAATGTGTGGATTGATTTCATCCTGAGCCAAATATTACTTAATCTACTTTGACCTAAGCTGGGACCCACCATAAACTTGCATTTGGGAAGGCTGCAAGCAGCCTTCCTCCAAAGGGCTTCAAGGAGAATACTGAGATCCCTTGAGTTCCTCTTGGAGTGAGAGCAACTGGAAGATGACAAACCAGTTTTATGAAAGAGAAGAGGAATAAAATATTCCTTGGTTTAGGAACTTCAATTCGTCCTGTCATCAGGATATACATTACAAGCATTTTCTAGGAATTTTCACAATATAAATAGAGATGCAAGCTCTTAAAATAGCTGTATTGTATAAAGCTCTGTAATTGATGTCTTTGAGAATATGTCTTTTTCATGGCTAAATTTCGACAAATACAAATACTGGACAGGAAAAAAAAAATTGCAAAAAAATTTACCTCTACAGGGTAGTCCATTTAAACAAGCCCCATGGAGTATGACTTTAAAAGGGGAGCCCTGCTATTATTCTAATGATTTATTGATTCCTCCAGCCTGGTAAAGCAGTCTTAACACAGTGCTATTTAGAGTTTTGCATATGTATTTTATGACTTTTATATATTTGGAGAGAAACTACAGACAGACATGCCTCTTTAGGTTTCTTTTACACATTTAGGGTGGCCTACGTAAGCTTAAACATTCAAAGAATGGAATATCCTCAACCCTCTGCTACAATTTACTGTTAAAGGCCAAAATAATCAAGTTTCACAATAGTGAGTCAGTTAGAACTATGCACACCAGAGGGCATGGTTTTAGGGCTGAACTCAGAGGGTAAGAAATTAATTGTCTGTGGTGTTAGGGTTATTGTCTTAAATTTGAGGGATATTAACCCATTGTCTAGCTGTGGGCTTCCTCACTTATAAAAGGAGGGATTTGGCTTAGGTGACCTCCTAGTTAATTTTCAGCTCTAACATTCCATGAATCTATTATACTAATATTTATGCAACTAAATTTGTTTTTACTAGTCTTTGTGTGGAAGTTCTTATTTTTAGGATTTACCAGTTCCAAATCGAGGTTTGTTTCATTCTATTTAAGATGAAACTCAACTTTCCTTAGATAATTTGACCAGATGTGTTTAGATTATTTTTTTGGTCAACCATTTTAATTGATTGGTGCTATTTCTTCAAGGCTTCTGTCACAGAAACTATAAGAGCAATATTCAGATTTAATTTTGAATAGTAACCAATTTATTTTTACTCCAAGTGATTTATTTATATCATTATAAATGGTATGTGTGTGGTATATATATATATATATATATATATATATAGTATAATGGTATATATGTATGTGTGTGTGTGACTTCAGTCACATATACCAATGTTATTGTTGATCAGGAAAGAGGACAGTATCAGCCTGCTGACTCCTCTGCTCTATGAAAGGTTACAAAATTCGTACTTGATCCATGTATCCTCCTGCCCATACCTGCAAACTTCCAATTAAGTGCTATTGAATTACACTTTCCGTTTATGTGCCTTTTACCCTGTTCCTTTCTTTTCTTCTCTAAATTATAATTTCTATCCAGGTAAATCTGGTGTCTGAACATATCTGGTGTGAGGATTTCCTTGTGAGAAGCTTTTATTTGAAAAATCTTCAAACCAATGAAACCCGGACCGTAACCCAGTTCCATTTCCTTAGTTGGTATGACCAGGGAGTTCCTTCTTCTACAAGATCACTTCTGGATTTCCGCAGGTACAACAAAGTATATAATAACACATTAAGGCATCAATAGTCTGGTCACTGGTTAAAAATGAGTAATATTTGCAATAATTACTTTATGTAGGATCCCTCAGGGGATGTGTGGTCATCAGTTCTAAGTGTTACTAGGTACTCACTCTTATCCATGTCTCTCTTTGAGTCCTGATAATATAAGGCCTATTTCTTTTTAGTCTATGTTATCAAGCTACTTGGAGATTACTATGAGAATTTAAAATGAATTAAGAATATGAGATCAGGTGGAGGTTCTAAGCTACTCATTCCTGAGTGAAAGATGCAAATTCCAAATGAGTCTAGTCAGCATGGACTAGTGTCTATTAAAAAAAAAATAACAACAGCAACACTGGCTTGAAAATGACAGTTTGAAAAAATTACTCAGCCTTTTGCCCATCCTCAGGGCTTTGATAATTACCCAGTGAAAGAGGGAGACTCTTTTGAATATTTATTAACTGAATTGTCTGATGACTTACTTTGTACTAAAATGCATAGATCAACAAGGAAAACAAAATCTCTGACTGAAATGTTGATTCAAAGCATATTTGGCACCTCATCCATAGCTCTTGCTTAGTATTGGCTACTGTATACTGATAACTGGAAAGGAATAGGTAACCTGAAAAATTGGGCATAGTTTCAGCAGAACCCTGAGGTATGTAGGATCTTGCCTCCATTTCGATTAAATTTATCTGCATATTTGAAAGGAGTATTAAAGATTACAAATAAAAATGAAAGTAAGGAATTGAAGAATTAAGATTGAATTGCATTCATTGTATGTCTACATCAGTGCAATCTTGATATAAATAGTTGTTTATCCTAGATTCTACAATAACTTGGGTCAAGGGAAGATGGAAAGATTAGGTGTTTTAGTAAAGATAGACTTTCAGCCTTAACTGATTTTCCTGAATGTATAAGTTCTAGACTTGTATTATAAGTATGATGTGCTTGATTTTGCTTATTGTTCTGTTTAAGAAAGAAACATGTGACATACTTGCCTTGGATCAAATAGCATGTGAATGAGATCAAAAAGAGAATCAAATTTGGTACTGTACATATAATACACATTCAAAGCCAACTCTGTTGCTCTGTTACTTATAGAAGCAAATTGTGTATTATAGGTCAAGAATACTGAATGCATGGTAAAAAGGAAAATCTGTTAGCATATATCAACAATTGCTACTTGTCCTATCTTCATTTGTTAGCCATTGATGGCTTTTCTTGATGTAAATTCATTATATTGTAGGAGGAAGTATTACTAAGGCATGCTATTTAAAATCTTACCTAGAGTAAGTTTTTTGGGATGGAGTCCTCAAAAAACATACTTGATGGACATATTGCTGTATCTCAATAAAGATGGCTACTCATCTTAATATCAATGTCTTAATGTGCATTCAGTGTATGTGTATATATATATATATATGCATATGGGTGTATGTTTATACATTCATATACATATATAAAATTGAGCATATACAAAACCAACCCTCAATTTTTAATATGTCATTATTGAGAAAAGTTAGATTCCCGAAATTCCCTTGCCCCAGAGTCTGTGGAGGTATGGTACTAAGAAGTTGCCATTGTTTTGACTTTTTATCAAAAACAAACACCATAACCAAAAACAACAAAAATTCTAGAACCCATAGCTTTGCAGGTTTCATTTGGAAATCAAGTTTCTATTTCTTTACTTATTTGGTGAATTGTGTTTCAGATAATTATGGATTTCCCAGATTAGGCTGAATATTGACCTAAATGCTTATATTCTAAGAATGTATCCCACTTAAGCATGAGATGCTGAGATGATTTTTTTTTATATAAGCACACAAATTACAGAGTTAGAAGAGGTGAGGCTGCTTCTGAAAACACTGGTCAGTTGAATGTTACTAGAATCCTAATTTCATCTTGAACAATAGACCAACCATTCTAGCTCTGAACTAGCTTGTTAGTCATGCACTGATATGTGTAATTAAATATTTCTCTGAGCCCAGAGGGAGCACATTTACACTTTAAAGAGAAACTGCTAAGCTAAAAGATAATTAGCATCACATGTGAGGGCTTTGCTTAAAATATATATATTATGCTATCACTTCTTGCTGTGTGCAATGACATCTACTAACCCTGCTCACTTTAAAAATGGACAAATTCTTATTTTGCCAGCTAATTAGCGGTTGCCGGTGTCATTTTTGTGATGTTGCAGCTAGTAATATGAGCCCAGTTGCATAGTCACAAAAGTGATCATTGGAAACTGTGACTCTGCTGCAGGGACAATGTGGGAAACCCCTTTTCTGAGCCTCTAACGACCTCTGACCTTTGCTTGCTGATGGTTTGCATGATGATTTCTTTTCCACTCAATGACCCCATGGGTTGGTTTGTATCACTAATCATTCTTCCTCAGTTAATTCCTCCTGTGTATAGATCTAAATATAAAAATTATCATTTTTTTCTTAATGTTTGGGACCTTCTGCTTATGGATGAATTTTCCGTTTATTCTAATAGTGTAAACTTGGGATGGAGTGGGATACTTGAATATTGCTTATTTATCTTCATAACTGATCAGTAGACTATATATGATAGGTCAACTGGACAAAAGACCTTATGTTCGAATATGTGATAATCGGCTTTTAAGGTTTTCTTTTGTGCTTTTTTCAAGCTGTGATAAGTATTTGGAGTCTCTTGTAAATAAAATGCTAAGAAAATAATACCACGTGGTATTTACACAACATGTCTCTTTGGCTGTTTGTGAGTTGTTGGTTTTTTCTTTCTCCCCAAATAGGGTTAGAGGAGGTTTTTCTTAAAATTACACTAAAGCCTTTCTAAACTATGCAGAGGCAGCCAGTCACAACATGCTTAGAGACAACAGCATTTTAAACATGCCATGGAATGAAGAAAGGAATTACAGGAGTGCAAAAGCAAATCACAGACATATTTAGCTAGTAATTAGCTTTTTAACAACATTACTAAGTGAGGGAGGCTGTCTTGTTAAAGAACTCCCAAGGAAGAGGAAAAGGGGCTGACCAACTATAAATTGGACACTGTGATACTGTTGTGTCTGATGGCTGCTTACATTTTAATTGTGTCCTACACATTTTGGTGAAGGGTGGATATTTATTCTAGTTATCACTTTTTTAATTATGCCTCTGTTGAACATTCTTGGCACCATCTGAAAAATGGAGCAAGACCTGGCCATTTACCAGTCTGTCTACAGATAAACATTTAGCTTTCCTTCTGCAAAACATAGACGGGGCTGTCAAACACAAAATATCACAAGACGTTGGAATACAGAGCTGAGGTGGTGACCCTGATCATGTTAAAAGATTCAGTTACTCAGAAATATATGGCAAAAGCTTTCACTGGCGGTTGAAAACCCCTTAAAAGTAAAACAACTCTAGAATGAGTTAACGGTAAGCATGCTTGATTCTGCTCAAAGAAAATAATACCACCATCACCAAAAAGAAATTCTAAATGACTTTATACATTTTCGCCTATATAGTAGACTGGGCCCAGCAGCCTTCCCACTTCAGAAGTCATTCTGGTAGTTGAGAATCTATTTATCAGAAGTAGAACTCATGATGCCCTACTAACCTGAGTGAGGAAAAAAGAGAGAAAGACTTTAGAAGTGGGTCTACTTTCCTCAGTCCATTTTATACTCAAAGAGCCAAGTACTTTTATGGTATTCTTGCACAGGAGTACTATTGACTTCAATAAGTGTTCATTTCTTGCTTATCATCTTTTCTCCCAAATCCCAAATATAAATGCAACTTTTAAAAAAAATCTCCTGGTAGTATAGTAGTGAGAGAGCTTAACCATTAGGGTACTTGGTAACTTGTGTCCTAAGCCTTTCATTTCCTCACTATTTCTACTTTCTTTGATCTCTAAGCATGCATATTTTGCATATTCTCACATTTTTGGTGGAGAGTCAGCACAGAATAGGGAACTTACCTCAGATCCAGCGGTCACAGCGGAGTACAGGTATCTGGTTAATCCAGGTTTCCCCAGTGTACATTATCTTTTCTCAAAATGTCAGTTGTTCTAAAGTACTTCCACTTACTACTATGCTGGTTGGGGCCTCTCACACTGAAAATTGATAATACGCAACAATGCCATTGGATCTGGCATCCAAGCTCTATGTATGATGCTACCAAAATATATGGTGAATTCAGTAGAAAGAAATGTTAATCTGTTGAAAAGAAAAATCAAAGTCACCTATTCCTTTCTTTCAATGTCCTGAAAATAAAACAACTGATTGAATTTTTACTTTTTTGATGGATTATTTTGGTGTTTGTAGACACAGCCTCTGAAAAAGAAAAAATAAAGCCTTTTCATTTTGTCTTTAAGGGAAATTTTCCCATGTTACTGTTCTCTCCTCAGTTTTACTTCCTATCATAGATGAAAGAACACTACACATTTCAGATGAGGAACAAATTTCTTTCTTCCAAAAAACCTAGACTCTTATTTTCTTCTTTGAAAATACCCTTCTGAATAACTTGATTTGCTTTTTAGATATCCCGTAGCTTATCTGCTGAAAGAAACAAAATGTTAGAGGGTCCTTAAGGAATATAAATCACCCTTCTATTTGGGCCAGGAGGGACAGGAATTGTTACAAAATTTTGATGCGTGTTTGCTGTTTATCTCTGAGACTAACTAGCCAAAAATCTGTAGAACGAAAATTGTTTGGTAATGCACTCAAATTTCTAAAATGGAAGGCATTTTTCTTTGACAGCATTGTTTTTTCTCTTTGGTTAAAACATTCTTATCACATGATCATGTAAGGAGTCCACAGAAGGATTTCTCTTGAGAGTGTATCTATGCAACCTGTTTTTTTCAACAGAAATGAGTGGTTGATGGGAGTGTTTGGGTGTTGGAGCATCAAAACACAAGAATTCCAATGTATGATACAAAAAATGAGCCTATAACAAAAAGTTAGATTAACTGAAGAAGGAAAAACTAAAGAAAGAGGCCAGGAGCTAGATGGATTGATCCATTGATCAGACAGATGAGCTATAGATCCGGTTGCTTGAGTTCACCTTTGCAAATGTAAAATCTTTGTGAATGTACAAGAATTTTGTTTAGTTTTTAGTTTACTATAAAATGGAAATTGAATCATGGGGAACTGTGGATGTGATAGTTTTCTTTATCAAAACTGGCTAATGGAAAATATGTTTGAAAATACTGAATCATTGATTTGGCTTACTCTGTCATCTGAGGAAATGGATTATAATTATAACTTGATATCTCTCTTTTGTTGCAGAAAAGTAAACAAGTGCTACAGGGGCCGTTCTTGTCCAATTATTGTTCATTGCAGGCAAGTATAACTTTTAACATGTGCTTGGAAGTTTTGCAATATTAAGAAACCATAAAACTGTAAAAACAAACCAAAAAGTTGAGATTACTAGCAAATTAATAAGCACATACTTAAGTGTATCTTTTGAAGATAATTCTGAGATAGCAATTTAGCTTTATTTGCTTTTTATCCTGCTGAAAGTTGTATTGTTTATACTTATGGTGACCATTCTATAATTTGTTGTTAAACTTTGCCTGCAATGTGTCTAATTCCTCCACTAATGTATCTGACCAAAATATTGGATCAAGGTGATATTTTATTTTATAATTTGCAATCAGATAAGCCATATTGTTTATTTATATATACATATATATTCATATATATGTACACACACACACACACACACACATATATTACGGGCAGCTAGGTAGTGCTATAGATAGAGCACCAGGCCTAGAGTCAGGAAGACCTGAGTTCAGTACAGCCTCAGAACTGTACTAGTTGTGTGACACTGGGCAAGTCACTTAATCCTGTTTGCCTCAGTTTTCTCATCTGTAAAATGAGCTAGAGAAGGAAATGGCAAACCATTCCAATATCTTTGCCAAGGAAAACCCCAAATGGGGTCACAAAGAGTTGCACACGACTGAAAGAACTCAACAACACATGTATATGTATATATCTAGTATTTAGTCATTACTAGAGGCATGTGTGAATGGCCACGACCTGCCCATCTTACTGTTTTCCAGGCTGACCATGAGTGTTTTCATGGAAATCAACTTGGCTATTTGAGCTGTGCCTTTCTTTCTATTGTTAACCCTTATCTTCTCTAAGTTAAAACTATAGAGATGAAATTAGCAGACTGTCCAAAAGGATATCTGCATTTGACATTTCCCTTCTCTGCTGCATTTGATTCAACTAACAAGCTAAATTTTGGATCATCTTTTCTTAAATAATTCATACTCCTTTTTAGGAACTTTTTTTCTGTTAGAGTTGTGATGGTACAGAAAAGAAATTTTAATATTTTTTTTAGAAACCATCGAAGTATTAGAATTATTTCAATCACCAAGCATAATATCTTGCACATAAAAGCCACTGAATTTATGTTTGTTAAAGAGAGTTAATTGCAAGGAAGCCTGTCCATTGAGATGATACCAAACCCACCAACCTAATTCAAAAACTTGTTGCTTATTTTTTTGATCCATAGGAGAGGAAGGTTGGTGGTTTCAGCCTTTTAATTTTCTTCTGCATGTAGCATAGTCTTTATACTTCAGTATCCTAAAATAGGCATCATGCCTTTGTAGTTTGATGAGGGCATGTATGGTGAAGGATCAGATTACTTAGAAAGCAAGTCCTTAAGCAAGGGTTCTTGAGATGCATGAACTTTAAAAAAAATACATATTAGATGATAGATAGATAGATAGATAACTATTTCAATATAGTTTCCTTCATATTCATATACTTTATTTTATGCATCTTAAGACATTCTAAGAAAGTGTCTGACACCAAAAAGAGCTAAAGATTGTTCTTCAATGATGTAAAGAATAAAACTATCTAGAAAAGTTTTGTTCTGGTGACTAATTTTTAAATTTTTATTTGTATTTATTTTGTTTTGGCTGCTGATTTTTTTTTCTTAATCATTCATCTCTTTGAGGAGAGAAAGTTAAGTGTTAATAAGCTTTCTCTATGAAAGCTATCCATCCCAAGTCAGTTCTGTCTAACAGTTATTGAATGGTTTAGTCAACAACCAAGAAAAAAAAATACTAGCTAATATCTATAGAATTCTTTCAGGTTTGCACAACATTTAGCATGTGTTATCCATTTGATCAATAAAAAAGCTAGGCAGGTAGAGATGAAACAAATCAGAGACTGTAAGGATAGGAGTCAGAAAGCCCTGAATTCAAATCCCACCCAAGATATTTACTAGACACATGACCCTAAGCAAATCTCTTAACTTCTGGATGCTTTGGGCTACTCATCTGGAAATGAGGAGGTTGGATTATGCCTCCAAAGTGCCTTACAGCTCTCATTCTGTGACCCTATTGGCTATGTTAAAAGAGGCTCTCACACATACATACAAATGAGTCATCAACTTAGTGGAAAAAAAGTAGCTTAACATTTTCTATATCAAAACTAATGATGCTGGTATTATTTTTTTTGTCCTGAAAATTGCATCTTCATTTCTTAAAAATTTGATAATGTTGAGACCTAAGTCAAAACATTTTTACAACTCTAGTCCAGATGGTAATTTTTCCAATTATAGAAAGTGGGGGCAGGGGAAGGAGGGGATTTCAGGGGGAGGAAACGAAATGAGAAAGCTTTTTTAAAGCCATGATTAAGACACAAATAACATATATATTTCCATTTCTAGAGGGGATAAAGTGGCAGAAAAAAATCTAATAGTAAAGAAAAGTCCTTCCTCCTCCCCCCCAAAAAATCAGTATGACAATTATCTGACATACATACTCAAATGAAAACTTTGGTCTTGCCTGAGAATGTTGGATACTCTCCATCTTTTGCTATGTCTTTTCAAGTTCTAAGTCATAGAAATAAGGTTCTCCGTGCTTATTATATGTGACAGTGTTGGCATTTTCTTTATCTAATTTTATTTTGCTAAAACTCAAACATATTTGGCCTTGAAGAGGAAAAAAAAAACCAGATAGGGAAAACCTAGTCATGAAGAACAATAGTTAATCCTTCATGAACAGCTTCAGCTTATTAAAGCCCATCACAAGTTTTCTTTGTTTCTTTTCCTCTGGTTCTCTCTTTCACTTTTCCTTTCCATGTCCCCACTTACAACATGGGTAAAATGAATGATTGCTGCCTTTCCTGTGGACAGATAGCATGTTCATTCTCTCTCCTTCTGTTGACAGTGATGGCGCTGGAAGGAGCGGCACCTACGTGCTGATTGACATGGTTCTCAATAAGATGGCCAAAGGTGAGATTCAAAAGCCCTGGCTGCTTTGTCAGGGTCGAGATATGTGGTCGTGTTGCCATAGTAACGTAGGATGCAATATTCACAGAAGGCCTTCGAATAAATTAGAGGAGTGCACTCCCCCTTCCTGAATCATATTAAGTTATCTGCCACACATTTTTAAAAGTACACTCTTTGTTAATGGGTGTACTACATAGGACAATAGTATACTTGGCACTCAGGGAAATGCAGATTTTTAAATTTTTAAACATTCAACTCCAAAATAATAAATTATTTTTGGTTTATAGTATATTTCCTAGTAGAACATAATCTCCATTGGTCAGTGACACTAATAATTTCTACTAATAATAATAATCTAAATTTTCTCATCTGTAAAATAGGATTTAGTTCAACTACATGACCTCTAAGGCTTGTCTTTTTTATTCCATGTAAATAATTAGCCTATTTCATTTTTTAAAAACATTTGAGTCTATAATAGCACTATGAGAATTCTCTCCCCCATCCCCATTAAAATATAATATCTCTCTTGATTGTTTGCCCCTTTTGGAGACTTGTTCATTTATTATCCTAGAATCAAATAATTCTAGAGCTAGAAAAGATCTTTATAGATCCGCATTCAGTCCCTTCATTTTATAGATGAGAAGACTGAGGCCCGGAGAGGTTCACTGGGGTCACACAGTACAGAAAAGGGACCATTACCAGGCCTCATGAGTTCAGGGGAAAGAATAAGAATAAGGCCTTAGACTGAAATGAGGTTTTGCAGCATCAAATAACATTTTGAAGTGTTCGGAATTAGCTTAGTCTTGGGGATTTATACACACAAAAGAAGAAGCATTATGTTACTTACTATCGAGTTGGGTGGGGGAGGAGTATTTCCATCTAGCAAAGTGTATTTTTTTCTCTCATCATTTCATTTGCAACCATAGAGTTGTTGAAGTACAGAAATCGCCATCTATGTTAAGAGTAGGTGTGTTATCTGCCCCAACATCTACCAAAGAAAAGAAAAATTCAAAGAGAATATGGATTGTTTTATTTAAATGTGTCATGTTTGTGTTTGTGAAAGAATATGTGACACCGTAAGTTGCTCGATACATAAATGGTTCAAGTGGAAATTTGATCACTGCGAACAAAAGTGAGCAGAAGTAGGGGAACGGATGTTGACATCATCTCAATATTTGTTTGGGTTATGTTGGTTTTCATCAAGAGGATAGGATGAAACCTGGAGTTTAAATATATGCAATTTTGTATCATAGAGAAGTATTTTCCAGCTTCAGGCTTTCAACCACTTAAGGAAGGGTTGACTTATTGTAAGAACACTAAAGAATGCCATCTATTGACTCCATTGTACCATGTAATGTCAAATTCCATTTTAAGTGTGGGCTTAGTATTTCACAATACAAAACAAGTCATGTGAAACTGGTCAAAGAAAGGAGTTGCAGGATTTTTTTTTTTTAAGATTGGTCACCCCCCTCCCCCATTTTGTTCTTGACCGACTCCCCTCTGCCAATGGGGTGTGCAATTTGAAATCCCCTGACCTGGAGCTTGGGATGTAGTCTAAATGAAAGATCAAAGGGCAGAGCGGGCATCTCAGCCCTGCTGAGGTGGGCCTTTCCCAGGCCGTCACACTGTGAGGCAGCCAAAGGTTTTGTTCTGACAGGAATCTAGGCCCGGCCTGTGAGGCCTAGGCCTTCTTTGTCTGGCCTGAGAAGTTTGAGGCCCAGGTTGAGGATCCAGTGTTCATCAAATGATCAAAGGCCTGAAGCCCTGGACATGAAACCTTTCTTTCCATTTCCTTTTCTTAAAAAGAATGAATTGCAGGAGGACCAAAGAATGCCATTTCCAAAGCTTTTATGTGGAGAGCTAGCACTAACTTTAGAGTTCTTCAGTTCTAAACATAAAAATGTAAGTGCACTTTCAGCCTGGGTCCAGCTGCAGCGACAGCATCGACTAGAATTTCTTTCATAAAGGCTTTTTAAGTAAGGATTAAGGCCTTCAGTCTTTTTTTTTAAGGACATTTAAGAATAAACTTAGAATAATTTAAGTTCTAGTTCCAATGTCTAGTTTATTAAAGAGCAGACAATAATGTATTTTTAAATCAAAGTAAATAGGCTCACCCTACTTTTTTTGCAGTGGGAAAAGTAGATATAAAACTATAAAATACTTTTGTACTTCAATGATTTTTGTCATAGGGAAGTTCTCTTTTTATCTAATACTGGAGACATTTTCTTCAGAAATAGTTTCATTTACGGATTTTGCATTCAAGAGCTTTTGATATCTAAGATCTTACTCTCAATCACTGATCAACTTACAAATATTTCTGGAAAAATCTGTTTATAGGGTTGTGTTTACTATTTTTCACTGTCATTGTATCACTAGAACTTAGCACAGAGCCTTGTCCATACATAGTATAGGTCTGATAAATGCGTTTTGGATTGAATTAGACATCTGTTCATTCACACAGCATTTTACCATTTACACACACACACACACACACACACACACACACACTAGTTGTGGAAAACCTTCTCTAAGTTCTAAAGTAGGGAGGGAAGAGATGCAGTTGACTTGGAATTTAGACCAGTTCCATCATTTGGCAAGTGATGAGAGTTTCCCAAAGAATAACATTTGTCAGGTCAGCCTGGAGCTTCCAGGCAAAGGTGAAATTCTCTTAACTTTCAGCTAACATGGTGGCGATCGTAGAAACCCAACCATTGGGGAAATATTTATCCCACATTTTATAAAGGATTCCCTACCAGGATTTTTGTTTGGGCAGGGAGGGAGGGAATTTGAGAGGGTCTCATGATGCTAGAAGGAGTTGTATGCTGAGTAAACACATTCCAATCTCCCAGTTGCTATTGTTATTCAAAGAACTGTAGAAAGCATTTTTGGGGAGTCCTGTTTCTTTTGTTTGGCCTGAGTTGTAGGAATGAGAATTTCCTTTTGGGAACTAAATTAGGGATGTTCTAAATAAATGTGGCAGTTAGTTGTTGTCTTCTTAGCCACATTAACTCCAAATGATTTTCTAAATAATCTAAATTGCATGAATTTAGAACAAACATGAGATGATGATGTTACTATCTATTCAACGTCAGATTTTCATCCTCAGTGATTTGATCCCATTTGTTACTGTTTTGCTGTCACATGAACCTTGTCAAATCTTACCTAAGATCAGTGTAAGTTTCAGGTTTATACTTCTGATTAATTGTTCATTATATATTTGTCATTTGATTTAATGCCACATTTTAATGTTATTAAGCTGCATTTGCTATGTAGATCAGTTTACCAACACTCCCACCAACCCTCCTCCCATCTCCCAAAGGAAATAAGCTTTATAAATGCAGGCCTACTTCAGCCGTTTCCCATTGCTTCTTCTCTCCTTATCCTTTATCCAGTCCCCCTCCCCATCCTTTGCAGGGTCACAGAGTGCAGGGGCTGTTCAAATGCTATCCATCTACTCAGCAATGCAAAGAGATTTGAATTTCCAAAGAGATCAAAAGCATTGTAAAGCATTGTTGTTAATAATAACATTAACAACTCACATTTAGATAGCATTTTAAAGTTTCTCACATCTACTCTGTGAGGTAGGCAAAGTGTCAGTGTACTTTACAGATGAAGAAACTGAAATTCATAGATGTGATTTGTCCATAAGCATAATCACACAACCAGATTGCCCTTAAACCCTTTTGCCATTAAGCCATACTGCCTCCTCTCTGAAATATCAAAGCATCCTTCATAACCTTTCTCTCTTGCCTAAACAGAGTGGTAACTCCAAGAGATAACCTTGTTCATGACACGTTAATGGCTTTATGAAATTTCAGTTAAAACATTAGCTTTAAATAGTATGCTGAACTAGACCATGAAAAGCAGAAAGGAGAAAAAAAGTAGGGTGTGACCAATTAAATGAATCTTGCTGCATATTCATGTAGGTTTTTAACTTCATGACTCATCCTGTACTGTACTGAACAATGCGAGAATATCTTAATTAAGCAACTCCATTTTTTACTGGTTTATCATACTTAAAAATAACAAACTGCATGTCATTAAAGGATAAAGTTTAAATTAATTATCTCTGCTAAGAACAGAGCAAATAAACTCATTAAGAGAAGGAGAGGCTTTTTCGATTGTTGTTTGCTTGAACTTATCATCATCATCTGTATGCAGAGATTTGAGGTTGTTAGCTGGTAGTTTCTCCTCTGAAAGCAGTTGACAAATACTTATTGACGATTTATCATGTGAAAGTGTTATCTCAGATGCTGTAAGATGTACTAAAAACAGGATAAAATCCAGGTCCTACTAGATCTTATACTTTGCTTGGGAAAATAAGACAAGCAAAAAAATTACATTACATACATACAACTAAATATGTACATATTTAGAGAGAGAGAGAGAGAGAGAGAGACACATACACACACACATGCATATATAACCAGTGCCTTGTGGATGGAAAATGCAGGCTATTCTATAGGATTTCTGGGAGAGTTTACTTCGGGTTCAAATGATGCTAGTTTTCATGGTGATAGAATCCAAGTTGAGAGATGAATTGGATTTTGGCAGGCAGAGGCAAAGAGGTCATTCCAGGTAGCATGAGCTAAGGTGAAGAGAGGAAAATGCACATATTGCACACAGTGGTATGGTGAAAAAGATGATTACCTTAAGTAATATAGAGAAATTTAGGATTGGAAAAGTATGGTGGAGCCAAGGAATGGATTAGTTTGAATGCCAGGTCAAGGAGCTGTACTTCTATCTTGTAAGGAATGAGGAGTGAGTTGAGGTTTTTTGTTTTTTGTTTTTAAGAATGCAAGTGAAATGATCATAGAATATTTTTACAAAGATTAATTTGGCAGCACTGTGTGGGATGGAATGGAAAAACACAGATGGCAGGAAGACCAGGAAAGAGGTTTTTGTAGTAGTCTGGATGTAAGGCAACAAGACCCTGAACTAGGGTGGTAGCAATAAGATGTTTGTGCATTATATTAGTCCAGCTGGATAAGATGCATTTGAAAAGGTAAATTCAGAGAACTCAAGTAAAAGATGTTGGTGGGGAGGAAGTTGCATGTGTAGGTTTGGCTGAACCTTAAAAACTTAAGTAAAAATAGTATCTTAATGTGTCAGTGACTTATCTCTTAGAGAAAAAATGGCTAAGCCTTCACTATGTTGGTGAAAAAGAAATTATTGTGTTTTGGACTTGAGTCCAATAGAAGTAGTTACCAAGTTTTTATTTTTATTTAATTGTTTATTGTTAACATTTTTTTCCTTTCAGTGAGCTAGTCTGGCACCTTAGCAATATTGATATTCACTACTACATTCTGGAAGGTGGTCTTTGCAAAGATGCAGCCATAGTGTATATTAAGCAGGCGCCGGCTGCACGTGGAATTCTATTATGCAGTGGAACTGTGAATGAGTTACCAAGGAAGCGGTTAAGCCATATTGCTTGTTGTGGGTTCTACTGTCAGATAATTGACCACCACGGGAGCTATGCCCCAAGCCACAGGCAAGCATGCACAGCGGACCCTGGGGTCAATTATTTAATGGAAAAACCGACAATGAAATGGGGCCTGTTGTTACTGGAAAACATCATTTAAAAGCATATCTTACATTGGCATTTTTCTATGAAACATCTTGCAGCTGGTAGCTTCATTGTTCTTCCGTTAAATGGGTGGCCCTCCTTCTGAAACATCCTATTATTAATAAGTAACGTAAAGCCCAAATCTCACACTAAACTTCCATTGCTCCAGTAAGCAGACTTGTTAATTTGCTGTTCACCTTCTGTGCCCTCTGCCTATTGACTGTATAACTACAGGGTCTTTCTTGTCAAACAGGGACTAGCTCAAACTCAAAATGTCCAAAACAGAAGTCATTATCTTTCCTTAAAAACCCACTTCTCTTCCAAAATTCCCTACTGCCCATGTCAAAGGCACCACCATCCTTCTCATCATCCAGATTCACAACTTTGGCATAATCCTTGACTCATCACTTTCCCCCATCTCATATCTCTAATCAGTCATCAGATTGTTTCTATCTCCCTAGCATCCCTTATATCTGTCCTGTTTTCTCTGTTCATGCTGCTACTTACCAGGGTTATTTCGATACCCTCCTAATTGTTCCCCTTTCTTTAAATCTCTTTCCTTGATGCAATTAAAGACATACCCAAAGGTACACAGGGAGGCAGGAAGTAGCTAACTCAGTAGGTGACAGCCTGATCCTCTTATCTTTTGTTTTTTCAGTTTAGGCCTGTGATTTTGTCAGTGCAGGGAAGTTCCCACTGTAGGAATTCCCTCTGTGGATTCATATTTGCATTTCTCTACAGTCTTGGAGTATTAAATGATTTACCCATGGTCTGATCAGTTGATTTGTATCACAGGCAAGACCTGAACCCAAGTCTTGCTGACTCCAAAGCCAGCACCCAAACCACTATGATAAACTAGCTTTTGATGATGTCATTTGGCAAATATGTATTTGTTAATTCTATTTGGTTTTGTAGTTGTAGGTGGTTAGGCCCTTTCTGTTGAATGATTGTCAACCAAGCTTAATGCAATTAGCATTATTTTATTCTCATGGAATAAGAGCATTTGGAGAATTTTGCCATTAATAGGGAATCTCTTTTATATTTTGGATTTCTCCAAGACACCAGGAATTTCCTCTAGGTGATTATATCTCTTTAATTCAAACCCCACTTGATGCTTATGTATACATCAACAAATATTTATTAAATACCTACTAAGTGCCAGGCCCTACCCTAGGCACTTGGAATGCACATCCCAACAATTCCAGCTACCATGGGAAAATACATAAAAAATGAAACAGTGTAGAGGAGCTTTCTGCTCAGTCAAGGAGCTTACATTATATTCAGTTTATCATTGAACCATGCTGTTTATCTCTGTGAGTTCAGCTATCTTAGGCTCTTATCTGACATTAATATCAGCCAGTCGGTCAACAAGCATTTATTAAATGTCTGATACATTCTTGGCACTCTGTTAAGCATTGGAAATTTTAAAAAATATAGCAACACCTAACCTGCAAAAGCCTCTAAGTTTTCATGCAGTTCTATCAAGTTAAATACTTTATAAAAAACTGGCAGAGTGAAATCTCTTTTCTTTGTACTCAGGTGGAGGACTACAGTGTGTTATGTGTGTCTTTTCAGTGACCCTTTTATGGGGGCAGGGCATATGGAAGGTAGAAAGAACCATGATGGTCATCTAGTACAATATCTCAAAAGACTATTGAGATATTTTCTATTCTTTTGAATTAACTAAGTTATTCTTAGCCCATTCTACGTGGCTCAGTAGCTAGAGTGATGGGCCTAAAGTCAGGAAGACATTGTCCTGAATTCAAATCTGACCTCAGACACTTACTAGCTGTGTGATCTTGGACACAGTTTCTTCATCTGTAAAATTAGCTGGAGAAGAAAATGGCAAACCCCTCTGGTATCTCTGCCAAGAAAAGAGTCAGACATGACTGGAAACAACTCAACAAGTTATTCCTGAATTGTCTTAAAATTATATCAGATTCCTTATGTATATTTTTGATCAGGTCCAGCTTCTTTTACCAACATTATCTTTTTAAGTACCCTTGTCTTTTCCATATTACGTCATATCATATCGTATTACGTAGTAGGTACTGAGGTGATACCCTCTCCCTCATTTCTACTGAAAACAGATCACTGTAGAAATGTTGGCAGATCTGTTTCGTTTCATTTCTGTTTGTGGTCCTTCCTCCTGTTTCATCTTTACATTCTCTAAAGATTACCTAGTTCTGCAGTATCGTATGCCAGACTCTCTCAAGGATCACTTTCTAGTCTACTGCTTTATGATTTTTCTCACCTTTCTGTAACGTTTAATAAAAGCTTATACTCTGAACTGTTATAACTCTTGGCTGCCGTGTCTCTCGATCTAGAAGGACATCAAGCATTTGCTGGCTGTAGTTAATTCTGGACTCTACTATATTGTGGTGACCATTTTGCATCAATTAAATTTCTCTGAGAAAATGCTATTATTTTCATTTTCTTCCCTTTTTTTCAGAGTTGACTTGTTTAAACAAGTCAGGGTAGAGCTGGTACTGTTGCATGCCCTGTATTCTTACTGATCCTTTCTATGAATCTGGTTGTGATTTTTAATTTGGCCCTTACCATTCTATAGTTTGATGACACCCAGACCACTTGACTTTGAAGTGACTCCTACATTAGCAACCATTCATTTCCTATTTGCTGATGTACAGCAGGAATTATCTTTTCGCAGGATGTTTTGTGATGTCTAACACACCTAATGCCTTCCAGCCCTATTCCTAGAGGCCGGAAGATGAGGTGGAATGGGCACTGAATTTGGAATCAGGGGTCTGGGTTCAAATACTCTTTTTTCATCAGTGATACTAACTATAGCCCATCCTGAGTTCCCCTGGAAGTTAACTACAGAGTATTTACCCACAAATGGTACAGATCCTCCCATTGGTTCACCATACTGAAGTCCACGCCCTACGTTGGGGGCCTTCCTTGACATTGGGAGGATACTGGTATAGAGCAGAGGTTGTCAGCTGTTTATCCCTTGGTCTCACTGTACCTAGTCAATGATCTTTCTTTCAGTCATACATTTCTTTGATAATAGCCTTTCCCTGATTTCTCGGAGACAGGTTTAGACTAGATGGCATTTAAGGTCATTTCTAAATCTATAATCTTATGATCAGTGATACCATTCATGATCCATAGCACGAGAAATTGAGGCTATCATCCATGAGCCTTTGGCATCTTTCATTTCTTTGTCCTGTATGCCATTTTTAAGTGTCCACCTCAATGCCTGCATTTGTGCTGGAGTCACCAAATAGCAGAGTCTATCTTGGCTTGATTGAGAGAACACTTTGAAGTTCTTCATAGACTTTCTCCTCTACTTCATTCTCTGCAGCCCAGTTAGAGCATCAGTTGTAGTCATCCTCACGGTGGTCGGTCCTTCCTCTGCTTTCTTTGTCCTATTCCTCAGGGCTCTATCTTCACGTCCTGTACTGATTTTTTCTTCAGTCTCTCTAGGTTTGTTGTCTGTAATTTTAGGGGCTGGACTAGATTATCTCTAAGATACTATCCAATTCAACATTCTGCGAGTGGCCAAGAATTATGATTAAATTACTTCCTTTTCCATCTTTTCTTTGCCATAGTCATAGAACTTTAGAGGTAGAAGGAGCCAAGATGGTCATCTTACAGATGAGGAAATTAAAGTCAAGAGGGGCATGGGACTGTAGAGCTGGAAGGGACCTCAGAGGCTGTCTAGTCCAGCTACCCCATTTTACAGAGGAGTAAACCAAGGCCCAGAGGCTGCTAAGTCTAAGCCAGTGCTGGGAGTCCAAAGACTCATCTTCCTGAGTTCAAATCTGGCCTCAGGCACTCATTAGCTGTATGACCCTGGGCAAGTCACTTAACCCTGTTTGCCTCAGTTTCCTCATCTGCAAAATTATCTGGAGAAGGAAAGGGCAAACCATTCCAGTGTCTTTGCCAAGAAAACTCCAGAAAGGTCACAAAGAGTTGGACACAACTGAAGAATGACTGAATGACAGCAAACCAGGTCACAGATAAATTTAGTGACAAGATCACACGGATAGTAAGCATTTAGAGGCTATGTTTGAACCTAGGTCCTCTGAAACTGGAGCCAGTGTTCTGTATTCCACCCCCTTACATGACTTATCCAAAATAACAAAAGGAGTTCATGGCAGATCCTGCCATTTTGCATGGTGAAAGTGTGCCTCACTGGAGTTCATGAGATCTATACTCAAGTCCTGACTATACCTTAGACAAGAACTACAAGGACTGCACCTGGGACTAAGTACACAACCTACCTAGCAAGTTTGTTGTAAGGATACTTTACAAAAACTCTGTTATAACAAAGTGTTATGCAGAAGTTACCTATTTTATTTATTATACACAAAGCAGTGGGTTTTAAATCTAGGTAATAATTTATATTTAAACAGAAGCCAGCTGTATTAAGTTGATGATCATGATAATACCCAAATATGATACTCTGTGTCTGCACATAGAAGAATGAGACAAAGACTATAATGTATGAAGCTTTCTGTTCAGTTCTCGGCCCTTAAATCTCGCCCCATGTCTATTATCCTAGCTAGAGAAGCCATACAACCCTATATAATGACTTGTCATTAATATTTTCCATCTCAAATCAAATAATTGATGGGAAGGAGAGAAATAAGGGATAAAAATATTTGCAGTGTCAACTTCTGTTTTTGGAAGGGCGACCAAGAAAACCTGGTATGAGAGAGAAATTAAAGGGGCTTTGCCAGCCATTGAAAGCACCCTTATTCACTATCAGAGGCCAGTAGACCTCCAGTTTTAGGACAATAGAGTGTCAGAATTCAGAAGGACCTCAAAAATTATTGAGTCCAAACCCTCATAATCTCAGATGAAAAAAACCTGAGATACTTGATCTGAGCAAGGTCACATTTATTAGTAAGACACTCAAGACTGGAACTAAGTCCTCAGATTCCAAATTCAAAGCTCTTTCTACATCAGAGGTCCTTAACCCTGAGTTCAGGGTTAAGGACTATTTGGAATTTTGATCATTGTATTTCATTATAATTGGCATCCTTTTGTAATCCTATATATTTTATGCATTTAAGAACCTGATTCTAAGAAGGGGTCCATAAACTTCAGCACACTACCAGAGGGTTAAGAACACCCATACTGGGCCATACTAAAACTCAGAATTTTTGCAATAATCAGATTCATTTGTTCTTCCCTTCATTCCCCCACACATGCCTTTTTTAGCTTAATAATAATTCCTTCCTAATTTTCTCTCTTTATAAATAACTAATTAGGATGCATTTATATCTAGATACCTGTGACTAGTTTGTTACATATTCATTCTGTCAACCATTTGTGCTATGGGAAAGTGCATTCTAGTAAACTAGTTAAAAAATATGCTGCCACATTTTAAAACTTGCTCATTCCTTTGAAATGATTAAGAAAAGTGATTTAAAGATGAATATGTTCATACTGAGATTCCAAACCTTTAAAGTTTTGCTAAATTTTAATTAATTGACGTTTTCTATTTTATTGTAAAAAAAACTACTGAGCTAAAGCTAACTTAATGTCCCAAGGATCAAAGTTCCTCCAAATAATAATTAAACATTTGTGAAGAGAAAAGAAAAAGTTGATACTGGAAAAAAAAATACCTTGACACTGCACTACTTGAATTTAAAATGAGTGTGATGCAAATGTGCTTTCTTTGATTCTACTGACATGTTGCACAAATCAGAGAGTAATTTGCTTCCAGGTTCAGCAAGAATCTTCTTGATTGTAACTTTTTTTTTAACAAAATTTGCCGAGCTTTCCTTGATTAAAATAATTTCAGTATGGATTTTAAGAGAACTCTTCATGGAAAGCTATGAAGGGAAATCTGGCATAACATGCAATAATTGTTATCCCTTTCTGTATGGGTGGTGTCAGGGAATAGGACTAATAACAGTGCCAAAGGGCAAATGGTAAACCAGGCCTCAATGGTAAGGAATTCTTAGGCATAAATTGCCCCCACTCTGTTTTATTAAAACCAATAATAATTCACATTTCTACAGTGCTTTCAGTTCTAAAAAGCACTTTTCTCACAGCAAACCCATGAAGTAGATAGTGCAAGTAATATCTCCATTTTACAGATGAGTAACCCAACACATTATTAGCTAAATCACTTGAGCTAGGACATGCAGAGTTAGGACATTAACTCAGGTCTTCTGACTCCAAGAGTATATCTTGAATGAAAATATCTTTCATAGACAGATAGATATCTGTCTAGATATGTATGTAGACATATATAGATATCTAGATACATATATATACACATTTATTTAGAGAGACGTGTATACATATATACACACATATGTAGGCATATAACTGCATGCATGTATATTTAAAACCTCAAGAGGAGTTTTAACAATTAATTTACCTAGGAGAGCATTTTTCAAGTAAACTAGAAGCAATTGTAATATACCCTTGTAAAAAATTTTTATCTTTTAGATATTACTTTTAAAATATATTATAGACAGTAATTTTTTTAAATGAAAAGAGAATAAATTGTGCTCCTGTTTTTTTGGAAAACATTCAGGATAAAAACTGACAAAAATATATTTTTCATTATTATTACAAAGACTATTGAAAGCTAGGCTAGCAAATAATTATCCTGATAATGTAAAGTCTTTTCTATAGTGAACATAAGCTTACAGGCACTCATATTCACCTTGAAGGAAACATAAAATGAAGTTCATCCCGTTGACTCACTCCAACAGCATAAAGAGACCCTAGTGAGATGTCCCCTTGTTTTTCCTTTCTTTTACTGAAAGCTTTGATCCTTTCATTTTAAAAAAAAATAGTTTTAATACTTAACACTAATGTCCTTTTAATATGAGGCCCAATGCCAAACAACTTCTGTTGCCTTGAAAATGTGTTTAACCAATCAGTAAATTTCTAAACCAATGAACCCCAAGTGAATTGGGAAGTAATAGTAGTAGCAATTAATATTTATTGAGCAGTGCACTAAATGGGACCCAAGTGCCCCATATCCTTTCCTAACACCAGCAGACCATTTAGGGCATTACAGCTGCAGGGCTCACAATAGGCCCCTGGTGACAGCCAAGAATGGGCCTTTCTAGGTGCCCAGTATACAAGGTAGTGATCCAGACCCAAGGGAGAACTGGGCCCAAGTAAGCATCCACTGAACGTACCACCTAGCTACACTGTTTGATTACAATACCTGGCATACTTTCATTTAAAATGTACAGCCCTACAACCTTCAACATGCATGGAAAAAGATTAATCAAGCATGACTTTATTGGAAGGTACAACACATCTGTCTCTTCAGTATTTGAGCAACCCTGAGGTTTTACAAATACAAACTAGCTGAAACTTTTCTGCATGCCTCACCAAAATCATTTTCTCATTAAAAATACTAAACTGGCATTTAAGTGTTCTCAAACTTATCCTTCTGCCTCCTAATAACTTAATATTTCACATATTTTCTGACTTGGATAATGTTATTTATGAATTTTTTCCCTTTTGATATTTTATCACATGGAGCTGTACCTCATGCAATCCACAGTGGTATAACAGAGGATAGAGACAGACCTGGGAGCCAGGTACATGTATGTGGGTTCAGGGGCTGCCTCTGAAACCTTCTGGCTATGAGACTCTGGGCAAGGCATAGAACCTCTCAGCGTTCTCTAAGACCATAAATTGTAGAAAAGGTACCAGCCTGCATGGGTAGAGAGACATTTCTTACAGATCCAGTCCCTTTCCCTTCTCCCTACAAATGTACCTCAATTTACACAGTGTTTCTGAAAATACATGAGCAAAACAAGTTTTGACAAAGCAAATAATCTATTAATCCTACCATGGTGGTAAGAATCCTTTTCCAATTGAATAATACTGAGAGGGAGGAGAACAATTTATCTGTGTTGTAAATTCAGATTTTTATGTTTCACTTTTTTCTAAAGTGGAGGCAACAATACTGATGTTCTTCAAAGCCGCAAGCAGGCACATTTTCCCATAGTATGTTTTCTCTTCTTGTTTCTGCCCCCTAAGAAGAGAATTTTATTAAATCAGTTTTTTTCTACATACTGCAATGGGCTATTATTAATATTAGCACTGAAGTAGGAAGGCAGTTAGATGGTACAGTGGATAGAGTTCGAGGCCTGGAGTCAGGAAGACCCAAATTCAAATGTCGCCACAGACAATTACTAGCTGTGTGACCCTGAGCAAGTCACTTAGCCTCTGTTTGCCTCACTTGCCTCAACTGTTAAATAAGCATAATAATAATAATACCTACCTCCCAGGATTGTTGTGAGGATCGACTTGAGATAATATTTGTAAAGAGCCTAACAGTACCTGGCACATAGTAGGCACTATATAAATGTGATTATTTAGGAAGTATTGTTCATCATAAAACTGACTTTATTAAATAACTCCTTTATTTAATGTTGCCTTCTACCTCTTAAACATTGATTTCTTCAGTTTTGATGAGAGGCATTTCCTGTTATTTCTTCTAGATTATTTCAAGATAATTTTTCTAGGGAGAAGCTAACTTTACTTGTTTTTTTTCTCATTCTCATTTACAAGCAATACTCCAAATGGATGCCATGATGTAATGGAGAATAAGGGAGGGCTTACACATAGCATTTTATCAAAGGATAGTGCCTCCGTTCACTCTGTCCACCAGGGACAAACATCAACTATTAGGTAACTACCGTATGAATCACTGCCAGAGCTAAAACTAGAACCTCGCCTTCTTGTATGATAATAATGATCATAATAAACATATTTTAATGAATAACAAACCATGCATTACATAGTATGATAATAATAAATATATACTTATATTATTTATAAAATAATAATAAATTATACATAAATTAACAATACATTAAAATTAAAATAATTATACATAAATGAATTCATAAATATACAAAAATAATAATAATAGCAGTTACATAGCTCTTTAAGATCTGCAAATAATATCTCATTTTATCCTCACAACAGCCCTGAGAGGTATCTTATTATTAACCGCATTTTTCAGACAAGAAAATTGAGGCAAAAGGGGCTAAGTGATTTCTCAGGGTCATAGTCTCTGAGGCTGAATTTGAACTCAGGGCTTCCTGACTATAAGCCCATCACTTTTATCTACTGTACCACCTAGTTACCTCTTATGATTCTTAATGATTTCATGTCTCTAATTGAAATTCTATAAGAAATTATTCCAGGAAATGTTTTCCAATCAGTGACTCCATCAAGTATATATAACTATAGCTATAAAGCAAGAACTTAAGAAATATAATAGTATTATATGAGTCTCATGTTTTAGGGTAAAATGGTCCTACCCAGTTTTTTTTAATATAGAGTTAAAAATACGTTCCAGTTTTCATAGTAGGAGAGATGTAGGATCTGTGATTTCATTGGTAAGGCGAATTCCTTCTATTAATACAGTGTGTATCTTCTCTGCAACTTAAGATGTCTAGAGCACTAAAAGAATCAATGACTTTTTCCAGTGACACAGATAATACCTGAACCCAGGTCTGTCTGTCTTCAAGGCCCACTCTCTGTCCACCATTCCATATGGCCTTTCTTTGTATGTTTCCCTGAATTCTTAATTATTATTAGACTGACAACATGAAGTTTTTGAGCTTAAACCCCAAGGGGAAAGCCCAAAGTGATTGAATTCCTAGCTGAAGACTAGGAGAAAGTACCCCAACTCAAGTAGGCCTCTGCTATGTCTTCAAATTTTATTAGCCAGGTTTGGGGACATAAAGATAGACCTGCCTGGGAGTTTAGGTTCAGAATGAGAGAATAAGTGGAGAGATTCTGGAAGGGGCCCCTTTGGTTAGATGCTTACTTGATAGAAATGGAAAAGGCAGTTGTTTTAATCAAGGAGTGAACCAAACACAAGATCTGATTCAGAATGTCCTTCAGTGGACCAGTGAGAAACAAGGTAAGATGAAAGCATGAGCCACTTCTAATGTACCAAGTACTCTGGGTATTCCAAGGAAGGGTCCAGTCTATGTAAAGGAGAAACACAAAGGGAAGCAGCCTTGGGTCCAAGTTAAAGAAGAGTCATTTTTGTTCAGTTTTACAGAAGCTGGAAAAACTTTTGGTGAGTAGTTGGAGGACAATGTGACTTGATATGACTGAGCTGGGAAGGTCATAATAAGATTATCTGTGAGACTTGTGAGTCTTTGGGCTCCTGTTTCCTCTTCTTTCAAATTAAAGAGCTAGGACCAGACTACCTTCCAATTCTCAGTCTATGATCCTATAATCCCCTTTAAGTATAGAAATTGTTGCTAAGACCCAGGGAGAAGGAAGTAAGACAAGAGATGCCCTGTGATTTTTTTCTCTGCAAGGGAACTTAAATTTAAGGAGCTTCCTCTAATAAGTAAAGAGCAGTACTAGTAGCTTGAAATCTGAAGGAAAGACTAGAAAACTAAGATATGGGCTTGCTTAGGTCCTTTGCCACATATGAGATCACAAGGGCTACAAATATGTTACAGAAAGAATTTCAAGAAAGGATGAATATGGAAAAAAAAAGAAAAGAAAAAGGCTGTTTTCCCAAGGGAACCGACTATATTCTAGGTATTGAACTGCCTATCTATGCCTTTTTTCATCAGTTTTATAATTATTAGACTTATTTAAGGAAGGTTTTCTTCCAAAATGCATCTACAAATTCTCATGACTAATCTGGTTAGTCACAGTAAAAGCTGCATAGCTGTACTTAAGAATAGTTTATTTTGAAATGCTAGCTCCTGTTACTTTAGTACAGATTAGTTTGTTCTCCTGGAAGCATTTTGTTCATGGGGTCTGTGTTCTTTTTGGTGTGTCTTGATATTAATTTGGTTTTACTTTAATGAACAACCACAGAATTGGCTAGCCAGATGTAGCTATGTGTGTATGGGGAATGGGAAGGTGAACCAGGGAGGTGTTCAGCCCTGAGATTTCAGTGGGAGAGAAAACTCCCATTTCCAATATAGATCTGCAGGTGTTCAGTGATTCAGTCTTAAAGAGTCACCTGGGGGCACAAAGAGGTTGAACCACTCACCCTTGGTAACACAACCGCTGAGTCAGAGGCAGGATGAGAACCCAGGTTTTCCTGGCTCTGAGGCCAACCCTCAATCTATATTCACACACATACACATTACACCCTGATTTCAAAGTAACATTATCTTAAACTGGCCCGTTCTCAGCTTCTTATAACATCACTCAAAGCCCATTCTCTTTTCCTTCTCAAGAAGAATTTGTCCATAGAAAGTCCAAACAGATCACAATAAATTTCCCTTAAATGATCAAATGCAAAATCCCTATTAGAATAAAATATTTAAAAACACATTAAGTACATGGTATCCTCTTTGAACGGACAAAGAACACTGGGATGAAATGTATAATCCAGTTGTTTTCAGTATTCTGTTATTTTGGTCTTTTGTACTTAGGCTCGTTCCTATGCAATTCCTGCTAATGTCTTCAATGAAGTCACTATAATATTGCATCTGTGATATCAGTCTGTTTCCATAGAAATATGTGTCATCTATTGTATAGTTAACATATTTGTTATTATTGGAATAATTGTTAATGAGGTCAAATACTTGCAAATTTCCATTTTTGATAGATAAGGCAGGTGGACAATCAGCAGGAAAGAAATTAATCATGCTAATTTAATATGATGAAAAATTATTTAACTACTTTTTTATATATGATACAAAATTAGGTGCTTTACAAAGAAAATTACAAGTACGTGTCCTACAGGATCTTGGATTTTGACAAATAACTCTGGGAAGAACTAAAAGTATAGATATTCCTCATTTCAGAGAAACTCAAAATATGGACTTTGAAACGCACAAAATTGGAAAGTGGGAAAGTAGCTAATTTTCAAAGATCATAGAATGTCAGAGCTTTAAAGGGCCTTAGATAAACTAACCATTTTTATGTCTTCAACCCCTTTCTCAGACTTGTGAAGCTTATGAATCCCTTCTGAGAATAATGTTTTTAAATGCATAAAATAAAACACAGAGAATTACAAAGAAAACATTTAGACAAGGATTCAAGCATTCGTTAAAATATGCTTCACATATATGATTTTACAATGCAAGCCAATGAGAAAATGTAATTCACCTTACAGACAACTTTGCCAAATAATATCTGTTCTGTAATGCAAGAGATAATAGCAAAGTATAAATAGGTTATATATTTATTTATTTATATATAAGTAGGAATAAAAGTAATATATCAAACACTTGTCCAGTGTATGTGATGCTTAGGATAAAAGCTAAAAGTAATCAGTGGGTACCTGTCTAATGCTTAGCATTAGTGAGAGACAGAATAGGAAAGGCCCCCAAATTTGGTGGTCAACCCAAGTCTGGGTTCAAATACTGACTCTGTTTGTTTCCTGACTTGGGTGACACTAGGCAAGTCACTGACTCTTTAAGGGACTTAGTTTCCTCATCTGTAAAATGAGAGGGTTGAACTGAAATCATTGGCCTCTGAGGTCCTAGAACATCTTTAGATTTGATCTTCCTAGGGGTCTTGAGAGCTATTTTTTCATTATAAGAAAAGGTCTCTATGATGAATGAACTTAGTCTCATTGAATGTAACAAGGGAGCCAGTTTGAAAAAAAAACTAGGGAAAATGGTCCCCTTCTGTGAAAAAAACTTACAGGATTCATACAGTTGGATACATACAAGAAAATTAGAGAAGAAAATCATGAATAACAGACAAGCTGTTCAGAAAATAAGTTTATAAGGTATTTTTAAGATACTGGTTATATCATAAGCCAAATCATTGTCACAGCCTTTAGAATGACTTATTTTTACTTTCCTCTATCATTTCCATTTAATCTCAAACCTTTTTCTTAGTGGCCTTTTTGATGCTGGTCAAGAGACAAAATGTTAGCTTGACATCCATGTCTAACATAGTATTACAATGCCAAGAAAAATGCACTTTGCATAACGAGCCCATAAACTTGCCTTCTTTTAAAAGTATCAGGGTGATGTTTAGGGTAGAGATTCACAAAGTCTGTGTAATGGGAATTTAGAAAAGAAATCGGAGGCATCTGGAGTCCAAGAAGGGAGAAGTAGAAAATGAAGGAAGGACTGAACGGAAGGAAGAGTTCTCCATGGCAAAGTCAATTGCCGGTGAAGCAAAACAGAAAATGGCCATCTCTAATTGGACTAATCTGGTCATTCTTCCTGGAGCGCAAGTTTTCTTCATTATTTTATCAGTTTGTTTAAATGAAACATACATATTCAAATTTTTTTTGCTTTTTACCTCCTAATCACTGACATTGTTCAGTTTTCAGCTAATCAATTAATGTTCAGAAATTACTCTACTCCAGTAAAAGCCAATTAGGTGGGAAACGTACTCAAGAACTGAGCTCTGTTATAATCTTACTGTTTTTGCTCTTAAGGTAAAGTAGGAAAACATTTAATATATTAAAATTCTTATGAACCCCTGATTCAGTCCCTTTAATATTAAATCTGTGATAGTGCTAATATTTATCCAGTGAGAAGTTTTCCTTGACATGGTATCTAAACATCATGTTTTATTGATTCTTGGTTTTTGTGTTCTCACTGATTAGAATGTTTGGAATGTACATGGCCCCATAACCATAATATTTCATACCATTTAACTAAAACAATTCATCTTTCTTCTGATAGAGGAGTCTTATCTCTCTTCAAACTAGTGTGTCTTCTGAACAAAATGAGCTCTTCATGTAATTATTACTATAATCACACTAAATAGGCACCAACTATATAATGCTATTATTTTAGTAGAGGGATGATTACTTAAGTAGGGAAAAGCCATTCAAGTGAGGCTGACTCTTGTATTAGATACTTTGTTTGGCTTTCTAAAATGACATTAAGAATTATTTACCTCTATTTCTGCCTTAGCATCTCTCTTGATAACAAACTAGATTCTATTAGAATGTTTCAGATCATTTTTTAATAAGTCAGTCTCCCCAAAGACAAAAGATCTTTTGGATATTAATAACCTAGAGAGGAAGGATAACTAGATGACTCTCTGGATAGAGTGATGGCCTAGAGTTAGAAAAACTCGTCTTCAGGAGTTCAAATCCAGCCTCAGACACTTACCAGCTGTGTGAACCTGGGCAAATTACTCAGCCCTACTTAGCTAAGTTTCCTCATCTATAACATGAGCTGGAAAAAGGAATGGCAAACCACTCCAGCATCTTTGCCAAGAAAACCCCAAATGAGGTCACAAAGAGTCAGACAGGACTGAAACAATTGAATGAAGGAGGAAAGGAATAGCCTAGAGAAGATCCAGAGGAAATCATCCAGGATGGTGAAGATGTCAAAACCATATCATACAAGTTAAGAGGTTTAAGTTTACCTATGTTTACAGCATTTTCCATTCTAAGTATTAACTATATTCACTGTTGGAAACTAAAATATTGTTTACTTCTATTCAGAGAGGAATGATTTTCACTTAATCAATATTGGTTTGTTTTTCTATTTGGGCAAGTATATCTAGTGAGGGGTCATTCCCTCCAGAGTATCACTGATATCTATCCCTTTCCATATCTACTACCATTACCCTCATTCAGAGTCTTTTTTTAACTTGCCTCTCTCCTCCCCAGCCTCTACCAATCTATTATGTGTACAGTAAGTCAGATTAATCCTCTAATGCAGTGGTTCTCAACCTTCCTAATGTCGTGACCCTTTAATACTTGTATGTGGGCATATCTACATGTGGGCGGACCCCCCTGGAGACAGATAGAAAGTGGTATCTCTGTTCCTAAGACCATTGGAAATACATGTGTTCTGACGGTCTTGGGAGACGCCTATGACCCTTGTGAAAAGGTCATTCAACCCCCAAAGGGATCGTGACCCACAGGTTGAGAACTACTACTCTAATGCACAATTTTAGGTATGTTGTTTCTCTGCCAATGAACTTTCAAAATCACTTTGTTGTCTAAGTCATTGAATCATAGAGGTGGCTTTTTTATTCTTAATAGAGATTAGAGTATTTGAGACCATTTTGTTATACACTCAAAAAAATGAAGTCAAGAGAGATTCAGGCATTATTGAGAAGTGGAAGATCAGAAATCAGAAGATATTATTTCAAATCCTAGCCCTGTCTTTTAGAACCTAAGTGACCTCAGGAAAGTAATTGAATCTCTCTGGACCACTGTTTCCTCAAGTGGAAAATGATAAAGTTGGGTTAGAAGTCCTCCCCTGTCCATTCCAACTTTCAATCCATGATTCTAAGTGATTTGCCCAAGGCCTCTCAGTGACATATAAATGGAGCTAGAACCCTGATCTCCTAACTTCGGATCCAGTCTGAGTCTTGCTTTCAAGGTCTTCAATAACCTGGTTGCAAATGACCTTTCCAGACTTCTCACTCTGTGCTCCTCTATGGTCCAGTTCCAGCCAAAGCATTCTCCATCTCCAGAATACAGTCTGTGCTTGGCTGCTCTCTGTTCTGCAATTCCCATCTCCGTTTCTTAAATCTGTGTTGTTGTTACTGAGTCATTTCAGTCGTATCTGAATCTTCATGTCCCCATTTGGAGTTTTCTTGACAAAGATATGAAAGTGCTTTGCCATCTTCTTCTGCAGCTCATTGTACAGATGAGCAACTGAGGCAAGTGACTTGCTCAGGGTCACATAGCTAATAAGCATCTGAGGCTGAATTTGAACTTGGATCTTCCTGACTCCAGGAACACCTGGCACTCTATCCTCTGTACTACCTAGTTACTTCTTAAATCCTAGCCACCCTTTAAAGCCAAACTCAAATGCCACCTATAAGGTCGGGGATGAGGAGGGGGAGATAAATATTTATATATGTCAGGCACTGTACTAAGAACTTCACAAATATTGTCTCCTTTGATTCTCACAACCACCTGAGGTAAGACAAGGTTAAGTGAATTGCCAGGGTCATGTAGGTAGTCGGTATCTGAGGCTGGATTTGAACTCAGGTTCAAAAGGCCTGACTCCAGCCCTGGCACTCTGTCTATCCACTGTACCACCTTCAAGCCACAAAGCCTTCCCTGGAAACGATCAATCCTTTCCTCTTCTGATTCCTACAATACTTTCTATCGCTTATTTATTACTTATATGCCTGTCTAATCTCCACTATGAGACTGTAAGATCACAGAAAGCAGGAACCACGTTATTTTTTTTCCCAATTTTCCACAGTGCCTGGAACACAAAATATTCATTGATTCATTGAATTTCCAAAAACAAAGTAGAAGTGATGAATTTGAATAAAATGCTTCTCTGAATATGGTCATCTTACACAAAATACCTACCAACCCTACTGAATGTTTTGGTGTTGTTGCTATATAGTAGATGTAACCATGGTCGTTTTCTCCTTTCTTAAATGTTAGGAAACAGAGGGGAGAAGCAAAGACAACTGCTTTACAAAGTTAATTCTAAAATTTAAAACATTTGTACGTCTCTTGCTTTCATTTTCTTTTGGTGGAAAAAATCTACCCAGACTGAATTAAGCTCTGACAGACTGCTTTATGGTTCAAACTATTCTTTTTAAATGCCTCCCATTTAAATAAATAAGGATAATTTTTGTTCTGATAAATATGTTCTGCTATCGGTATCTGTATAAGTATCTTATACCAATTTCTCTGCCCAAGATTTTTTGAATTAATGCTAATCAAAGCTGCCCTCTCCTCTTATTTTTCTATATGAACACAGAAATTGCAGCTGCCTGCCAAGTCTGCTGAGGGATGAATGTAATAATTTTCAATTGGACTGTTAGCCCAAAGGGAACCCCGATAGCAGGAGATTGACAGATGCAGCATGGATTATCTTGTGCTCTGAAATCAGCCCAATTTGTGGTTTGTTGCAGGTGCTAAAGAGATTGATATTGCTGCTACCTTGGAGCACTTGAGGGACCAGAGACCAGGCATGGTCCAGACAAAGGTACTGTCAATAAATCCACTGGGATTTAAAATACATTAAAAGTCTCTCAATGTAGCTGTTTTCTTGATAGAAGAGAGAGCCTATGCCCTAATTTACTATAGGTCACTAGCTTACTACTCTGCTTTGACTGTCTACCAACCTGGGTTTATTTATGGTAAAAGAGACATTTAGACTACTTTCTTAATGCGTTTGTTATTGGTTCTAGTAACATCTCTAACATCTATTTTGATTAACTTATACTATGGCACTTTGGTTGGGCTATGATATCATTGATGTAAGCACGTCCTTCATTGGTGCGGAGTACCACCCAATGTTCTAGACCTCTGGATGTTTTTACATTTCATGGTTACCAATGCAGCATTTGGGTCAGCAATCCATTAACATATGTGATATGATAAGATATGAAATAGGTGGTATGTTAGTAATATAGAGTGATGTAACATAACATATTTTAATGTAATATTGCCAAGGATAATAAATGACACCTGTAATAGATATTAAGATATTCATGTTATAATATGGTAACATGATAAAATATTAATTAACTAAAACAATGCTAAGAATAAGAATAATGCCTGATATCTACATAGTCTAGCAAGGTTCATGAAGCCCTCGGAGGAACTTTCAACTCACAGAAATATAATGAGAATCCAATAAAGTGCTACATAAACCTCCGTTCTGCTTCTATGAGAGAAACGTGAATGATGAAATAATCTAACAGCAGGAACTTGGGTATTTAAAACACTAACAGTAGCATGTGCAAACAAAGCCTTCTACAAGGTTTCTTGGGCTCAGTATGCATTCATTCTGATCTCCTATGCATTCTGTGTTATATTATATACAGGACTGTACAGGGACCATACACAAGGGAGCTAAGAAAACAGCCTCCCTATAGTCTACTAAAAATAAAGCACTCTTCCCCCCCCCAAAAAAAAAGCTTTAAAGTGCCGTGTCTTAAAGGTGTATAAGTCAAAAAATATATCCTTTCTCAAAGTATATTCTGACACTTTGAAGAGACAGCGCTTGTAAAGAAGACTTGAAATCACACACACACACAAAAAGATGTTAGTGCTGAATTTCTCAAGAGGATATATAGTTTTAGATGTGCATATATATTTATGTATGTGTGTATATGTGCATATATGTGACGTGTGTGCTTATATGCACATGTGTGTGTTTGTGTGCATGCATGCACGTAAGAAAACTACAGTAGTCAGATGCACAGAATTCTTAGATTCCTTTTCCTATTCTATTTCGTGTTTCCTATTTAGAGAATAGTGACTTATTCTCTAACTGTAAATATTTGTTAACCACTCTGTGCCTCATTTTTCCCATCACAGAAATGGGAATTTTCGCAATGTCTGCAACTCTTTACCGCCCTAAGATGTTGCTGAACTAAATGAAGTGATTACAATGGGAGCTACCATTGATACAGTGGCCTTTCCTTACCCAACCCTATGAAGCAGGAAGGGCAAATAATGTCATTCTCCATTTTTAAAATGAGGAAAATGGAACTCGGAGGAGTTGAGTGATTCAACCCATGGACAGACACATAACAAGTGAAGTAGCTGTGACTTGGCAGGCTGGTCTTACCAAATCCCATGCTCTTTATATTACATTGGATTCTTTGTTAATGCACATGAGGCCTAAAGGAAGTAAGAAGCAATGTGTTTGCTGAATCTGAATTCCAGGTTTTCTTTTCCTATTAAATGTTTTATTTAAAAAAATTAAGGTTAGTTATTCATATAATTAACTAAATTTGACTAGTAATTATACTTTAATTTTTGTTCATTTCAATAGAGTCTCATCACTTTAATTGTTTAAATTAAATCTAAAGTTAAAATCAATTTTGATGCATTAGCAAGAGGTGGGTAAGTCATATAATGCATAGTGTGCTGGAACTGGAGTCAGGAAGACCTTAGTTCAAATCTTGGCTCAGATATTTACTAAACTCTTTTTCCCCAGGCAAATCATTTAATGTATCTTAGCCTCGGTTTCCTCATCTGTAAGACGGGAGTAATAGTAGTTTCTGCTTCACAGGTTGATAACAGGATGGAGTGAGCTACAGTGTGTAAAACACTTTAGAAGCCTTAAAGGCTGTATACACGTTAACTTTTGTTTTTATTTTTTTTACAAAATCATTATCTTTAAGACTTCACCAGGACATGTCTATTAATTCTCACCAAACTTTACTTCTCTATTCTTTCACGAGCTCCATTCTTTTAGTTCAGAGTTTTGTTTTTGTTTTCCATTTTGCATTATTTCATCAAGACCTTTCCAGTTTTGGTTTAGTGTTTTTTGGGGGGGGGAAGGATTGATGTTCCTTTTAGTTGTTGATCTTGATGGCATTATAGCATTACATTATATTAATATACCATAATTAATTTAGTCATTCCCTTATTAGGATGTTCAGGTTACTTTTAGTTTTGTCATTGTTGGTTTTTAGTTACATATAATGCTTCTAGCAATTTTTTAACAGTTCTTTTTTTTGCCCTTTTCCCAACAGTAAGATTACTGGGTCAAAAGGTATAATTATTTTTATAGTTTTAACTACAAACTTCTGTATCACTTTCCAAAATTATTCAGTTTTACTAGTAATGCATTAGGGTGTCATCCGGATATTTCCCTTATTAAGATATTTTTCTTGGAATTAAAAGGGGCTTAGTGTCCAAAGGAAAAATATTCTTTAAAGTTAGCACATTTTGGAGTATCTTATCTAAGTCCAAATTAAAGAACATTTGCTATGTAGAAACAAATTTAACTGGGCAACCCGGATCTTAGGTCACTCTGTGATCTTGAGGAAGCAAACCTGTTAATAGCCCTTGCCTATATGGAACATAATACAAAGATTAACCAAATGGTTGAGTTGCTAAAGCTTTCTTATTCCTGTCCTTCCTTGTCCTCGGCCTCCCCACCCCCATAAAAAATTGATTACTGGCAGGATAGTGACTCTTCTGTTATTGAAAAATGATGAGTCTGATTTTTTCATGGGGGCAACTCTTAATTATCTACAATGAAAGCTACTAAGTGAAGTATCCACAGAAAACTAGAAATTCCCATTTGACTTCTTCTTCCTTCTCCCTTCACTGTAGGTCAATTCTCACACTTCTTCTCCCTTCTAATACCAATTGGTTCATGCCCAAGGAATGAAAACTAATTTTAGTATCAACATTAGGAAGACATTTTCTGCAAAAAAAAAAAATAGAATCATACAATATATTCCAAAGGCAGAAATAGAAAGCTCTCCCTTACTCAGCATCACATCATGCAGATTTCACTATTAAATGGTACTTCTCCCTTCTACAGGACAATAGTCATTGATGTTCAAGAAGATGGCCTGAGGCTCTGCACAGGCCTCAAGTTCTTTCTGAATCTTCAAAGAAAGATGACACTGTGTTGTTCAATATATATATTTTTTAATCATTGTGTTTAACTGTGTTCTAATTCTTCGATGTGATAACTCTTCCCATCACCTAATTTTCTTGGATGACAGAGAATTTCATTATATATGACTTTGGAATTATTAGCATCACAGCTTAGACAATTGAGATTTGTCTATTTCAAAAGAATAATGTAAATTCAGGTTAAAGGGGACAAAACTATTGTAAGGCCAAGCAAATTACTACTACATTTTAGTTCAAGATTTCTTTCCCCACACACTCCCATGAAATCTGAACTTTCTCAGTCATCTTTTAAAATTACCAAATTAGTGTATTGCTCTAAGTATTCAGTTATATGGGCCAGAAGGAGGTAGCCTTCGGTTTACTTGAATATGTTAAAATAATTCACATGGGTTTTTTAACTACAAAAAAAGGACTGAATATGCAACTTAGTTTATGACTATAAAACTACAAATTAAAGTCATGTTAGAAAAATCGCCCATGAGGAGTTCCCTGGGCAAAGGAATGCTTCTGATAATTAAAAAACTCCTCTGCTTTTGGTTTAGTAACATGAACAAAAAATCTTGTGGTTTTCACAAACTATGTGTTATTTAAAGTGTTTAATTATATAACAAGGTCCTAGAGGTCATGTGCTTCAGTGGATTTGGAAGGAACTATATTCAGATCCCAATCCTTCTTCCACCTGCTATTGTGTGACCTTGGGAAAGTTCCCAGCCTATCTGTAACTTGGTAAATGGTCTTTGAGAGTGAGTGGGGACACGAAGTTCTTCATTCCAAGACCAGAATAGCAAAGCACAGCTGAAGGAGGGCTCCATTTGGAATTAGAAGACCTGAGTTTGCATTTTGACTTTGTCATTTATTAGTGCAGTGATCTGACACAAGTCACATAGCCGCTCTTGTTCACCTATATGTGATGTCGTTAGACTAGATAAAATGCAAAGTCCTCACAAGATCCACATCTTTGGTGCTTCCAAGTTTATCAGCCTTCTTAACTCTACACTTCTACTCCTTGGTGACACAGGTGAATGGGCACATCCTAGTTCTCTACACTGTCCATCCACCTTCATAATCCATAATGCTAACATTCATCCATCTGACCACTAACTTCCTTTCCCTTCATCTCTCCCTGTGCCTCACCCCTCCTAAATCATTGATCCCTCCTTGCTCAGTCAGGTCATCAAACTTGCTCATCTTCATTTTCCTTCCTTCAAAATCTTGACCTTTATTTAACCACTTACACTGTCTTCTCTACCGAGTACCCTGCTGACACTCATTCCTTTGCACCCTGACTTCCACTAAAACTTCTCCCAGTTCACCAGTGACCACTTTCTTCTAAATCCAGTGGCCTTTACTCAACCCTTAAGTCTTCTTGACCTCCCTGCAGTATCTGATATTACTAACCACCCCCCTTCTGGATACTCTTCTCTTGGGTTTTCTTGACCATTTTTGTCATGGTTCTCTTCCCACCTGTCTTTTTCATATTTCTCAGTTTGTTTTGCAGGATCATAATCTATGCCCCACCCCTTGTGTATGGGTTACTTCAGGACTCTGCCATGGGTGTCCTTCTGCTCTTCTTCTTTCTTCTTCCTCTTCTCACCTCTTCTCCCTCCCTCCCTTTCTCCTTCCTCACTACAGCCTAGGGCAGTGGTAGGGAACCTGCGGCCTCGAGGTCACATGTGACCCTCTAGATCCTCAAGTGCAGCCTTTTGACTGAGTCCAAGTTTTATAGAACAAATCCTTTTGTTAAAGGGATTTGTTCTGTGAAGTTTGGGTTCAAGGGGCTGCACTTGAGGACCTAGAAGGTCATACATGGCCTCAAAACCATGGGTTCCCCACTCCTGGCCTGGGAATTCAACTGCTAGCTCCATGAAGCTGACTCTCAGATCTACATTTCTAGCCCTTCTCTTTCTCCTGAGCTTTGGCACCACATCACAAGATGTCTGATAAGTTGCTCTGCATAAATTGTCCCACAAGCACCTCAAACTCGACATTTTCAGAATAGAACTCATCATCTCTTCCCCTTGAACCCAGTTATCCCAGTTTCCCTGTATTAAGGATAGCACCATTCTTCCAGACACTCAAGGTTACAGCCTCAAGGTCATCCTTGACTTTTCTCTGTCCTCACCCACAGATATAACCAGTCACCAAATCTTGCTGATTTTACCTCCTTGACATCTCTCACATCTTTCCTCTTCTTTTTACTCATGTGGACAACATAAACTTAGGCCCTGGACTGTTGTCTCCAAATTAGTCTTTTTTTTAAATCCATTTTATCCCAGGAATACATATGCCCTCCAGACAGCTGACAAATCAGGAATCTAAAGCATAGGTCTGGCCATGTCCCCGTACCACTCAATAACCTTCATCCCAAATACCTCCAGGATAAAACATAAACTTTTTTCTTTTATATTTAATGTTTTCACAGTCTTTCTTTCTAGGCTGATTACACTCCCCTTTACACACACTACATTCCAGTCAAACTGATCTCTTTGTGGTCTCCCATATATGATATTCTATCTTCCATGCCTGAAATACTCTCCCTCCTCAACTCCACCTTTCAGAAATCCTAGCTTCATTTAAGGCTTAGAACAAGTGCCATATTTTTCAAGAGGTCTTCAGTGATTTTCCTAGTTACCCTTCCCCCAAAATCACTTTATATATCTAGATAAATATATAAATTCATACAAATATGTGTGTGCATGTATATGTAAATTCAGAAGGGATACAGTGATAAGAAAATCCAGGAGGTAGATTAGCTAGATGGATAGATAGATAGATGAGTGGATGATGTATAGAACAGATGGATAGATAGGTAGGTAGATAGAAAGAAAGAAAGAAAGAAAGAAAGAAAGAAAGAAAGAAAGAAAGAAAGAAAGAAAGAAAGAAAGAAAGAAAGAAAGAAAGAAAGAAAAGATAATCTCCTGAATTTACCTACCTGGGAACATGTTTTTCTTCCCCCTTCTCTCCCTGTGGAATTCAGGTTTCTTGAGGGAATAAATAATCACTTTTGAATTTGTATCTCTAGTACCTCACAGTGTCAGGCATATAGAAAATACTTAATAATTGTTTTTGACTGCTTCATGATCTTTTTTTTAATTTAGCTGAGTAGCTCCTCAGACAACAGGAATATAGACCACCAAAGCCTTTTCTGCTTGATGGAAATTGCAAGTGCTTGTGCCCCATTAACATAGTCTTTAAGAATCCAGGGACACTTCCATAGCACAGTAAGGCATTGGAGTAGAAAATTAGTATAGGATATTATATTTTATTATTCTTTCATTATAATTATAGCTATCTTTATAAGGGAAATTGCTTTACTTCTCTGAGGTAGTTTAATGGATCAATAAGTACTCCTTGAGAACCTACTAAGTATAATAAACTCTGCTGTGTGGCATGAGACATATAAAAGAAGTATATAATAGTCCCATCCCTCAAGAAACTTACAGTTTAGTTAGGTAGACAACACATAGACAGACAAAAACTTGAGCAGTATATTATAGAAGAGATGTCACAAGGCAGTCTGTGAAATTGTCCATACAATTTCAGCTGTACTACAGTTCTAACATTCACAATAAAGGTTTTATTTTTAGGGAGGAGAGAAAAAATTACAGGACGTAGTTAAAATAACATGCATCAAAAGATAAATGTACCTCTTTCTTCAACATGTATATATAAACAGATTTCTTTCTTCCTTCCTTCTCCTTTAGTGTACCTCTATGAAAGTGACCATTTTTAATCAGAGCTCTTCACTTTCTTCCTTGAGAACTATTGAGTAGAGTTAATTTTTTTTAATGTCTCATCACTTAGAAATTCAAGTCAAGTGACTAGTTTGTTCCAAGGCCAAGATATTATTTTCTGTTTACTTTTATGGAACATCACATATGACAGAAACCCTTTTTGAAAAAATCTTAGGAAGAAAAAACACATACACACACGGATGCTTACTTTACCATCATTTTCTCTTCTGTCTGCATTTAGCTCTCATCTCTCCTGCATCCTTACCCACATCTCTCTCAATGAATCTAAATTCCCCAGATAGTCTTCATTAAATGCTTCCAGTTATCACCAACATTCAATATTGAATTTTCTGATCCCTCTAATAGCCATCCTACATTCTTGCCCATTCCAAAAAATTGAGAGTTGTTCCTTCCCCAGTTACTCTGGCCATCTCCTTGTATTCCCAGCTATGAACACAAAGATAACCAGCAATTCTATTTCATTCTTTTCCTTTCCACATTCAAGCTTTGTCTGCGACCGAGGTTAGATAGTAGTCTTTAACTACAGAAAGCCAAGAGAGGACCAAATGGGCTATTCTGACTTATTTTCCCGAAGGAGAAGAAAAAGAAAAGAGGTCATTTCCCTAGGAGAGAGGAAGTTGTTTACAGAATCTTTGAGGCACAAAAGATATCACTCCCTTCCAAAATGAAGGAATTGGCATAGACACTTCCATCATCAATTCCTCTCACCAGAACCCATCAAAAATGTTTTTAACATGAAAACTGTATGTGATATGTACTAATGTCTACTATTACAGAAAAAAAGTTATGTGAATCAATCAACAAGCATTTATTAAGTAACTACTATGTGCCAGGCATTGTTGTAGGTGCCTGGGATAAAAAGACAAAAAAGAAATAATCCCTCAAGGCGCATAATTATAGTATACTAAAGAAAGTAACATATATGCCTATGTATATATGTATATGTACATATGTGTACAAAATACATAAAATAAATACAAGGTAAGCTATGGAGTATTCCTCTAGACTCATTTAGCCTTTTTTCTATTCATTTCTTAGGAAGGAAAATTATAGTGTAACTAAATTGTTACAAGCAGGGACTAAAATTGTCTGTTGATTTGAATCCTCTCCTGTGATGAACCAGAGTAAATAAGCTGAACTAACCACTCTCCCCTGCTGTCCTATTCCCATTCCCCTCTACACCACAATTTTTGACTCACTAATTTTTGGTATATATCAGCCAAACATCTGCAAATTGTTCTCCTGTGTATATGTAACCAAAAACTGTACATGGGGAACCCCCCCAAAAATGCAGCTATAATTTAATTTCAATTCACACCTTTTTAATATTTTTGAATGGAAAAGATTAACCCATTTCCCAATTTTCTACTCAATTGGAAAATAATCAAATTCTTGGCCTGTTTTCAGATCTTTCCCATTCTCAGACATTATAAAAACCAGGTGGTCTCAAATCCTTTCCATCCAGATGACCTCTTGTTCTTCTAAAGTTGGATTTGGGCCAGGTCTGAGTCGGGATGACATTTTGTCATTCTTCCAAGGCTATGTTTTGTTCTTTAATTAGACTTTATCTATACAACCTTCCTATTCAGTGCTTTCTTTAAAATAAATTCCCATTGCAAAAAACATTTCAAATCTCAGAACTTAATCACTTTCTGATTCACATACCCACTTGGTCTTTATCTCTGAAGTTGCTTTCTGAGAGTCATTGATAACTCTTAAAAAGTAAAACACTAGAGAAATCTTTTCCTTGTTCACAGGCCCTATTCAAGAGAAAATTTCCCAATAAATAGGAAGCCAATTTCATTCTGCTTCATTTGGCACCATTGACCACCCCTTTCTCCTGAAGACTTTCTCTTTCAATGGACTTTCATGGCATGACTCTTCCTGGTTGTCCTCCTACCTGTGTGACTGCTTCTTCTTAGTCTTGTTTGTTGGTTCATCATTTATGATACTCCCTGATTATGGGTATTTTCCAAGGCTCTGTTCTAGCTGCTCTTCTCTTCCTTTTCTATATCTCTGAGTGACCTCATCAATACCCATAGGTTTAATTATTGTCTAGGACAAAAGGGAGTCATACCAATATGTGTATATATAAATAAATTTGTGTATCCATAGCTGTTTTCATGTTGTCTCCTCCATTAGACTATGATCTCCTTAAGAGTAAGGACTTGAGGGTATTTTTGCCTTTTTTTATATCCCCAGCACTTAGCACAGTGCCTGACACATGGTAGAGTACTTCATAAATGCTTGTTGACTTCCATGCAGAACACTGGAGAGCAATTCTTTAGAAAGAGTTGAGGTATTCTAATATTGACCCAACCTAGCTATATTTTATGATATTTTCTGAATTCACCATACATATATTAGCAAGAGAAATTCCTTGCATTGTGCATCTTTTCTGTAATTGATTAATATTAATATTAAAGGGGGAACCAGCTGTCTTTTGCTCTTGGCCACAAAACAATTCCGGATAATTTTTAAAATTGACCTTTGGCAGAAAAAATTTAGATCCATGTGGTTTGTATGATGAAAAAAGAAATAGTAGTTGATTAGTAGTTGCTATCTGCTCAAAAAATTGAGAATATTTTGTCTATATAGAATGTGACCTGGACAGTTTAAAGTCAAAATCAATAATCAGATGGAAATTTAGACTTATTCTATCATTCAGCTTCTCAAAATATACAAGCCACCTATGAAATAAAAGATAAAATCTTAAATTTAAGTACCCATTGATGCTATTCCGGCCCCCCTCACTCCATGATGGACTCTTCTTTTGAAAAGTTGTAGATATCTAAGTTCTCATTTCTGGCATCTCTATAGCACTTTATGGTTTGCAAGATGCTAAGAACCAATGAGTTTTAATGACCTAACCAGTACTGTCATAGCCAGTACTCAAACCCAATCCCCTCCTTATACAAAGTCTAGTGTTCTTTCTAATACACTATACAGGCTGTCATCTATCTATCTGTGTGATTCTTTCCTCCCACCTCCTTCTCCCTTCCCTCTATCTGCTTCTGTCTCTCTATGTACATACACACTCAAACATATATCTTTAATAAAAAAGAGGGGTGAGGTAAGTTTCTTGGCAATTTAAGCAAAATTGTGGGTTGTGTTGAGATAAATGTTGATTTGAAAAGCGATTACAACATTGCTCTTCTTCTCCGTGTACATTACTTTTTAAGGAGAGAAAAACCCAGGATTAATTTATAATTCTGAGTTCTAAAAACATCACCATGCTTGCTATCATCTGGAGATGGTAACACAAAGCTAAAGATTCCTATTTTAAGCGCTAGCCTAATTAACCTGTGTCAGTCAGGACTGGTTAACTGTTTTCTATCTTTCTAGCAGATGAAACCAGAGCACTACCACTTTTCCTCCAAACCCTACTGAAAATAACTTCCCTAGTGTGTTGTTTTCTACTGGCAGTGTTTCCTCCTGATGATAAAGAATGAGGCTTTCACTTGCTCAATGCTCTGCTCAGTGTTAGGTTCAGTGTCAAGTTTGTGTCCGTTGCATTAACAAACTGAATTTCACTTTGTTTCCTTTCCACTGGAGTATGTGGTATGGCTTGCATGGTCTTATTCTGTCTAAATGGTTTCTTTCCACAAAACAAAACAGAATTTCAAATTGGGACAAGAAGAAAGCAATGCTCATTCACCCACTTTTTCTTTTTTTTCTTTTCCCGTAAATGTCCACAGGAGCAGTTTGAATTTGCCTTGACAGCAGTGGCTGAGGAAGTAAACGCAATACTAAAGGCACTACCCCAGTGAGCATCCCCTTTCCTTGAAGCTTTCTGAAGACTCGTCCCTCATCTCCTCACCTTCCATCCCTGTAAATGTCGTTGAAAACTATGACTTGACCTTAACTGTGTCTTCTATTGTAACCACATAGTCATAGGGTCTTCGAAATGTCTATAGCTGATACAGTTTAGCAGTTAAATTGTGTATTTTTTTTAAATAAATATATAGAAACATCCAGTGTTGAGAAAGGGGGGAATAATTCATCTATACATTTTCATTTTCTTCAAATAATTTTTCACTTCCTGAAAGCACACATTTAATTTCAAATAATATAATAGTAGTAGTTCATTAATTAGTATATTCTTATGTTTTCAGAAAAGAGGGCTTAGTTTTCATCTATAGCTCTCCAAAGGAAGACTTATAGGGTCTTAAATTAAAAACTCACAGGTTAAAAAAAATCACATTGGAGATGTACATTTATGTATAAACCTGACTTACTATAAAGAGATGCTATCTTCCCAAGAAGAGTTTGAACAGCTAGACAGAAGGTTACCTTAATAGTTGTTTAAACATTCTGTAGCTTTTATACAAATGCCAGGAAGAAAATGAGTTGCTGGTGTCATGATGCTGACCTAAGCTGAAGGCAGGTGATTTGGCCTTATTGGCATAGTTATTTGGCAGCCAAAAGAATAGAATCCACAATACTGCAGTGATCACAAGGATTTTCTCCCATGTTCAAATATGCTTTCATCCTATGTATTTACTATGCTCAGAAACTTTTAAGTTACATTTCCAGTTCACATAAAGCACTTCACCAACCTGATAATGCTAAATAAGTACTATGTTTCCATTCAAACATAGGGACAGATTTTCCCTGTGATAGAAACTTATTAAAAATAATACCCTAGTCCATCTAATGTGGAAATACATGTCAGCACAGAATTAGGACCGCAGCATTGCAATCAGTATTCATTATGGATAGTCAGAATAGAAAGAAAAATGCAACAAGGTGCTTATGGAAAGCTTTTGAATACCACACTAACCAATCTAACACAGCAACCTCACAGTCAAGAGATGCAATAGTACAACCTGTGGGGAATGTTTTATGGGTCCTTGTTGGTAGCCCTGGGAAATATACCATGGAGATTCCTATTAATTTCATGGAAGGGAAGGCAAATAAAGAAACTTCTTTATGTGTGACTATACAACATCAAAAACACCCAGTAGAAAGATAGAAGGAATAATGAGACATCCATTAAAATTTTGTCCATGTAATATCTAATGCCTTATTTAACAAGATTTTCACCCCCTTGCTGAATTAGATTGGTTATTTGTGGTTTATATTTGGGGATTGAAGACTTTTGTTAAAATTGTACTCTGCATTGTTGGCCTCCCAAAGATACCCATTCTTTTTGCCTTTCATTAGACGTGATTATCATGCTAAACAAGACCCAAAGTCTTCCTACCTATGTTGGATTAATTCTTATACATAAGGTTGTGTATAAGGTGTTTCCTGTCCCTTTGCTTTTCCACTGCGTTCCATGTCATGCCTACCATTTTAACCAGTTATTACATTTAAAGAAGCAGTGCCTACTGTAAGAAAAAGAGAGATGCCAAAATGTATACATCTGTTAATGGTATAGGCATGTGATGCTGCTTTAACACATCTATCTTTCCTTCTGAAAAACTGTTTTTTGTTTCCTAATGGTAATTTAAATCATAGGCAAGAAAACTATCTGAATGAAGGGAACTAATAACTAATTGTAATGTATAACTATGTATGTCTCATATCCTCCAATGAGAGAGATATATTTAATTGTGCCATATTAAACTTTTGATTTCAGACTTGAATGGTCTTCATTTATGGATGGGAGAACACTTCTTTTTTCCTATCAAATTTTATGTTATTTTGGAAACTGACATAAGTTTAGGTTTGCTTAGAACCATAATAGTGTGTACTTAGAGCCGAACATCATATTGCTATTTTAACAATGTATGAAGTATATTAAAGGCAAGGATGTCAGAGAGAGCTTATTTTTAGCAAAATAATTAATCTTATCAGAAGACTTCAGAAATACCTTTTTCTAAGTAGGTGTCATAGTCTGTTCTTAGTATTTATAACTGCTTGATATGAGTATCCCATAGGGAAGTGATTACAGATACCATTTTCTTTTATATGAAGCATTCCAGGCAGATGAGGATCTGTCTCCCTCCCATCTCTAGGAAATGAGCTTCCACATCCTTCTTCAGTCACTAGATATCTGTCCTAGTGCCTCTTCAAATCTTTTACTACCAGAGAGATCTTCCTTAAATACCCCCACAAATTGTCCTGATGGAGACAGTCTTGGGACGAGTCTATTTTGTCTTCTGTCCTCAGTCAAGCTAGAAGTGACCGAATTATCCTTTTCTGCATAACAGCCCCTCAGAATTCCTGAAAACAGCTATGAAGTGATGAGCATTGTAAAGATTTTCAAGCAATAACTAAAAGAAAATACATTCCTAGGAGATGATGGTCAAAAGAAACTTTTTCCAATTCAATATTTGACTATTTAGGTAAAGGTAAATAATCAGCATGAAGCAACTTTGGATCAATAACTTCAGTCAGAACAATGGTATCAGCTTCTGAAGACAGACTCCACTGATTAGCTTCCAAGCCCTCATTCTGTTATATTAAGAGGATGATCTCAAACACTTAGTGGAAGAATAGTTAGTATAACTCTGCTTTACAACTAACCAATAGGTGAAGGGTACCAGAAAACCTAGCTGCATTAATGTTGCTCCTTATGTATTTCCCAGAGGGAGAACAGACTTGCTGAATACTTCAATGGGTTGATTAAATTTATGTAAGGTTAATATAGTTGGTAATTTAGCATTCTATCTATGGCACTTTTCCCAAAGACTCTGGCAGTGGCCAATTGATTTAGAACCTGGGCCAGAGTAAGTCTACCTGAGTCTCTCCATCAGGTAAAGTTCTGTGGTCAAAAACATTTTACTTTTAAAATTATATTTATGGTGAACAAAACAATCCCTAATTTCTCCTTGGTGCCTGTAAGTTTGTGACCCATATTACAGGATTATGCCCTAGGGTTACCTGCAGAACTTCCACTCTACAAGTAAATATGTTGTTTAATGGTATTCCCTCCTATCTAATCAATAGTGATTAATAATTGCCATTGTCAATAAATAGCATTGGTAACAAGTACCATTATTGGTCATGGTCATTCTTCCTTCAAAACTACATACTACATTGTACCAGAGACATCCTACATCATACCCTGGCCTCAAATATCTAGTACTTTTGTAGAGAAGACAAAAAAAACACTATGTAAGAGTTATAAAACAAGATATTTGAGAATACTCAGAGAAAATCTCTTAAAAGAGATGAATCTTAAATCTTAAACATGCCAGTCCTTTAAAAAATGGCAGGATAGGATGTAGCAGATTGTCCAAAAGATTTCACAAGACAAAATCGGAGCCAAGATGGTAGAGTTTAAAGTAACAATATGCCCTTCACTTTGCTCTTGACTTACAGTGCCATGATCCCTGACCAAGATATATTCACTTCCTTCTGTATTGTTCCCTTCATACTATCACCATAACCAATTATCTCTTCTTCAAGTTACTGTTGTTTCATCTCCAAATGATTTTATGGTCAGACACATGAAGTATTTTGCTGAGATTGCCCCATCAAGACCATGGCAAATAATGGATTTGGATATTGAATGTTATTTTACAAAATAAAAAGCCAAGTCAATCAAACTAACACTAACCCTAAAATCCCAATAAACAGCAAAAAACATCATGTCAATGTCTATCTAGGAAATGGGTACTTTTTAAAATATATGGCTTTCATGATAGCCCTCATTGATGTTCTCTAGAAGTACATGTGTGTATAAGTATATACACACACACACACACACACACACATACACACACATCACACTGGGTCATTCAAATGTTCAATTTACCTTCATTATAACTAGCAAGTTTTAGAATAAGCATTTAAGAGATGCTTGTCAATTGATATACTCAAAACAAATCACACAAAATGCATCCAAGTCAACAGGCATAAAATACATCCCCAAAAACCACCAGGGAGGCCCTGGCTTGAGAATTGATGGTGGGGAAAGGTGTTAAACACTGAAGCAACTCACTTAGTCTATTGAAAAGTGCAAATGCTCACCTTATCCTTCATCACAATAAAGTAGGGAAATATCAAAGCATTCTGTTCTTTTCACTCTAATGCTATTGAAAATGTTGACTTTTTCTAGAAGATTCTTGTCCTCCAATGAGGGATACTGTTGGCTGGTGGGATATCCCTATATGTATAACATCTGACCTAAAATAGACAAAAGTGTACCTTTCTCTTCCATTGTAAGTGCCAAGACTATTGCATTATTATTTCCCAATGAGAGATTGTCGTTAAAGTCTATCACTACCTGAGAGTAAATGGAAGAAAAGATGTTTTAGAAGGCCATAGCTTCAACAAATTGAGTAGCTAATGATTTGAGTAAAAGTTAAAATCATGCAAGTGCAAAATTTTCCCTCCTTTTCACATTTATCTGATGCCATAGCTCTCTGACAGTTAGCTGTATGGAGTCCATGTTTGTATTTTGATTTTATCTTGACCCTGACTCAGAATGGCCTTGATTCTAAGTCAAAAAGAGTCTGACTTAAGTCAAGTGAAGTCATGCAGTTGGTCCTTTCCATGTTGTGTGCCAAAGATTTTGTTCAACTTGGTTATCTCTTGACTTGAGCTGCCATCTTCCTTTCATGTGGCTAAGGTAAATTCTAAATCAAATCTACTGATCAGGTGTGTGTTTGGGCAGGGGAAGGAGTCTGTTTTTCATTTTTTATACCAGGGACTTGAGTTTCAAATTGATCCTATTGATAGATTTTACTAGGTGGCAAAAAATGATAATCTTTTCATAAGAACATTCTCTAATCTTTTTTCTTCCCAAGTTAACTCAGTGTTTTTAAAAAGCTGATTTGCATGCCCTCTACTCCCTGTCTTTCTTTTGCTGTTTTGTGCTCTCACTTTTAAATGCATGCATAAAATAACCTCAACCCAGTCCACGGGGAGATGACAGCAATATTATATGTAAACTCTGTTTTGTGCTTTATTAATCAAGTAAAACATTAATAAAAAACCTGTCATAATTAGTGGAAGATGCATTAATTTTAAAATGTTTATTGGAATAGAAAATTAGAATTTGATTATACCTTTGTTGCTAAACAATAGGTTGTTTTAATTTTATTCCATGTATTTGTTTAGAAGCTGATCTTAGCCATTTATTATGATCCACTTTTTAAAAACTGTACAGTTTCTATCAGTTGCTTTTTAAATTGAATATGATTTCTAGGTTTGATTAGTTTGTTTTTATTTTCATCCTCCTTTAGAATATTTGAAGGTTTTTCTGTGTTCTGAAGTGCTAAAGATACACACACATACACATAGACATACTCATACCCAAAAATTGTTGCTCATCTCTCCAGGTTCATTTCTTAACAAGAATAGTATGCTAAAGGTCTGGTCTACAGAATGCACTTAAAGCATGATTTTTTACATCATATTTAATTTACCACATCCCATAACCTAGAAATGTGACACCAGCAAAACTGTATTGGAGATGTGTTCCTGCATGCCCTTTGTATTTAATGGTGCAACACTGGTCTGTCTTCAGGTGTTTTTCCTTCCTGTTCATCAATTATGCTAAATTCTTAATATGTACATAAAAAGAATTATACAAAATATTTTGTGCTACCTCTATACAAATTTCACTTGTGAATAAAGTCACATTGTCTGTGGAGTATTGTGAATACAGCAACATGGTCTGATCTCTTCTTGGATGCCAGTAATTGGGTTGTTTGGGGGACAGAATGCTAGACACATGGCTTGCTAGGTCCAGACCATGCTAAAAAGGGAAACTCAAGGTTTCCCAGAATTTACTGGATACTCTGATACAGAGTAGATGAGGATCTTTGCATTCTGAATCTTCAAGATTCCATTGTATGCTTCCTCAAGAGCTAGAAAGTCCTCATGGATTTGGCACTGAAGTAACAGAAGTTACACTGAGTTAGCATCACAGAGCTGGGACAGAAACTTGATTTCTGGCATCAAAAAGGACAACATATGAATGTGAGTAAATGGAGTTGCCTTTGATGAGATCACTTACTAAGTGTCTAGCATGGAGGTAGGGGGAACCTGTGACATGTGGTAAACAGAGGTGCTTTAGATTCAAAGTCAAATGCCAAATAAGTCAGCCCTTGCCCTCAGGAACCTAACATCCTAATGACAGAGATATTATACCACTATATAGGCACATGTAATAAACATACAGAATAAATACAAGGCAAATTGAACAAAGGGAGAAGAGAAGGACCAGGAAAGGCCATCATAAAAGATGATGCGCAAGCTGAGTCTCAAAGGAAACAAGGGGCTCCCAAAAGTAGAAAAGAGGAGGGAATTACTTATAAGCATTGGGGTCCATCGGTGAAAAGGCATGAAGACAGAAAACTGAGAGTCATATATGAACACAGGAAGAAGACCAGTTTGATTGGAGTACAGAATAAATGAAGGGGAGTAATATGTAATAAAGGCAGCTAGGCGGAGCAATGGATACTTAAATCTAGTGCTCACCGGAGCACTAGACCTGGAATCAGGTAGATCTGAGTTCAAATCTGGCCTCAAATACTTACTACTAGTTTGGTGACCCTGGGCAAGTCACAACTCTGCTTGCCTCAGTTTCCTCATTTGTCAAAGGACCTGGAGAAGGAAATGGCAAACCACCCCAGTATCTCTGCCAAGAAAATACCAAATGGGGTCACGAAGAGTCTAACACAACTGAAATGAATCAACAACAACATGTAATAAGGTTGGAGAAGCAGGTGGAACCAGATTGTAAAGAGATTTAATATCAAATAGAAGAGTTTATGTTTCATCTTTAGGAAGTCACTATAACTTGTTGAAAAGATAGGGGTAACATAGTCACTACCTTAGGAAGACCACCTTGGTGACCATGGGGATGGGTTGGAGTAGTGAGAGAAGAGGCAGAGAAATTACTTAGAAAGATATTTCAAAATAATCCAAGCAAGAGGTGATGAGGTCTTGAACCAGGGAAAGGGACATTTTAATGGAGTGATTTTATAAAAATAGAAACAACAAGATTGGACCACTCTCTTCTGTCCCCACAGCACTGAATTCTCTGTGCCTTCCAGTGGAACAGATAGCTGGTAAACTAGGCAACATTCTATCATGGAGAGACATGGACTTCTTGTGTAAACTGAGGCAAGTCAAACAATCTCCCTATATCTCAGTTTCCTCATTTGTAAGAGGAAGGCTGGGACTAGATATTTGCCAATGCTCCATTCAGTTCAAAAATCCCCTGACTCTAATTCAAGTGAGTAAGAATCCCCTTCCCTTCCCTTCCCAATTGCAATTTTTTTTTTTGGAGAGGGGAAGGCAGGGCAGTTGGAGTTAAGTGACTTGCCCAGAGTCACACGGATATTACATGTAAAGTGTCTGAGATCATATTTGAACTCAGGTCCTCCTGACTCCAGGACAGGTACTCTATTCACTGGTCCACATAGCTGCCTCGCTCTTCCCCTCCCCAATTACATTTTCAACAATGACTTGGAAGGAAAGGTCCCTGCCTTTGTAGTCTAACAGAGAGAATAAATGGGTAGGAGAGGATGGCGTCACAGAAGCCTGGTGAGAAGAGCTATTTTTAAGCTGAGGACGTTGTATAAAAGATAGGTCCTAAGAACAATCAGGATTCAGCCCAAGAAAGAAAAGGTATCCTTAAAACATATTTTTGTTTTGTTTTGTTGCTAAAGGTGGAAAGTTTTTGGCTATACCCTCTCTATACCCTAACTTGACTTATTTTATTGTGAGAATAATGTTAATATGAAGCCTTCAGTTTGAATGCTAAAGGGATTTCATTAACCTCTCTTTTCTAAAATGGTTAGTTTCATTTGTGAAGGAAAAAAAAGTCTCTTTTCCAAGAGGAATGTTGTAACAACTTTTCATTGATTACCTCGGCAACATGGTTCTGATTTGACTTCTACCACCAAAGACCTGAGGGCTTTCGAATGATGATAACTGCTGAGACCTTTCATAGTACAAACAGTATGGGCCAAGGCCTGTGCTGGGGACAGGACTTTGTGCCTTAAATTCTAGACACAAGTGTCTTTCTCCTCATAGTACAATATATACTTGTGAGAAGTATCAAAATCATGGTTGGCAGGCCAACACCCACAAAAGTACTTGAAGGCAGCCCAAACCAGATTAAAACATAACTGGGAAATGTCTAACTAAAACCAATGAAAATGAAATACTATATAATGCTAATTTGTGTCAATATGCAACCTCCAAGGTATCATTTCTATTTCAGTTTGACACCTCTGGCCCAATGAAAGAGTATGGGAATCAGAAAACCTGGGCTTTAGATCCTCTTTGGCCACTAAACATCAATAAGAATTTGCCGTGTCTGGAATACTGTTGTCCCAGAGTTACAACAGTCAAAATCAAATAGTTAGGTGTCTTAGTGCCTAGAACACTGGGCCTGGAGTCAAGAAGACCCAAGCTCAAATCCCACCTCAGATACATATTAGCTGTGTGAGCTTGGGCAAGTTACTTAACCCCTGCTGGCTTCAACTTCCTCATCTGTAAAATGGAGATAATAACTGAATCTACCTTCCAAGGTTGTTATGAGGATTAAATGAGGTAATAATTGTAAATAAAGCACTTAGCATAGTCCTGGCAAATAATAAATTTTTATGAATGTTAGTTATTGTTACTACGTGAAAAAGATATGAAAGTAATTGGTAAAATAAATATGCAAAATAAAAGGCAATATTACTATTGTCATAATTTACATGAGTGATCACAGGTTCAGATGATCGAATCCTAGGAAAGGACCAATGCCACTTGTCTTGGGGAGGTAGTATGGAACCATCACACCATAGAGTCAGGAGACCTGGGATAGAGTACCAACTCCAACACTTACCAGCTGGGCAGGTTTGGGTGGGTCATTCATGCTGCCCTTTTTGAGGACAGTCACATCATCTATAAAGTAGGAATAATCAGCAATGTGGTATCAGCAGAATGGCCTAGTGGACAGAATGGTGGACTTGAAGTCAGGGAGACAGATCCAAATATTGCATTTGCCATTGAGTAAACCTGAGTGACTTGTTTAACCTCTGCATGCCTTGGTCAAGGTCCTGGGACTTATCTACTAAGTTACAGATGATTTGACATTTCCCCCACACCAAGGAAATGCAAGATCCTTGCAATTACTATCCTAGTTTCTATGGACTATTGTGAGCAACATGCTTTGTAAGCCTAAAAAAGCTATTTAAAAATTGGAAATATTTCAGTTTCAGGGACAGGATATTAGACTAAAGTAGGAAATGGGAAGAAAATACAACCCACCTACTTGGGCACTATTCATGGCTAATGAGTCACCAATAAAGGTTCAGTTGATAAGGTACCCAGAGATGTCCAGCTTTTTTCTCCTGCTACTTTGAGTAGAGCTTCTGACAATAACCATCAGTGATACCATGCTTTAGGAAGAGGGTAGAATCTATACCTTTGATTTCATCAGTGTAAGGTACTTCCAGCATAGAAACTCCCTCTACCAATGTAGATCATGATTCTTGTTCAAGATAAGGACTACTTGGGACACTGAGAGGTTAAGTGATTTGCCTATTGCCAAGGAGCCAGAATGATTCAAAGGCAAAACTTGAACCCAGGTCTTTCTAACTCCCAGACTGTCCTCCATCAACTGCACCATGCTGACTCTCAGCTCATAAAATCATGATATAAAACCAGGATATCGCTAATGGACATATCACGCCACAAAGTCTTACATGTATCATTTCGTTTAATCTTTACAACCACTAAGGAGGCATATATTAGAGATTAATAGATGAGGAAAATGAAGCATATGGATACAAGTCCAGCAAATTTGCCATGGTCACAATACTGGTGTCAGAGGCAAAATGTAAACCCAGGTCTTACTGACTTCAGATCTAGGGCCGTAGTTACTGTAGCATCATTGAGTGGCACTGTGGATAGAATCCCGATCCTGACTTTAGGAAGAGTCAAATTAAAAACCTTCTCAGACATTTACTATCTCATGCCTCTGGGCACTTAACTTCAGATGGTTACATCAGGGATCACAGCTACAGAAAGCAATGGTGACCAGACAGACATCAACTCATCTTATGGTGAGCATAGGCTGAAATTGGAAAGTTTTTTTGAGAGAATTCCTGTCTTACACATATGTAGTTGACAAATTAAACAAATAGTCTTTTTTCATCAGTGATACTGACTGTATAGCCCATCCTGAGTCCCCTCTATTAACTCTAGAGTATTCACCCACAAATTGTCCAGATCTTCCTGCTGGTTCAGACTACTGAAGTCCACACCCTACGCTGGACATTGTAAGGGTACTGGAAGAGGCCATCAATTGATTATCCCTTGGACTCACTACACATCCAGTCAACCATCTTTTTTCAATCATACATTTCTCTGATGACATCCTTTCCTCAGGTTCTTCTTCATCAACCCTTCGTTGTTATCACTCAGTTCACAAGTACTTATTAAGCATTTTACTGTGTGCCAGACACTGGACTAAACACAAATAAAGGCAAAAACACAAAATCAGTTCCTTCCTTTGAAGGTCTTAAATTCTAATGGGGAAACAACATATACATAAGTGGGTGCACATGGTTTGCTTAAAGTGCAAGTGATTTTAGAGGGGAAGACTCAAGTGACCCAAGGAGACTAGGAAGGCCACCCACAATAGGTCAAGTTTGAACTGAGTCTTGAAAGAAACCAAAGTATCAAAGGGGCAAAAATGTCTAAGCATAGGGGACAGCCAGTACAAAGGCACAGAAATAAATGAAATGCCATATGAAAGAAACAGCAAGGAGGTATGATGGCTTTGCTAGAGCACAGAGTTTGTGAAGTAGAACAAAGCGTGAGAAGACTGGTGTCACCACCTGCTCATACCTACCATGAAGCTTTTCACTGACCTCAGAGTCAAACTCATTTTTAATCCTTTTTGATGCTGGAGTGTTCTAAGACACCCAATAATAGCAGTAGAATATTGATATTAACAGATGAGCCTTTGCTTCAGAGAGATGTTGGAGGTCATTAAAGGACATTTCTGATTTTCCAACCCAGCCTAAGCATCTCACATTTCTTAATGGATAATCCTGACTTTGGTTAGGCACCATATTGGAGACCCTACTAGCCTCATTGGGAGACAGTATGCTGGGGAAGTCCCAGAGAGAAATTTGTGGAGAAGGGGAAGAAGGAGCATTGAGGATTAAATTTTCCCTTTTGCAGAGTTTTGATGAAACCTCAGCCTAGAGAGAGACAGAAATGTTTTCTCCAAATCCAATCAAAGTTCCTTTGAAGCCCTTATTTCTGTTCTACCACACTCCTTGCCTGAGTTCTTACAGTTGGGAAGGTCTCCAATAGCATCTCCCTTGTAGGGTTCCAGCCCACGGATTCCTGGTGTGTTTACTCTCTTTTTATCTCTGGACAGCTGTAGGGAGTTATTTTCTCTCCTGGCTCCCACCCCCACAGGATGCTCTCTGGCACAGTCCCCTCTTTCTCAGGAGAGCCTAGGACCCAAGGGGGATGTTGGGAAAGACAGCAAGAAGAAACCCACCTGGTGCTTCCAAGAAACATCTCTCTTTTTAAAGAAGTAGAAAATAGATAGCTTGTTACCTTTGGGTGGACAGGAGTCTCTGAAGAGTGAAAAAACAAAGTATTTTTCAGATAGAATTTCCAACTATACTCACACAGTGGCCAGTTATCCCTGGAGAGTAAGACATTGAGGAAATGAGACAAAGGACATGTAAGTATTGTCAAGGGCAAGAGGGGAAGAATAGTTCCAGTGCATGGAGCACTGTGGTCTGGAGACTATGGACCTGGATAGAGAAAGAAAAGCATCTGAAATGAACTCTTGTCCAAGTGGAGGGAACTAAAATCTCTTCAGCCATATCTTCTAATCCTCACCTCATAAACAGGTTAAAGGCGGAATCCCAGTTATGCACCCAGCATGGAGAGTTCTTCATTTTGCCTATGACCAAGGAATGCCAGAGTATTCTTTGCATTAAAAAGGCTGGGAAAAGAAAAAGCCAAACACTGAAAAGAACAGTGTAATGTGGACAGGATTGTCCAGGGATGGGGAAGGGGGACAGGCTTCAGGGAGGAACCTAGAGGACTATGTTGATAGTGAGTGGAAAAAAAACAAAGGAAGCAAGAATTATAGATAATAAAGCAGAATCTTAAGAAACCTCAGAGGAAATGTTATGTACAAGCAGGAGAAGGAGGGGAATTGTTACAGAAAACCTGGTGAAGTATCTAAAAACAAAGCTGGAAACATATGGAAAAAAAGAAGGCGTCACTGCTAAGTGCAGTTGGCAAGACTACCTCCAAGAGAGGAAAGAGTATCTTAAGATTATAAAAGTGCTAAGAAAGTGACTAAATGGTCTATATTCCTTTACCCAAAGATGCCACCACAAGGGGTCTACTCAAGGAGCTACAGGATAGAAAGAAAGGTGCCATATATGCCAAAGTAATTCTAGTGGCACTTTTTGTGGCATCAAAGAACAATTTATATGCCCCTCAACTGGGGAAAAGTTGAACAAATGATAGTATCTAAATGCAATAGAATCTAACTGGACCATAAGACCCAATGAATATAAAAAACACTGGGAGGCATCAAAGATTTAAATGGAAACAATTCAAATGAAAAAAAAAACAAAACCCAACTTGAACAATGGTATGATTGCCAAATCTGTCTGAAAAAGAAGTAGGAGAATGTGCTTCCCTCACTTCTTTACATAGTTAGGGAGCCTTCGAGGTGGAAATTAATATATACTCAGAGCTGGTCCATGTGCTGGTTAGTCTTGCTGAAACATTTCCTTTGTTTTATCTTCTTCTTTCATTCTTTGTCATAAGGGATGGATTTTGGGGTGGGACACACAGGAGGGATATATTAGGAAGGGAAGGTGATAGAAAAACAAAGGATATTTATTCATTTATTTATTTTTGAAACAGAAGTCTCACAACTGAGGTTACAGTGGCTGATCCCAGTCCACCATGCCTAGAAATGCTCGTTCACATTTAGATGAGAGTAACGCTGCACAGTAGAATTAAAAGGGACCCTTATTTCTCCAATTAATATGCTGGTTGGCCTCACTCAAATCCATTCCAACATTTGGGGCCTCAGTTTTCTCACCTGTTAAATAAAGAGTTTGGACTCAGTCTCAAAGGGTCCTTCTAGCTCTAACATTCGGTCTCCAACCATCTGACTAGCTAAAGTCTTTATGGAAATATACCAGTTACTGAGAGAAAGTAGGGAGGGGTAGGGGAGTCCAGGGCTGGATTAGAGCTATTAGAAATCTATGGCTCTGGAACAATAAAAAGGCAAACAGTAGGAGCAATTGAAGAGACTTGAATAGATGTTGAATCTCCAGCACAGACAGAATTGTTTCTAAATATGACTCCAAGCAAGCTTTTCTGGGTGACATCAGCTGTGCCTTAAATAAGTTTTTAAAAATAAAGTCTTAAGAACCACATTTGTGTTCTTAGACTTAAAAAGATACAGTTATAGCAGCACACAGAAAGACACACACACACACATACACACACACACACACACACACACACTTTACAAGCCCTTCTGGGAAAGAGATCGTCCCATCTTGCTTCTCCAGAGTCTCCAGGTGGTGCTAACACAGAGTCCTTTCTGAATGTAGGCCATCCTTGATAAATGTTGGCTGAAGACAGATATCGCACAGAGAAAGGAAAGATAATCCTTCAAAACACATTTATTGAGCACCTACACTGTGCTAAGCATTGGGGATACAAACAGAGGCAAAAGACAGTCCCTGCCCCCAAGGAACTTACAATCTCATGGATCATAAAGTCATAAGACTCTGAAAATTACATAAATTCATCAATTACTCCTTTGACCAAAGTAGATCATGACATCTCACACCTTAGTTGGTGGTTTCACAAAGTATTATAGGCAGAGAATTCATCTCCTGGTGGCTAGCTTCCTGGTGATGAATGTCTCTTCTCTGGTCCCCATACAACCAACATATTGCCAGACCCAATACTCAAAACCTCTTAAATGTAGAAGACCCTAAGAGAGCTTCTCCTGGCTTAGCTTTCAAAAATCTAAAGTTACCTCTACCTCCAAAGAAGTATCAAAATGGGAATTTAGTTGGCAGATGATGATAACACACATGTGTATGCTTCACCACTTATAAAGCACTTTCTTCACAATAGTCTTCTATGGTCAATAGTACAAGAGTCAGAGCTTCCTTCCTGACATTCTTGTATTTACTTGGGAAACCCATTCATGTATCTGGCTCATTGTCCCCCACGTGCATGAGACCCAGGAGCTTCAGCACCTGGCAGTGCCCAAAGAGCAGCCAAAGTGTATTTACTAGTGGTTCTACCTCTGACACCACCTGGCTGTGTGACCCTAAACAAATCACCTCTTAATGCCCCGGACAATTCCTTTTTTTAATTAATTAGATTGTTTTTAGTTTTCAACATTCACTTCCATAAGTTTTAAATTTTCTCCACCATCCTCCCTCCTAGCCCTTCCCACTGAGTCATTTTAGGATTTGGAAAGGCATTCACGAACCAGCAGCTGGGTTAGGCTATGGAAATTAGTTCCAGACCACCATTCCAAAGATCTCCAAAATGGAGAGGAAAGGTAAAGATCACTTTTTACTCTTTTTATTCCCATTTTATAGATGAGGAAATTGAGGCTCAAAATAAAGTCACACACACACACAATTAAATGGTGTAAAATAGAGGCAAAGAGAGGCAAAAGTCTCTGGGAAAAAAATAAGAAGGCAGAGGTCACTTTCAGGTCAGTGCATCTTCATGGAGGAGCTGCTATGAGTTGAGGATGAAGAGAAAAAGAATACTCCCAATGAACTGAGAAGAGAAAACACACATAGAGAAGAGTCCTCCCCACAAAGGAGGAATCAAGGAAAACTAATGGTGTAGCTTACCTGGAATGTAAACTACACAAAGGGTAATCATCTGAAAAAAGCCTGGAAAGGGAAGTTAGAGACAAACTGTGGACAGGCTTAATATCTCTGGCGAGACATCAGTCAGCCTCTGCTTGAAATTTTCCTATGATCAGTGACTAATTTACGAGGTATTTTTAAACCATGCTAATTGTTAGGACATCCTTCCTCATAAAAAACTGACTTCTGCCTCGCTATGACTTATACCCATTGGTCCACATTCTGCCTGTTGAAGAGATTTGAAAAAAGTGTAATCTCTGCTCCAGATAAGTCTTTCAAACACTGGAAGACAAATCTCATTCGTCCTATAAGTCTTCCTTTCTCCAGGCTAGACATGCCCACTTTCATTAGCATTCATTATATGACATGGTTTTGAATCCTCTCACCTTAGGGGTTACCTTCCTTAGGAAGAACACCCGTCTGTCAATGTCCTTCCTAGAATATCATGCCTGGGACTGAACACAATACTCCAGCTGTGGCCTGACCAGAGTAGATTACAGTGGGACTATCTCTTCTTTTGTTCTAAAGACTATACTTCTATTAATTCAGCCTAAGATAAAATTAGCTGTTTTGGCTGTCACATCATGTTGCTGACTCATTGTGAGTTAAAGCTCCTCCAAAACCCTAGGTCTTTTTCATATGAATTACTGTCTAAACAATTCTCCCCTTTCCTTTATTTGCACAGTTGTTGGTTTGTTTGTTTGTTTTTTAACCAAGAATAGGGCTTTATAGTTATCCCTATTAAATAGGGATAACCATGGTGCAGAGGATTGGGAGCTGGCCTTGGAGGCAGGAAGATTTGAACTCAGGTTTCATGCCCTACTCATACTGGTTGTGTGACCCTGAACAAATCACTCAATCTCTCAGTGCCCTAGGCAACTATTTAAGACTGTAAAATTAATAAAACATTAAGGAAAAGCATTTCCTTATTCATGAATTCCCTATACCAACAAAATTACAGATGTGAGAGGTAAAATTGAAAAACAGCAACAGAGTACATATGGAGAGGACAGAGGA
>CM053597.1:67196318-67258417 GCA_028646575.1 Pseudocheirus occidentalis
AAGGGATGGAGGGAAAGAAGGGAAGGAAGGGATGGAGGGAAGGAAGGAAGGAAGAAGGAAAGGAGGAAGTTAAAAGAGACTAGACACAGTAATCATCAAACATAAAATTCTGTAACTCATGACACTTCCTCGAAGCAATCATGGTTAAACAAGATCTAACCTTGGGAGCTTCTCCAATAATATCTCTTTGGCTCACTTTGCTATCATCCAGAGTTTCCCCAGGGAAATCTCAGATTAGTTGGATTTGGTGTCTGAGGTCAGAGGTTTAAATCATGCTGTTTATTTCCTGTGACCCTGGGAAAGCCACTTAACTTCTCTCCTTATCTATTTAATGAGAGCATTTTGAACTACATGATTTTAAAGGTTCCTCCCAGTAGAGTGATATGTACATATCCTTATGAATTAAATTAAAGTGATGCATAATAAGTGTTTAATAAATCCTTTGATACGAAGGAGCATGAGTCTGGTGAATCACTTGAACTCCATAGTTCTGAGTTCCAATATGGTAAGAGCCCTAGGAATAAGTGGGAGGAACGGACAGACTAAACTTCCTAAGGAGGGAAAAATTGGGTCAGGTCAGAAACAGAGCAGATCAAACCTTCATGCCAATCAACAGTGCAGTCAGGCCCGTAAGGGACTACTGTACTTCTAAACTGGACAAGCTTGGGAGACCCAGTCTGGATGAAGAGAGAGAAATAGATAAATGGGCAAACAGAGGGATGGAGGGATAGATTGATAGATAGATGACAGATAGAAGTTGTTTTCAGCTCTAAATCTTTGATCCTTTCATCTAATGATCCACACACGGCTCAATGGGCCCCTAGCTCCCATGAAAGTGTTGCAGATCACAAGGTATATTATATAAAGTCTAGTCTTTTTTTGACTCCATAGAAGAATGCAAAAACAACTCCCATAGACTCATAGTGGTCCCAACAAAATTGATAAAACTCTCTTCACTCATCAGTGAGTCCCATCCTGTCCTAAGCAGAGGTTCTTAACCTGAGATGTATGAACCTGGTTATTTTTTTTAATTCCATTATATTTCAATATAATTAGTTTACTTTGTAATCCTATATATTTTCTTGTATGCATTAAGGGTTCCATGAATTTTGTCAGACTACCAAACGTGTGGAATGTCTACGTTAGAGGATCTATCTTTACAGTACTCCATACTCAAAGCATCACCCAATTTTTCAAAATTTCCTCAGAGGGAAACAAATTTGGAGTTCCTAGAGAGGGTCCTGCCCCCAAACATTCCAGTGAATCCCACTTTTACCCCAGAAATGTATACAGGTTCCCAAGCTTATTATGGTACTAACCTGGGAGCTTCCCCCAGAAAGAAACTGAGCTCAGGATAACTGCAGGGCATGGTTCAAATGTGAACAATAATTTGTCTTTAACAGTGTCTTGGAGGATGCCTTGTGCAAAGTCCAAATAGAAGAATTCCCTAATGATGGTGAGATTTTCCATGCATTTCTGTTTGTGCACAACATTGTGCTGCTTGCCATACCATCTCTGGGCCCTTTCTACCTGACAATGGACTCTGGATCCACCTGGATCCAGCCTAGGCTTCTATAGCTCAGCTTTGGTCTTGCTCAGTTACAGGCCTCTTTTACACTTTCTGGACACCTCCATCCATGCTATCATGTGTGTATCCCCCATCCCTCTTTCCAGCTCCCCTTTACCTGTTGCTTCCCCCATTAGAATATAAGATCCTTAATGACAGGGACTATCTCACTTGCTTTTATCTGTATCTCCAGAACTTAGCACAGTGTCTGACATAGAATAAGCACTTAATAAATGCTTTACTAAAAAATTTAACTCATAACTATCCAAGGATGTTGACTGATGAATTGATATCAGTCTGGAGGAAGAACCTAGCAGAGTTCTCTGGGTCTCAGTGCTTGATCCTATTCTGTTTAATGCTATTTTTAAACAACTCAGATGAATGTGGAGATCACATTGCTAATTGAATTTGAAGAGGTCACAAAGTTGGGAGGTATAAGTAATATGATGGATCAAAATTTCCATACCCAGTCCTTATCTCAGCTGCCTACTGGACATCACAAATCAATACAGGAATCATGGGGGTGGCAGCATCCCACAAGCCACTCTTGCTTCCAGCCCTGCCCTCAGAGCCATCATCCAGGAAAACAATTCCTGTGAAGAAGAGGTCAGTCATGCCCACCAATTGCCAGCCACCAAGTATTTGGCTACTCGGATTAAGAAAGTCAGCCTCATTGAAGAAGCAGGACTCTTTGGGGAAGAGATGGAGGCAGCATGTGCCAGCCAAGTCAAATTACCATCACCATTTTGACAACTATCTCCCCTCATACTTTGATGGAGACTCTAGCCCCAGACTCTGATCCCAAGAACCCTGGAAAAAGCAATGGTCTACGGTCGTCCTCCTGGGAAGCATCCCGTACAAAGAAACAGCCTGGGAACTGCTCTTGAAGCTGCAATAGCTAATGAAGACACAGAAAACAAAGTTCTTTCCTCCAAAGTCTTTGTCGGTGTCAAATGGTTCAAAGACTGAAACTGAGGTGATTTTATCAGTGGAAATGACATTAAAGAAGATGCATTACCATCTGCTTCACTGTTCCACCCTAAAGACCATGGGACCTTTCCATCTGACTTGTGGCTGAAACCTTCCACTTGTATTGTCTTCCCATTTGAGTACAGGCTCCTTGAAAGTTAAAAATATATTTATCAGTACCTCTCATTGCCAATGGTGATAACCTGACCATCAGGGAACTCATAACTCTTTTCCAGGGAGGAGCTAGATGCAGCAATGGCCATCTCCTGCTCAAAGTCCAGGGCTATATAGCACAGCTTCTCCTTGATGTTACCCGTCATTTACCTCTCAGCTGCGGTAGTGAAATCGTACCTTCTCTTGGTCAGAATCTTCATGAAGTAGTCCATTATATCACGGCCAGTCAGACCCAGAGGGAGAGTGGCATGGGAAAGGACAGGATCTTCACAGATGGGCACAGTGTGGGTCACACCATCTACTGGAGTCCATCACAAGATCAGTGGTGTGACTAGAGGCATACAAGGACAGCACAGGCTGGATGATAATGTACATGGCTGGGGTACTGAAGATCTCAAACATTACCTAAGTTATCTTTTCTCTGTTGGCTTTGGGGTCCAGGGGGGCTTCTGTGAGCAGCACAGGAGCCACATGTAGTTCATTGTAAGAAGTTTTCTATTTGTGTTTCCATTGCTTAGCACTGGGTTTTTGCATAGAGTAAGGACTTAATAAATCATTCATTCATTTATGCATGGAGGACATAAGAAGCCCATCATTCTTTCCTCTCTCCTTCCCTTCCCTGGAAGTTTCTACATTCATCCTCTGCTTCTCTAGAGTCCACTTCACAGTAAAAGTCATGCTTCCTGGGGCGGCTAGGTGGCACAGTAAATAGAGCACCGGCCCTGGAGTCAGGAGTACCTGAGTTCAAATCTGGCCTCAGACACTTAACACAAAAGAAAAACTAGCTGTGTGACCTTGGGCAAGTCACTTAACCCCAACTGCCCTCCAAAAAGCAAAAAAAAAAAAAAGTCATGCTTCCTTACATTCAAATAGTACTTTCCAGCTCAAAGTGATTGCAGATTTCTCATTTATTCCATTTGATCCTTCCCACAGCATCAGTTGTCCCCACTCTGTAATGGTAATGGGAATTTGAAGATCTTCCCTGCCCCTTAATAGGCTGAATGTAATCACATGGAACCTGTATAAGGAAGAGCTTGCTGAAGGGTGGAGCAGAGCCCACAAGAAGCTGGGAGTTAGAGCAGTTAGAACTGAGGGAGGAGAGAGGACACAGGCAAGAAGACAGCTAAGCTTGTGAATGTTTGCAGGAAGGAAGGCTTTGGGATGTTGCTGCTCTATGCAGTGTTATTGTGTATAAATTTCTTTGTTGCTATGATGAATTCTGTTTTCTGGTGTTAGGATTTGGCTTTCTTATGTCTGAATACATGTTTTGCTTCTGTCTTCTACATGGAGAGTATGCTGTATTTTGTGATTCAGAATTACACTGCCATATTCATCATCACCATTGGTACTATGAATATTGTGTTGGAGATACATTCCTTCAGCCTTCAAAAACTTCTTGCACCTGAGCTGGATTGCTACAGTAGTTTAGTTTTAGAGACCAAGGAGGTCATGTCAAGAGGGAAAAATGGAAAAGTTTTCCCTTCTAGGATTTGGAAAGTTTCCCTGAAAACATGACAGAACATTGAACCAGGAAGAACAGGGAGATGTGGAGAGAATCTCATTCTCATTCTACCACTAACTGTGTGATTTTTAGCAAGTCCTATTTGCTTTGGGCTTAGAGTTGCCATCTTTATAAGGGTGGAGGGGTGGAGAGAGGCAGGATGGATCATCAAATTGGCTTCTCTCTTCATCACTCTCAGGGGCCATAGTGAGGATGGGCAAATGTTCCCAAAGAACTTTGTAGCTTTTGTTTTAAAGACCCTTCATTAATCCAAGGAGGGAGATGGAAGGAAACTGTGATTTCTCTGGTCTATAAAAACAAAACAAAAAACAGTTTCCTTATGTGTAAAATTGGTCTAAGCATCTAACCCCTCCAGGGTTCAAATGAGATAATGAGTGTGAGAAGCTTTAAAAAGTATATGACTCTGTAAGGAATTATTATTCTCTTCATATAACAAGATTCTCTACTTCAGATGCCTCAGGAAACATCCAGAAACATTTCTGCTTCTCCTCATTTGTTTCACAAAAAAAATCTCACCCCTCAAGTCTGTTTTGGATCTAATATGGCCTTGAAACAAGCCATTGAGGGAGCTAAGGCACCGTCAAAGACCACCATCTGTGAAGGCCAAGCTGAAACATCCATGGACAGAGGGTCAGAAATTGGGTGACCAGCACCCCTCCTCACCCAAACATTTCACAGGAGAGGAATCAGATTAAAATAAATATCAAGGACTCACTCAGCAGAAGAGAGAGCATGTATGTGAGAAACAGTACTTGTATCAGAAAAGAATAAAGACCAAAGAGACAGAGAGAACACATGGTAGAATAAAAGGAGGGATAGATTTGGAGTCAGAAGACCTGCATTCAAATCCTAGTTTACCACTTACTAGCAATGTAAACTTTCACAAATCTCTCTGGGCCTCAGTTTCTTCATCTGAAAAATGAGGGAAAGAGACCCTCACTAGATGATGCTAAAAGGGAAAGGTTCATAGAAAAAGCTAATGCCTGGATTGGGGGGAAAAAAGGGGGGGGCAGGGGACATTTTTGCCTGGCAACAAGCCCCAATCCCACCTACATTACCTTGGTGACAGTAAAGATGGAGGAGGGTTATGGGAAGAATGTATACGAGGGTCTAGGCTCTTTCTTGGCAGCAGCTGGCATCATCACCTCCATCTGCTCTGAGTCACTGAGTGGCTCCAACCACCTGATCCCTGTGGCAGAGATGATTTCCATTTGCCATCCTCTGGGTTTGGCTCTGCCAGCCCTGATCTTTAATCCTCTTTATCCCAAGGGGCCATTTCTCCACCAGCGCTGATCTCCAGGAGACACAGTCACCCTCCCAGACAGCTCCCAGGACTGCCTCAGTCCATACCACCTCCTCCCTGCCTTTGAAATCTTCTGACAGCTACAGTGGAGCTCGTCTTGGCTGCCTCCTGGAGCTCCTAACCTTCAATAGAGCTGAAAATACAAAAATTACATCTGCTGTATCCTGACTCATTCGAGGAGATTCAATTAGAAACCTTCCAGAAGATTACTGCTGCTGTGCCTGCTTCCTCTTCCATTCTCTTTCATTTTTTCACAACACACACCTAAAAAGAAATTCAAGGTGTCTTACTAATTAAATTGCTTTTCCATGACTTAAAATGTTAATATTATTAAATGAACTTTAAAAGACAGTGGGAAAAAAGTATAAGTGATAATGGAATTTTTAATCAGTACTTAATTGTGAAATGACATCTAAGTGCCAGGATTAGACATTGTATAACACAGGAACCCAACATCCCAGGAATGAGGTGCTGAAAAATATTTGGAAACAAGATGATGGGGGTGATGAGGAATTCCATCACTCTAGATCCCCCATGAGATCATCCATCCATCCCATTCCCCACTCCCCAGACTTACCAGGTCCTTCACCAAGAGCTTGGTATTTGGGGGTTTAAAAACCCATATAGCTGCAATGGGCTTTATATAATGCTGTAGCATTGTCTATGGGGTTAACGAGATGGGATTGCCTTGCCTGCCCCTCTGTTCTCTGGGTTCAAAATGTCCTCAGTCTTCTTCCTTGACACTGAATCCTATTCCCCAGCAGAACCAGATACCTCTTCAGTATTTAAAGCCCTAATATCAGGGCTGATTATCCTGATACCAGCTTTAGATATTCTCAGGTCTTACCAGCTCCAGGAAAATTTCCCTAACTATTCCCAACCCAATGCGGTTTCTTCCATTTGTTTGCATCATTCTCAGTGGCAAGTTTGAGAGTTCTGAGATCCCACTTTTAGAGATAAAAGGGAGAGGTCTGGGGTGGCAGCAACTTCAGGGTTGCCCTGTTAAGTTCAAAAGTTCAGCAATCCAGTCTTCTATAGTGCAGAGGAAGAAGCTGCTAGCGAGTGCTGGCCTCTTAGAAAGATGAGGATCTAGGGAGAGAAGTTCCTAAGTAGAGTCAAAAACTTGGGCGGGGGAGGGTGAAAATTATACTTTTGGCCCAGGAATTGGAAGTGCAGACCTATTCAAGACGTGGGAGAAGCAAAAGGCCAGTACCTTGTCCTCTGCATCACAATGAATTATTCAGACTGCCGGTTTCAATGGAAAGGGTGTTTGTTGTCTCTCTGCTAACCCCAAACTTGGTAGATCCAAGACCTTAAGGTAATACTATAAGCCTGAAGACCTTTTTGCATCTTTAGGGTGAAAATGGGAATTGCTGAAACATTTTTGAAGGGTGATGGTCTTTAGTATTCCCAAGTCACTTAACACCAAGTGCCTTGCCTTCCCTCTCCACAAAAGAAAAAAAAATACAAAAAGGGGAAAAGAGCCTATGTGTACAAAAATATTTATAGCAGCTCTTTATAGTGGCTAAAAATCAGAAATTGAGGGGATGCCCATCAAATGGGGAATGACTGAACAAGTTATAGTATGATAGTAATGGAATATTATTGTGCTATAAGAAATGACAAGCATAACGAATTCAGAAAAACCCTGAAAAAACTTATGTGAACTGATAGAGAGTGAAGTGAACAGAACCAGAAGAACACTGTACCTAGGAACAACAATATTGTACAATGCACAACTGTGAATGACTTAGGTATTCTTAGCAATACAATGTTCCAAGACAATCCCATGATAAAAAATGTTTTCTGCCTCCAGAGGAAAAAACCTGATGTCATCTGAATACAGACCAAAGCATACTATTTTTCATTTTCTTGCTTTTTGTTTTATTCAAATAGTCTTGCACAAAATGACTAATATGGAAATGTTTTAAATGGTTGCACATGTATAAACTATATCAGATTGCTCACCATCTCAGGGAAGGAGGGAGAAATAGAATTTCAAGTCAAAACTTTTTTTAAGTGAATGTTAAAAATTTGTTTTACATATAATTGGGGAAAAAAAGAAATTTTTTTTTTAAAGAGAGGGGACACAGGAATGATGTGAATCATATCCAGTCATCATACTGCCAAATACAATATGAGATCAGAAGAAGTATTACTAAGTATGATAATGCATACCTGTGATCCTAGCTACCAGAGAGATGAAGGTTAACCTATCTCTTGAGTTTGGGAGTTGGGAAATGTAGTAGGCTAAACTGATTGGGTCTCTAAACTAAATTCAGCATTAATGGGGGTTTAGGGGGAACCAAGTTAACAGATTGCCAAAGGAAAGGCAAACTGACCCAGATCAGAAATGGAATCAGTCAAAGCTTCCTTCCAATCAATGGGATCAGGGTCATGAATAGCCCTTGCACTTCTAGCCTGTGTGCAACAAAAAGATCTAGTCTAAAAAGGCTGGGGGGGGGGGGGGAGTGGGGAAGGAAGCATTTAAAGCAAATACCAATGAACAAGCAAATCTAATTGTCATGCGTTTAGTCACAAAAATTCATGTATCTGACACAGTATATGCCCACACTCACCAATTAGAGTAGAAGTAGACATAGTTCATAAGTAAATGGTTTCTCTCTCGTGGATAGACAGCTTTGTAAGATGACTTCTGAAAATCCTGAAAGTGCTGGTCTGAGAAGCGGTTTCAGTTGCTTGGTATATATATATAAAGTCATTCATCTAGACAGAGTCATTATTTTGCGATTGGTGCTGGCTCCCTACCTCAGGTAGGCTCGGTAGGCCCTACTGGGCATTTTGATAAAGACAGCAATTCTGTAGGAGGGATCAGGTATAGCAGCCCCTCAGTCAATCTTAATAAGTCCTCACATACCAGAGCATTTCAGTCATGCATTCAATCTAACTCCCAGACTCCTCTACAATTTCGACCATCTGATTGAATATATTGGGTCTGTTCTTCAGTAGCACTAGGCTTGAGAGGCAGTGGTTACATAATAGAGAGAAAGGCAATAAACCGTGGGCTTCAGAGTTAGGTAGACTAAGGTTCAAGTCCCTTTACTGACATATAACTGGTTTGGTCAAGTCACTTAATCATTCAGTTCCTGTAACATCTTTGGAAGATTATACTTTGTAGAGCAATTGTCCAATATGCATTGGTAGAAGGAATTCCTCAACTGCAGTTCCCTATAACAGTAAAAACTACAGTTTCTGATTCCCCTTAAAATCAAAAACATTCCTTTGTGTTAGAGATTCTCTCATAATGTGAAGGGTCCAGGTATGCTTTGGAAGATTTCATCACTCTCTTGGCTTAAGGCACCCAACCAGGAAAACTACAGACTTGGTATGTACCCTAGTGTAGTAATGATGATTCCTTTTTTGCAGGCATGTGGTTCTAAAAAAGTAGGAGCAGTGAGTGTAAGTAATGCAAAGGCAGATTGAGGCTTGTTTCAAAGAAAGTTTACTTACAATGGGAGTGGACCAAAAAAGTGGAATGGGGCAACAAGGGGACCTGAAAAGGCAATTGATTGCCATTCATGGAAGTCTTCAAGCAAAGGCTGGATGCCCACTTGTTAGAATATTGGAAAGTATATTGTGAAAGTATAGGTTGGGGTACATAGACTTTGAGGTCACTTCCAAATCTGTGATTCTGTCATAGCTCATACAAATATAGAATCAAGGTTGTTGTTGTTTTTTTAATTATTAGTAGGAGGAAAATTAAACAGAAATTGTTGCTTGAGCAAAATGGCTTTTAAGGTCCTTTTCAGTTCTAGAACCATGGATGAATTCCTTTGTACTGGCCATTCTTCATGCCTTCTTAGGCCCTTCTCATAAAATCCTTATCTTCCTTAAAAATGCAGCTCAGACATCATCTTGAAGACAACTCTTGGTGTCCTCTATCTTAAATTACTTTGCATTTAACTTTTTTGCACACACACATTCTTTTGTTCTTTGTGTACATATTTCTCCTATCAGAATGTAAGCTTAGTGTCTGAGCTGCATCTTAAAGGAAGAGAAGGCACTTGGGAGGTGGAGTAAGGAGGGAGTGCATCTTAGGCATGGGGAGGGCCAATGCAAAGCAATTCATCCATACTTCTAGAGCTGTTTGCAAATAGGGATTGTTTCATCTTTGTCCATGCATCCTCAGCACGGAGCCAAGTGCCTGGCACATAGCAAATGCTTGCTGATTGATTGACTGATTTGGGGGTTGTGAGGGTGAGGACATATATCACAACAGCAAAGACTGAATCTGATACTTTTGTAGGTTGCGTCTTTCATAGTGTCTGGCACATAATAGGCTCAGTAAAGGCTTATTGAAAGTAAAGAGAGCTTCCAGCATACTTGCTTTTATGCTTCTGTCTCTGGTGTTTATGTGGTTGGATTTATATTTTGGAGTTCTGTGTTTGTAACTAACCTAATTATTACCCATGTATCTTTAGGCAACTCATGTCATCCCCCACACCTCAGTATCCTTGCTTTGAAGTGATACGGTAAAAGGTAAGGAGGGGTAGAAATTTAATATGAAAATCCTTTGACTATCCACTTTACAAAGGTTCCCATCCACCTTCAGGCAATAATCTGACTACATTGTGGTTCTTACCATTTCCTCTAGTTAACAATCTTACCCCTTCTTCAGGGTCTATGGGCACGTGTGTTTTTTTACTTGGCTGCCCAGAAACCCATTCTGGTGCCATACTTGGGGCTGTACTAGGCACAGTGCCCATGTTCTAGAGACCTATCCCTTCTCTTTCCAGCTTATGAAAACTCACCTGCCCTGTGTTCCATTTCCTCAGAACCTTATATGATAAAGCAAACTCTCTGGGAAAGCTGAACAGTGAATACAGATAGAAACTCAACCTGAAAATCCTTTGGCTTTCTATTCTTCATAGATTCTCATCCATTAAAAGGAAACAAACGGTCTGAATTATAATTCTTAGGAGGAAAAGAGATCTGCTTCTCAACAGGACCAGGTGGCATTGATCCAATCATCCTTCCCCATCTATCCCTTGAGGCCTAGGCGCCCCTAAGAGAGAAGGAAGCCTGTTCTCCAAGAGTGGCCTGCGGGGGTGGGAGACAGGAGGGAAGAAAAAAAAACAACACTCCCTGCAGCTGTCCAGAGATAAAGAGAGAATAAACACACTAGGAATCCGTGGGCTGGAACCTTACAAGGAAGATGCTTTTGGAGAACTTCCCATCTGTAAGAAATCAAGCAAGGATTATGGTAGAGTGGAAACAAGTAGACTGGACAGGGCATTTCTGATTCTAGCCAAGCCAAACCTCCATCAAAATTGTGGAAGAGAAGTTTGTTTTTTGGTGGAATAGTAGGAATTGAGGAGGTGAACTAGATAGGTGAATTAAGGAGAGATGTGATGAGCATAGCCCAATGGAAGGTTTTTGTTGGCATCCTTTCAGCTCTAGATGACAGGCAGCTAGGTGGCACAGTGGACAGAGCAGTAAGGTGTAAGTTCAGATCACTTGACCTCTCCTAGCCAGTTTTCTTATCTCTAAAATGGAGGTAATAATAGCACTTATCTCATAGGACTGCTCTGAGGAACAAATGATATACATGAAGTGCCTAGCGAACCTTAAAGCACCATCTAAATGCTAGTTATTATAATTGTCATTATTGTGGTTGTTACTGTGAGTAAAACAGACCTTCACTGACTGCTTTCCTTTGCTGCCAGTCCAATACCAGTACTCCAAATGCTCTGGAACTGGTGGAACACGCTACCTGATGGATTCCAGTGGCAATACAAATATTGATCATGACACTTGATGGTGTGATTCACAGATGTGAGGTTTAGTGTCAGTAAAATATCAGATGTGAGTCACAAATGAATCAGGAACTTGGCCCAGGGACTCAAATCTGCATTAATTCCAGAAACTGAAAACCTAAGAAGGAAAACAAAGCCACAGGCTTTGAAACTATAGGTACACCCTCTTTACCCAACCCTTAGCTCCTCAACCTTGACAACTCTGTGTACCACAAAGGCAATATGAGTTGGATAAGAGCCAACATTACTTCAGCAACAATGACAATCCAGCAGATACTTGACAGAAACTGCTTTCTCAGAGGTTATCCCAGTGATCAAAATGGCTACATCCAATGGCCTTTTCTCAATGTTCATCTTCCTTGACTTCTGCAGCTTTCAAACATCATAGACCACCTTCTCCTCCTAGACATTCCATCAGCATCTCAAATTCAACCTTTTTCAAACAAAAATCTTTATCTCCTCCTCCTCTAAGCTTCCCTGCTTTTGGCGAGGGTACCAACTCCTATCTCTGTTTCATCGTTCTATCCAGTCAGTCACCAAGTCTGACAAGAGAAGATTTGCCAGGTAGGGCAGAGAAGGGGTTGAAGACATGGGAGCCAACTGAAAAGGCAATGTTCTCAAAGAACTATGACATCTGAGCAAAAGGCATCAGTAAAACTCTTTTTAAAACTCCATCCCCTGGCCCCCAATTCTCACTCCTACCACCCTCGTTCATGATATCATTGCCTTTCATCTGGTCTACTGCTATAGCCTCTTAATTGGTCTCTCTGCTTCCAATTTCTCCCCTCCCCAATTCATCACACATAGCTGTCAAAATTACCTTCTTCTTGTACAAGTCTGACCATATCGGTTCCCTGCTCCAAAAGTTTCTAGGGCCCCCCTTTGCCGCTAAAGCTTTTCTCAGGCTGGATCTAACCTACTTTTCCAAACAGATTTTATATTGGGTTCCATGAAAGGGAATAATGAAGCTGCATCTGCCAGCCAGACTATGCTAATAGTTGCTTCTGCTCTTCATATTCTTTCCCCTAGGCCAGGAATGGGGAACCTGCTGCCTTAAGGCCACATATGGCCCTCTAGATCCTCAAGTAGGGCCCTTTGAACTGAATTCAATTGTTCTGTGAATTTGGATTCAGTCAAAAGGCTGCACTTGAGGACTGGGAGGGCCACATAAGTCCTTGGGGCTGCAGGTTCCCCACCCTTGCCCTAGGCCATCTCCCATGCCTGTAAAGTACTTTGTCCTCACTTCTACCTCTTAGAATCTCTAGGTCCCTTCAAGGCTCAATTTAGGTACCACCTCTTATGTAAAACATGTCTCCCTTCCTTCTAATTCCAAGTGCTCTCCTCCCTTTCAAATTCTCCTGTGTCTGCCTAGCTATGTTTAAGGTGTATCTGTTCCATAGAATATAATAAGTTTCTTTATCCAGAGGAGGAAGGAAGTAGCTGACAGTGTCAAAAACCTGTGGTGAGGTTGGGAAGGATGGAAAATCCGTTTTATTTAGCAAAGAAGAGATCCTTGGTAACTATGAAGAAAATCATTTCAGACAGTATTGGGGTCTGAAGCTAGATTGCAAGGAGTTGGGATGTGACTGGGTGGTTAAAAAAAATGAATAGAGGAGGACTTTAGGTAAATCCTTCTAGGGGATAAGCAACAAAAGGGAAGCAAACTATAAGACAGCTTGAGGGAAGATGTACTTTTCCTGGTACTGACCCCACAATCTCTTCTGGGAAAGGAGCTATATGAAGCTGGGACAAAACTCACAGTCAGCACTTCAGAAGTCAGAAAATACTTAAGTGACTGCTATGTGTCAAACAGGGCAGCTAGGTGGTTTAGTGGACACAATGCCACAGAGCAGAAGACTCATCTTCCTGAGTTCAAATTGACTTACTAGTGTGTGTATAAGTCACTTAACCCTGCTCACCTCAGTTTCCTCATCTATAAATTTAGCTGGAGAAGGAAATGGCAAACCACGCCAGTGTCTTTGCCAAGAGAACCCCAAATGGGGTCATGAAGAGTCAGATGTGACTGAAAAGTGACTGAACGACAACTGAATGTCCTAGTCACTGTGCTAAGCGTTGGGGAATACCAAAAAGGGAGAGGGGGCGCAAAACAGTCCTTGTCCCTCAAGGAGTTCACAGTCTAGTAACTAAGGTCTCAGTAGAGACCTAGAGAGTAAAAAGGGCATAGCTTCTGTTTAGCCTCACTTGATGGAGAGATTTAACCAATAGAACTCTCTCTTCCTTGAAGAACTTTTTCACGTTGTAGATTAGAAGACCTGAAGAAGGCCCCCACAAGCCTCTCCACACTTAGTGTTGAGTATTGCCCTAGAGGTCCACATGGTTCTGTCACTAGCCATGAGACCTTAGACAAATAACTAATTCCCTTAGGACTCAGTTTCTTCATCTTTAAAATAAAATAAAGGGGTTGGATTAAATGTTTTCTTAAGCCCTTTGAGCTTAAGCCCAACTTTCTGTGATTCTCTTTGGGAATGGTCAAGAAGAGGGAGACAGGATCTAAAAGCCCCTTGAATACTTTATTATTTGGTAGTAATAATAAAGGGGAAGAGGAACACATACCTCTTCCTTTTTTTCTTTTCCTATTTCCTTCATTCTTCTAATAGGAGACAGTCTCCTGGATTGACCTAGAAAGGCTGAGTCAAACTAGTCTGGGCCTATCTCCAAAATGGAGACCTTGGGAAGAATACCCTAATAGGAGAAGGCCACAAAGGTCATGAAGGGGGCTTACATGGCAGATGGATGCTGCTGGGTGAGGGGGCACCAGACACTTGAAGGACTGTCAAGGGTAAGGCTGTCCCAGAGGCACAGTGCTGAAATCCAGAAAATCAGAAAACTGCTTGGGAAGTTTTGGACTACATGACCTCAGAGGTCTCCTCCAGCTCTGGCAGTCTGTGTTTCTATGATACCATCTATCAACCTATTAATTAATAAGCATTTATGAAGTGTGCCCCTCTGATTGGAGGGCTGGAGAGAGGGAGCAAAAGACTCCCCTCACCACCTCCCCTTAGATAGGGCTCAGAATCACAGCCTTCTGTTCATGTGTCTTCAGCATCTCTGCACCATTGTGATTCCACCAATGTCTTCATGCCCCTGCATCCCACACCCTCTGAAGCCCCTGACCCCTTCTCAGTCTCCTTATGAGTATTGTCTCCACCCTTAGATTGTAAAATCCTTTAGGGCACGGACTATCTTTGTTCTTATTTGTATCCCCAGAGCTTAGCAGAGTGCTCGACACAGTCTTGTTGTTCAGTCACGTCTGACTCTTCACAACCCCATTTGGGGTTTTCTTGGCAAAGATACTGAAATGCTTTGCCATGGCCTTCTCCAGCTCATTTTACAGATGAGGAAACCGAGGCTAAGGACAGTTAAGTGACTCGTCCATGATCACACAGCTTGTGAGAGTCTGGGGCAGGATTTGAACTCAGTTCTTCGCATCTGTGGAAGCACCTACTACAGGATCAGTAAGAGCACATACAAGATGGTGCTTGAGCTGAATATTGAAGGAAGATCATCAGTGAGAGTATTCTAAGCTTGGGGGTGAGGGGGAAGCCAGTTCAAGGGTGGGAATTGTAGCAGGATGTGTGAGGAACAGCAAGCAGCTCAGCCCCTAAGCAGTGTTGGAGAGAAGAACTGGAAAGAGGGGAAAGGTAGATTGGGTCAGGTGGTGAAGACATCTAAATGCTAGATTGAGGAGTCAGTCGATATGCTATCCTAGAGGTAAGGGAAAACTGCTTTACACTTAGGAATATAAAATGCACACAAGATGTGGGACAAAGAAACCAGCATCACACCACTTTGTTACACCTGGTATGAGGTTAAATCCTAGCCCAAGCTTCCCCACAGCTGGCACCCCTGCTGACCTCCATGCTCTAAGCTTCTTGACAAATGTGTGCCATTGGTCACAAAGAAGACCTGGGGAGGATGGGGGTGCTCAGAGCAAAGCCAGTTACTGCCTTGAGAACAGCTTCAAAGCTCATGACCTGTAGATAACGAAGGCAAGACATTGATGTGAATCTCCCTGCTTTTGAGACTTGGGCTTTCTTTCCTTATATCTGTCTGTTTTAATAAAGCACACTGTATATGTGCCTAAATAGAGTGTTTAAATGTATCAACATGGCATAAGGTTTCATGGATAGACAAATATCTCTGGCATCTGGCCAGAGAGGAGGCAAGCCAAGAGTAGTACCCATACCACCAGTATGTTAGCTGGTGGAGAAAGGCAGGAGGATTGGGAGGTGGGGCATTCTTTTCCCCAGTTCCTTCAAATGTCTTTCTGGTCTAGGGGTACAAGTCAGGGTCCAGAAGGAAAGTCATTTCCCCAGTCACTCCTACTAGGAGAAAATAACCCATGATGGTTACTTACACACACACACACACACACACACACACACACACACACACACACACACATCACAAGACTGAATAGCAAGAAAGTCTCTTTATACAAGTAAAACTATAAAAAAAAAAGAAGTCAGGTGCATTATGGGAATTAGAGAAGACCAAAAAAATTACACTAGTAAAAAAATGAACTTGTTAGCTGGGAAGATGATGAGATCTCAGTTCATACCAGGAGAGAATGTTCACTCCCCAGAGGAGGTTCATTCTAGAGGTTTCTAGAATTGCAAGCAAGTCAGGAGGCGGAATGGTACCAGCTTTTCATGCATGTCTGCCATTGCCAAGTCTTACTCCTCTGCCTCAAGTGTCCTCCATCCTCCAGTTTAGCCCTGAAGAAACTGGGCAACCAACTCAGTAAATCATTCCACAGGCATACACGTCACCCTTGGCTTTTGCTCCACCAATCAGGAGTCACATTTCCCTCCACATACAACAGCATGTAAAATGCCTCAGGCTTGCTTGGAACCTTGGTAACAGTATATAAATTAATGACACCCACAGGAGATTTTCCCAGGAACAGACTTCTCTCCATATGACTACCTCTCCAAGTTTACAAACAGTAGCTATATCGCCCATGAACATGACAACAAAGTGGACTTCTTCAAGGCTTGAGTCATTAACATAGAGAAGATAGAGGAGAGCCGGAAAAAAGGCCAGAGCTCTTCAGTGAAGTAGTTGTATGTCATTGTAATGATAGTCAATGAACACTGATTAGCCCTGAGAGAACTGAAGGACACTTAAGCCTCAGCAGACTTGGGTTTAATCAGGTATTGAAATCAGAGCCATGAACATTGCATAAATTTTCAGATTTTTTTTTGATGTATTGATTGGTTTGCTGATTTCTTCCTCTACTTCTTTTTTTTCTTTTAAAGAAATTCTTTGTTCTACAAAATGACACTCTGAAAGGGAGAGAGAGGATGCAGGGGGACATTTAGGTGATGTAAAAACAAAAAATATTAATAATTTTTAAAATAGGAATTGTGTTTCCAGTCTTTTCTTCTCTCCCTCCCCATTTTGGCAGCCCCACTGTGGTCCTCCCATAAGTTCTGTGGGTTTGAGAGAGCTGAAAGTCTCAGCAAGAAATCATTCCAGCCATCCACCTACCTTCAGATGCAATTCTACTCTGCCCACATTAGGTATATGAAAATGAATCTTTTTTTTCAAAGTCCTCCAAAGAAAACTGATTTTAGTCACCCTGGTTGCCCATTCTGCTGGCAAACAAACTTTGTATTATCACCCTAACTATATCTCCAAGTCTAATTCAAATATCTCATGCTGGGTTTATACACCATATACACACACACACAGACACACACGCATGAGACAAACCTTACAGAGCAGTAGTCTCTTAGCCCCCAAAGCAATAGGGTTCTTGACTCATAAAAATATATGTCTAGCATGGTGTTAGAGAAGCAACATTGGATTGAGAGCCAGACCTATATTCTAACACTGGTTCTGCCACCAAGTAATTATGTGACCTTGAGGAATCATTGCATTTCCCTGGGGTTTCTCTCTCAGTTTCTTGAGCTGTAAAATGGTGGTGGGGCAGAGGAAAATATTTTCTCTTTCTCCTTCTCCAAATATCTTTCTGATCTAGTGCTACAAGTAAGCATCCAGAAAGAAAACCACTTGCCCAGATACTGTCTAATGTCTAATGTTCTGTGATTCTAATTCTATATCATAACACACCAAGAATGTCATTGCCAGGCCCAGATGGGACGAAATAAAGTAGCTCAAAAACTGTGAACTAGAGCATTAGTTTTGGAGTCTGACCTTTCCTTGTCCTTGCCCTTTAACCTGGAAAAAGGTACCGTACCTAGGTTGCCTCAGTTTCCCTGTTTCATTGTTGTTCAGCTGTTTTTTAGTCCTGTCCTACTATGTTCCTATCTAGGGTTTTCTTGGCAGAGATACTATAAAGTGCTACATAAATGAGAGCTGTTATTATTATTACTGAGATTTCTGTTTACTTGACTTTAAGATGTGTTTGACTGGAATTTAGATTTAAATACCCAATTACCCAAAAGGCAATGGTGGGAAGTGCTTAACAAATCATCAATAAAGAACAATTCACCAAAAAAGTATTCTTAGAGATATCATCATAGAGATGCATAACTAGAAAATGAGGTCAGTGGGTCTTAGGTCGAGATTTTATTGTCCCCTCCCTCAAACTGTCTTCTACTTAGCTTATACGTGTACGTTGGACTGCTGCTTCCATCCCCAGAAAAATGCAAGCTCATTGCGAGCAGAGACTAGCTTTAATTGTCTGTTTTTGTGACACCTAACACAGTGCTTAGCTCCTAACAGTAGGGACTTAGGATAAACGAAATCAATGGAATTTATTAACAGATTGGCAGCCCATGGGCTCCATTAGTATTCAAATAATAACTCTTAGAGGAAGACCCCAGCATGTTGGAATGGGCCGCCTATGTAGGGCTTATAGAGGAACCTGGACAAGACTTACTTAGACAGAGAAGGCATGAATGGGTTATGATTTGGCCCAATGGAAGGAGGATACACACTGGTGAGATCATAGGTCTACTGATATATCCATACCACCCAACATAATTCCTGATCCCAACAAGTTTGCAGCCTGGCTAGAAAGTTTGACATCCATGAAATAATGGGGGAACAATACAAGACAACATGCCCTGAAGAGCTAATTGAGTATCAAGATGTACAGAAAGCAGACAAACCCAAGGCATGGCATTCTCTCTCTAGTGTCCAGTCAATAGCTGTTCTTATCCCCATGTCATGATTTACTTTTACTTAGGTTTCGATGTGTCTTATACTAAACTAGCCTCTTTGCACTGTAACTAGCTAGGAGACCTTGTACATGTTCCTTCCCCTTTCGGGGCCTGTTTTCTCCTCTATGAAATGAAGAGAGTAAGCTAGATGAATTCTAATGTCCATTTCAGCTCTAGGTGCTTTGATCCCCTAATCCTATGATCCCAAAGGATAGTAGATCCTCAAGATACACTATAGCAGGAATGGAACTAGCAGTGAGTTTGAAACAGGCCAATATTTAATTCAAAACCATCTTCTTTGAAACTTTCTTCTCCAACTGTATTTATTTCCTGACATAATTAAAACCACAATATAGTAATAACTTGTTTAATTTATCAAGTCACTGGAAATAGCTGCTCCCCACACAGATGCTGTTCTTGTCAACCATCACTTTCATCCAAACGACTTTTTAATAAATCCAGCCAGATGATAATTGGAGCTCTCTTTCCACTCTGGCTAAATTACACTAGGAAATTAAATCATCCATCTCCTAAAACATGCAAACTTCTTGGAAACTCCTGCCTCATACAGCACAGCAGGCAGATGGGCCATTCCCTTTCTGATCTCTCCTGCACCCCACCTGCAGGCTAAGTCCACTGGGAATCTCAGACTCAGCATTCTCCTGGCCTCCAGGAGCTTGAGACCAAATACTGCACAATGATCAGTCTTACACACTATCCCTCACGGTTTTCTTCAGACTTCCTGTGGAAAAGAATAAAGCAGTACAAGGGAAAGGGGGAGGGAATGTATGGAAAAGGAGAGTTCAGGTGGATCAATTCTTGCCAATGAATCATATCAAAAATATTTTGGAAAAAAATGCACACATGATAGCATCTACCATGGTGCAGGAAAAAGAAAGCCAGATTTGGAGTTGGGGGTCAGGACTCAAATTCTACCTCAGTTTCCTACTATTTATGTGACCAGGTAAACCATTTTACCTTTCTGTACCTTGTTTTCTCTATCTGTAAAATGGAGAAAACTGGACAAGGTGACCCCTACCCTCCTGTGTAGCCCTAAATCTGTTGTCTATTAACAAGTCATTTATGGACTAAAGGATTCATAAGATCATGGATTTAGAATAGGAGGCACCTTAGAGACCACCTCATCTAACCCCTTCATTTTAATTATGAAGAAACTGAGTCACAGAGAGGTGAAATATATACACAATGTTGTAGAATGTTGGATGCTAGGATCATCTCATGATCCAAATGTTTTTCCTCTTATGTTTCTTTTTCTTAAGCAAGAGAGGATCAAAATACCATAATCACAAAGTATGTACCTCTATCATGTCTAACAGGTGGGTTCTTTGTTTGGAAATATGAACCAAATACAACATCAAAGCATGTTTTGATGGATTTGGACTGAAATAATGGATAGAGGATATATAACATTACATGTTGCCCAAGTCCACATGTAGTAAAGTAGCAGGGCCCTTGAACTCAGATCTTTAGACTCAGGAGTTAGCACCCTTTTGACTTAACATGGCTGTCACCTCCCTCTGCCTCCCAGTAAAGGGATGTGCTGTGCTGAGTAGGGACAAAGAAGGAAAGCTTCCTGGATTGGGACTGTCTATTGGAATGAGCCACAAAGCCTGAGGGCTCACCCCTACTGTTCCTTGTAAGCATAAACCTACCACCTCCAAGAAGAATCAAAGTTCCTATATTCCTCCTTCCACAGTATTCATGTTTTTCTACCACCCACAGAAAGTTGGGGTTGGGGGGGGGGTGGAAGGAATGATGAGTCAGTCACAAAAGGAATGAGTTCAAGAGTTAGCCCTAGGAAGGAAAGCTTTGACTTATTGACTTTATGTTGTTCCTTATTTAGGAGTAGTTGTAGAAGTGTTGATAGGGTTTTCTGCAACAACAAACAGTAGATAAATGATCCTGCACAAGTACTCAATGAACTGGAAAATCTGAAAACCAATAGACCATACCACATTTTTCCCTTCTCTTTTGTAACCACATGGACCAAAGTACAAGACAGTAACAACCTCTAATGCTATCATAAAACCTAAGACAGTCAGAAGCCTCACCTGACCCCAAGGAACTCACATCTTATTTTCCTTCCTGACTACATAGACTATTTTTCTCCTTTGCCTTTTATATGCTTTACTAGGTCTCATCATTTTCTTTCCCTTGTTGCTGAAATTGGAAAAAATCAATCCCCATCCAATTAGACTGGTCAATTTCTACAAATCTGATGTCAGGCCCCAAACTCCTGGAAGGTGGATTGAATTCTCTTTATTCTGAATCCTAAATTGGCTCCTGGCAAATCTGCCCCCTGGGAGGAGCCCTTGAAACTCCTCAGTGCTGGATGGGTATTACCCAAGTTACCTGATCCTCACAGTTCTTCAGTGAAAACATTCTTATCTTCCTTCCCTTCATCTCATGAACTGGCATTTTAAAGTTGTGAAAATTTGATGTGATAGGAATTTGAACCATATGTTAAAAAAGAAAGCAGAAGGGAAGCATGGCTAAGTAAGAGACAATTAGTACCAAAAGGATTGTGTCTGGAATTAGACTTAGGTTCAAATCCAGCTTCTGGTACTAACTACTCATGTGACCCTGGTAAAGTCATTTTAATTCCATGATCTCAGTTCCTATACCTGTAAAACGAAGAGGCTGGACTAGCTGGCCTCTGAAGTCCCTTCCAAGTTTGAATTTGTGATCCTGTTGCCATCTTAGTGGGAAGAAAATAATTTATAGATTAAGAAAAATCAAGGCAGGACCTCAGCAAAATTGTAACCTTGTCAAGTTGGTCTTTGGCTTCACCAGTCTGCCCTTTTTAGTGTGCTAACATTCAGCAGCACTTTTTCTTTAAGAAACAAAAGGTGGTATGCCTAACATGTGAAAGCCCAGAATAGAAAGACCTCCCACCAGGCCAAGCAGGGTGGAGGCGATGGTTGAGCTGCTATGAGGCTCTTCCTGACTTCCCACTGGGCCAAACTATAGAGAGGTAATAAGAGAGACCAAAGGAAGAGAGAGCCTAGACAGCTCAACACAAATCACCACTGCTAGAAAAATGACTCAAAGCTCACATCATGGGTCAGCCTTAGGCAAATTATAGGACAGTCAAAATTGGTATTTGGTGGCCACCTTTCTCTTCTATACCCCCATTCACTCTTGGTAACCAAATTCTTTTCTCCTCTCCTCGGGTTCCCAATGACTTTATGCTTTTTTGCTCTCCACCCAGTGACAATAAGCTCTCTGGAAGGGTCCTTATAGCTCTTTTACAGGGACATGTATGTAAATTACTAATAAGGCTAATATCAGAGCCCTCCTGGCAAGTGTTTGCTCTACAGAAGCTAAAGTCAGAAAGGAACACATTTCTAATTGAAGAATTTCAACCATGAAAAGAGAGACATTCTGAGGGGCAGGAGAGTTACCCATCTTAAAAATCACACAGGCAGCCACCTACTCCATCTACTCATGAGGCCAACCCTACATAAAGCCTCCCAAAAGACAGTCCCTTTGTCCTCATCTAGAAAGGTTAGCACATTGAGTTGAGTTCATTGTTTCTAAAATGGCATCTATTTTGAAAAGCAGAGGTCTCTACCCTTCTTCTATAATAGACAGAATGGAAGCTGGAAGCAATTGCATTACAGGCAACTGTCCTCTATCCATTATTTCAATGGCAATCCATCAAAACACCCTTTGATGTTGTACTAGGTTCATATTTCCAAACCAAGAATCTATCTATTAGAGATGATAGAGGTCCACATTTTTGTGGTTATATTACTCTGATCCTCTCTTGCTTAAAAAATAAAAAGAGACAGAAGAGGAAAAACAATTGGGCCATGAGATGATAACAATAATGCCAGCTGACATCTCTATAACACTCTCTTCTTTTCAAATGCCTTAAGGTATATTATCTCTTCCCAACAACTGTCAGGTAGGAAGGCCAGGTATTATTATCCCTATTGGATGGATAATGAAACTAAGCTTTATCAAGTTTAAGTACATTGTGCCATATCCCACAAATGAGTAAGAGTCAGCACCATGACCATAAAGCAAAGGATTTAGAGCTCATGGAATCTCTCAGGCCATCTAGTCAGAAGATCGGCCTGCAGTAGCCCCTCTCCCTCCAATTATGTTATATTTATTCTCTCTATATTTGTTTCATGTTGGGAGCTGGGGCCATAAGTATACATACACACATGCATGCACAACACACACACACACACACACACACACACATACCCTCTCCTACTCCCCAGAATATAAGTTCCTTAAGACCCTTATTCCTTGTCATTTTATCACTGGCCTCCAGCACAGTGTCTGGTACAAAGTAAGTACCTAAACATGCTAATTGATTGATTAAAGATGAAGCTAAAGCCTAGAGCTATGAAGTGACTTGTCCAAGGTCATAAAGATAGAGAGCCAGAATTCTTAACCTGGTTTCCCTGACACAAAATCTAACAATGCCCTCTCATCCACATCACGGTGTTTCTCACTATAATGATATCTACCAACCATTTAAGGCTTCTCATTGGTTAGTTTCATTGACTTCTTCATTTTCTGCCAAATGTAGTCTACATAGTTATAGTCTAATAAGAAGTAAAGAATGGATAGATGATAATCATAACTCACATTTATATAACCCTTTAGAGTTTAACAAAGCAGTTTGTTGTTGGATAGGTAGTGTGAGCAATATTATCTCCATTTTACAGACATCTATCCCTTCCCTTATTAGTCAGTCAGTAGCTATTAACAAAAGAAGATACTCCTCAGTCTGGCATCCAACGCCACTTTCAAGTAAGCATCATCTAACCTTTCCACCATTATCTACCCTTACTCCTCCTTAAGAAGTGCCTTCTCACTGTGCTCAAAGGGCTATAAAACTGTGCCTACACTTCGACCCAGGAATACCCCTACTAAGTGTGCATCCCAAAGAGATTTTTAAAAAGGAAAAGGACCTAAATGTACAAAAATATTTGCAGCAGCTCTTTTTGTGGGGTCAAAGAATTGGAAATGGTGGGGACACCCATTAGAGAATGGTTAAACATGTTGTAGTACATGATTACGGTGGAATATAGTTGTGTTTTAAGAAATTATGAGCAGAATGGTTTTAGAGAAACCTAGAAAGACTTATATGAACTGATGCAAAGTAAAGTGAGCAGAACCAAGAAAACATTGTACAGGTAATAGCAATATTGTACAATGACCAACTGTGAAGGACTTACCTATTCTCAGCAATACAAAGATCCAAGACAATTCAGGATTTACAATGAAAAATACTATCCACCTCCAGAAAGAGAATGGATGGAGGCTTCCTGCAGATAGAAGCATACTATTTTTAAATTTTATTTTCTTCATGGTTGTTTTTCCTTTTTGATCTGTGTTTTCTTTCACAATATGACTAATATGAAAATGTGTTACATGACTGAACACTTATAACCTGTATCAAATCGCTTGCCTTCTCAACAAGGGGACAGGACGAAGGAGAGACAGAGGGAGTTTTAAAGTCAACTTTAAAAAAATATTTAAAAGTATTTTTACATGTAATTAAAAAAACAAAAAAAAATTTTTTTAAATGCTTACCTGGGGGTGACTAGGTGGCACAGTGAATAGAGCACCGGCCCTGGAGTCAGGACGACCTGAGTTCAAATCCGGCCTCAGACACTTAACACAAAAAACTAGCCATGTGACCATGGGCAAGTCATTTAACCCCAACTGCCCTCCAAAAATAAAAAAAAAATCAAAAAAATAAAATGCTTACCTGAAAAGAACAAAAAGAAGTTGCTCCTCCTCTAAGCTGGGCTCTGGTTTCCTTTCCACCACTGACTGCTCTGAGGAATGTTATCGTCTCCACGTTGTGGTGCCAGGAATGAAGGTGAGATGTTCATGATCTCAATAAGAACTATTGAGAAATTTCATGAGGTTGTAACTTACCCAAATATTGTATACAGTAAGTAGCAGAGCCAAGATTCAAACTTAGGTCTTCTGATTCCAAGGCCAGTATTCTTTCCACGACACGAGGACATTTCTTATCTCATCCTGGCACCCCATCCTGGAGACAGTGACATTCCATGTAGCAATGGTGGAAAGAAAACCAGAGCCTAACTTAGAAGAGGCACTTCTTGAAAAGAAGTTAGGGCATATAAAGGTGGGAAGGTGAGATGATGTTTACTTGAGAGTGGCCTTGGCTGCTACACCAAGGAGTATTGCCTTTAGTCTATGATGTTCATGTCATGTCTAACTCTCTATGACCCCATTTGGTGTTTTCTCGGCAAAGATAATGGAATGGCTTGCCATTTCCTTCTCCAACTCATTTTACATATGAGGAAACTGAGGCAAACATGGTTAAGTGACTTGCCCAGGGTCACATAGCTAGTAAGTATCAGACATCAGATTTGAACTCAGGTTTTCCTGTCTCCAGGCCCTGTGCTCTATCCATTGTACTACCTAGCCACCCCTAACTGGCACCCTTCTTCCTATTACCAGCTCCCTTGTTTCTTCCATGCTGCTGCCCAAAACTTTCAGTCTTTCCTCTGCTCAGTCTCATCACAGTGCTTCTAACTCACACGGAGGGCTTAGAAGTGGGTGGATCTTAAGCCAGCCATAGGGTGCTGTGTTTGAGCCAACCCACTTGGCTTCAAGCCAGTGCTCCTTGAGCTCAGAAGCAGCCCATGAAGTCAAGGCAGAGACCTGGTTCTGCCAAAATAACCACCCACTTCTTCCTGTGCAGAGTTTGTCATTTATTTTCTCTCTTTCTTTCTTTTTTAACCCTGACTTCCTCTCCACTAAAGTGAGTTGATTCCTCCAGGGCCAGTGATTAGGTCAGTGAGCCTCACAGGTTTAAAGCATTCAGTCTAATTAACACCCTCTCTGGTTTATGGGCATCACCAATCGATGGAGCGCTCTGCCCTGCTGGGGCTCCTTGCTGCTGCAAAGGAACGGGCCTCAGCCCCATCCAGCCTGCTGAAATGGAATTAATGAAAAGCCGACCCTGATTGACAGATGAAATGGTTTTTACTTTGGGAAACCACCTGAGAAGCCTTTATGGGGTTCTTTTTTTTTTTCCTCCCAGAGCGTTAAAAAGAAATCACATCTGTTACTCACAAAGTTGGAGGGGGGATAAGGAGGAAAAAGAAGGAAAAAGTTTCCTATGTAGCCTGTGTATAATGAATGAGCTATAATGGTGCAGCAAATAAATACCACCTTTCCTGGTTAACAGCTTCCAACTTCCCTCTGGGAGTGACCTCAAACTCTTTTCATCCTGGCTCCTGGAAGTAGGGAGCAGCAGAAAGGCTTGGCATTGCGGCTGGCCAAGAGGTTAGGCTTTGGCAGGAGTGTGGTAAGCCTTGAGGCTGCTAGACTGCTGAATAATTAGGAGGATCGGGGTAAACTGGGAGGTAGAAGAGAGAGTCCTGGATTTGGAATTGAGGAACTTGAGGTCAGCTGTAAAAATGATACCAAACATAAGTCTTCAGTCATGTCTGACTTGGTGACTCCATTTGGAATTTTTTGGCAGTGATACATATGGGGGTGGTTTTCCATTTCCTTCTCCAGTTCATTTTACAGGTGAGGAAATTGAGGCAAACAGAGTGAAGTGACTTGCATGGGGTACTGTTTACTACTAAGTGTCTGAGACCGGATTTAAATTTAGGAAGCTGAATCTTCCCAATTTCTGGCCCAGTGAACCATCCACTGCCAACACCTAGCTGTCTTAACTAAAATGTTAAAAGGCACTAGACTTTTAGGATATCCTCCTTACCTCTCAGAGTTTTGCAGAAAGCATTTGTAAATCATTAAAAAGTTACATAAAGGTCAGTTACTATTATTATCAATAATAACTTCAGACTTTAAAACAGCTGAATGAAAGATATTTGATATTGGATTGAATGTTTACCAAACTGCCCCATAAGAGGCATGCACTTGTAAAAGTTTCTATCAGACTATTTCTATGAGCAAAAGCCATGCTTTCACGTTTCCACACACCATTTGTTTGGAAATAATCTCCCAGGGGAATACCAGCCTGCAATTCAGTAGTCCTATGTCTCAAGGTCAAATGACCCCACACCAGTAAGCAAGGAAAATTCCTAGAATGAAAAAGGTCAATTTCTAGGGGTCAATAAGCTTACCTTCTACCCCTCGAAAAGTTAAGAAGGTAGGTTGTTGTCTTTCTAGTTACCAAGAAAATGCCTAATTAGAGTAGAGAGATAGTTCCCTCTTGGCCACCCTGGCCTCTCTTGTCAACTTTGTGCTCTAAGCTAAAGTTTGATATTAGCAAAGGATGTCTTTGGTGGCTCTCTCCTCAGTCTTCTCATACCTTCTTTTCTCTTTTTAGAGCACTTTAATTTTCTTCCACCACTTGGTAGAGGACTAAGAGCCCTGAATTGTTCTTGGTTTATCTGTGCTAACATAATTATGGGTTAAGGCACTACCTCTTCCAGATAAAATGTGCACACTACAAAAGGAGCCTTCTGGAAGCATGTTGTCTTGTGCCCAGAGAATGAGGGGTAAGGGACAAACAACCCAAATCCTTGCCCTGGTACCTATATATGTTCAAATATTTAGAGCAGGGGATTATTAGCTTTCTGTGTGTGTATCATGAATGGACCTCCTTCTCCAGATAATGTTTTTAAATGTATAAAATAAAATGTGTGGGATTACCAAGGAAATACTGAATTGAAGATGTAATTTTCCACCCATCCAAACTCACAGACTTCCTAAAATCTTTCCGTAAACCAAGGGATCTATGGATTGCATATTAAGAACCCTTATCCTTGAAAAAGACCTTGTCTATTGTTGGGTGGATCCTCCATGGAAGATATGAAGAAGAATCATCTGGGATTAACAGGGGTGCATAAATTGTCATTTATACCATGACCTTCCTCAACAGACCAGAAAATCACTGAAGCATTATAGTAATATTGAAGTTCAAGCTTTGAAGAAAATGTAACTCAAGAGTAGCCCAGTAAGAAGATACTCCTAATTATATAGGCCACTACATAGTCCATCTATACATAAAGCTAACCCTTTTTTCGTGAGTCCTTTGGTATCTAAGAATTTCTTTTTTTTTTTACCTCAGTGTTCTCATCTACCAAATGAAAGAGACCTCTGCTTTCTGCATCAGCTTCCCAAGAATTATATCAAGTCTAGAATTTACTTTGCCCTAAAGTTCAAGTCTCTAATCACAAAACAACATTGCATTTCCAGAGAAGACACTTAAAAAAAAAAAAGCCTGGTTAGTTTCCCCCCAAACAATTTCGGAAGAAGTATTACACAGTCAATTGTGTACATAATCTGCATTAAAATACCCCTAACAAAACTAAATGGATATTTACAAATTAATGAGGATTTTATGCATTGAAAATGTGCTTTTAATACAAGCATTTAAAGAAGTCTGGAACCAATATTTACTTGACCGATCTATCTGGAATTACCATTTTCTGAGGGCATAATGTACTTCCTAAGAGACATGACATAAGTTCAGCTGAAAATGAGAAAAGTGATGAAGATGAAGCCCAATGCAGCCTGGCTCTCCTGGAAGCTCTGAACTCTCCCATAACTCGGCATATTTCAGAATACCAAGCCTGGTAGGCTGAGTATAGGAGAATATTCATTGAAAAGTATTTGCCCAGGGAAAGGAAGTTGAATAAGAAGCTCAGGGCAGAGGTGATTTTACATATAGCCAGAACATTTAGTGGTATATCCCACTGCTGGTGAGAATTGTATGCTTACTACTTTCTACTGAAATGGTATTGTGGTATTGAGATTGTCAGTGTATAAGGAGGCTTGGAATGAACTGGGTTGTGGGGGTGGGGGAGGGGTGTAAAACACGGGTCACATGTAAACACAAGGAACCTGATGAAGGATAAATGTCATCTAGAAGAACAAGAATGAATTTAGGATCATAAGCTTAGAATTAGATCTCAGGGCCTATTCAGTCCAACCTCTTCATTTTACAGATGGAAAAACTGAGGCACACAGAGGTTCTAACCAATGTCAATGAGGTAGTAATTACTACAAATCCCAACAGAATCAGGATTTGAATAGCAGTTCTCTGACTCAGCACTTCTTTCTAGTATATCATCCATGATATCAGAGGAACCTGGGCTTTGCCTCAGGTACTGACATGGGGCTTATTCCCCCCACCCTTCTCCTAGCCACCAGGCTGCTGTCCCCTGAGTCTCACAGTCAATATGTCCAGCCTCCCCCCTCCAAGGGCTTGGGGCTGAAAGGGAAGCCACCTAGTCTGGGAATTAACTTCTCTATCCTCCGAACACAATGACCAACCAGTCTCAACATCCACATCTCCATTCTAAATCAGCCCTTCACAGGAGTGGTAAGGCCTTAGGCATCTTTTCCCTTGTCCCCTCCCTTCAGCGGGAGTTGTCCAGAGTGCTGAAATCTCTGGGAAGAACCTGACACATCAGCTTCTCTACTTTGAATCAGAAATTAAAAAGAGGGAAACTACTGAGGATGAATGAGTTAGAGCAAGTTCTATGGAGAAGAAGCTGGACGTCTGGCCTTGTGGGAAGCCATGCCTAGATTCTGTTTAGATGAGAGGAGAGACTAGAGGCAATATAGTTGAGCTTAAAGCAGTGCTTGATTTGGAGTCAGGAGCTAAGTGCAAGTCCTTTCTCTGCAATCAAGAATTTGTGTGACCTTTGGCAAATCACTTTCCCTCTTAACCTCCGTTTTCTCACCTATAAAATGAGGTAGTTGAATTAGACAACCTCTAAGGTCTCTTCCAGCTCTGAATCCGAGACTATAATCCTGCAAACCCAGGACAATTATGCTGGCTATCTCTGGGTATCATAGAGAAAATTTAGGAAGATTCCTACTCCTCTGTAACTCCTCGATTTTGTACCTGAAAAGGTTGTATTTTTGCTTTCTCTTTCTTACTTGCTCCTTCACTATAATCCTACTCTGATGAGGGAAGAGAAAAGGGATGATCAGGGAATGCTTGATCAATTGGGTCCCTCCAATCAAACTTATGGATTTACAGAATAGAATGAGCAAGTTAAAAAAAAAAGTCAGATATTAGGACAGCCCCTTTTAGACTTTGAGGAGTATAATTTGTGGTTGGAAGGGTATATACCTTTCAGACTTTTGGTGGCCTATTTGTACCCTGTAAAGACTGTCAGACCTAGAAGTGCTCAATTACTTATGAGTAAAGAAACAGGGCTAAGAATTGGCAACTACAATGGACTTTTCAGCAACCTTTTTCTCTGTCCATTTGTTGACTTCAGTGAATGGAAGAGAGTGACTGTAAAAGCTCAGAAGTCAAAGCTGATCTCCATCAGTTATGGAGGAGCTAGTCAGCTCTTAAAATTACTTCTAGCACAGTGTAGCAAGGGAGGGGTAGATAATTTCCCTATTCAACCAACATAAATGTGAAAGTAGTGTACCTTTATATCTCGTTGTTTCTGTTACACCCCTTCCCCCTTGCATCCAATAATTACATCAACTGGATGAGAGGACTCAATCAATCAAGAGTTTTCTGGTCAACCTTCTCCAGCTGCAGCAAGCTCCAGCACATCCTACTAAGCCTGCCAATACTTTTAGTGTGGGCACTGATTTAGATTACATAGTTGTTAGCTAAATATGAGAAGCCCATAGTCAGGTTGGATCAAGATGATAAAATCACTGACCACAGCAACTCTTGAAGCAAATTCTTGAATTTGCAGAAGGATTGTATTCTATGACAGACAAAGACAAAATCTTGAAACATTCAAGCCCCTATACTGCTAGAAAAATCCTTCTGGAAAAATTCAAGAGTTAAGGAGAATCAAAGAGGGGGAGTCATGTCTAGCATACTCTAGAGACTAGACAAAAACCGATGAACCTACAAGAAAGAAAACCTCAAGAGAGACTAAGTCTGGGTTTGAGCTGCTGAGACTGGCTCCCTTCCTAGTATAATTTATTATTATATTTATTATTACACTATGTGTGTGGTGCTACTTGAGGGATATGGGTAAAGATCCATCTACTTCAAAATCTCTATAGCACCTGTCTGGCACAGTATCTAAAACTGCAGGCTAAACTCTTCCCTCTTTATTTCATCTTCTTTTAAAATTCAAATATCCGTAGGAGGGGTAACATGATAGATTGCTATTAGTCATTAGTACCTAAATTTGAATTAGTTTATCAAATCACTATTGTCTGTGGAAAAAAGTCATATAAATGTCAGTTACTGACATTATTGTTGTTATTGTTACATGAGGATCAGACCTTAGCAAAAGTGGAGAGAGAAAAAGGGCACACAAAAGGGAGGTCAAAGGATTTCCCCAAACTCAAATTATCACTTACTTTTACAATTCTGTTGAGGGCCAGTCAAGCAGCACAGGATGTAACAGAAAAGAATACTGGCAGTCAGGAGACATTGGAGTGGATACTCAGTGTAGAGTCATAGCTAGGGTTGAGGGATGATGGGTGGATTATTTTTTGCTTCTTTTGGCCTCAGTCTTATCTGCAGAATGGGGACAGTACTGATTACCTGTAGAGCTATAAAAGGCCTCTTCAGTCGGGAAGGGGTGGTGCAGGAAAACCAGGAAACAGATTCTCAGAACACAAGGCTTTCTGACTGGTGGGAAGAGGAAGAAAGATGGGAGAGAGCTTACTCCTGAGGACAATCTGATAACGTATTTAATTTTCATTAATTATTCTTGTTAACTAAGTGCTATTCGGCCCTGGAGGGAGGTCTGATGCCACCCATCTCTCCCTTATTCCATCATCTCTACAGTCATGGAAGTATAACCCTAGATATGTTCCTCTAGGTCAGTGGTTCTCAACCTTCCTAATGCTGCGACCCTTTAATAATCATATGTGGGCATGTCTGCATGTAGGCGGACCCACCTGGAGATGGATAAAGGAGTGGAGTTTCAGTTCCTAAGACCATTGGAAATATGTGTTTTCCGATGGTTTTAGGTGAACCCTGTGAAAGGGTCATTCGACTCCCAAAGGGGTTGCAACCCACAGGTTGAGAACCACTGCTCTAGGTAAAGGTCCACCTCAGGCAGGGGGAAGCAAAGGTCTAAGACCCTCTGGTGGAGGTGGGAAAGTGGAAGTGGTAGGAATAGTAGGAATTTCTTCAGGGCTTGAGCAGATTCATGCCAGATGATGGAACCCTTACTTTGTAGGTAAAGAATAAGTGGGGAAAAGGAGTATATCATCAAGGATCCCTGAGAGAATAGGACATGACCCTTGACCTAAGCACCCACCCCCATGTCTATACATATCCCTGGCCACCCAAATCATGATGAAAATGTGGCAAAGTCAGGGTTTTCCCTGGGGTGCCAAATGGCCAACAGCTTCCTCTCCATGTGTCCAAGGTCTTACAGGTAGTAAGAAGCATGACTGTGATTTGAGCCTAAATTCTCCATCTCCAAATCCAGCAGCCCCTCTGCTTTGGGGTTGGGAGATTAAAAAAGAGATGATGATAGATTATCCAGGCCAATTCCCTAATTTTACAGAGAAAGAAAATGGGACTCAGAGAAGAAAAGTAACTTGCCTATGGCCATATAGCTAACCAGTATTTGAATAATTACAATAAAAGCTGCCATTTATAGAGTACTTTGCCTAGATCATCTAATGCAAACCTAATAAAAACCCTGTATGGTAGGTATTGCATGTATTAGTATCCCCATTTTACAGATAAAATAACTGAGGTTCAGATTCAGTGATTTCTCAGACTCCCTTTTCATACAAACCTGAGTAATCATTTCTAAGCCTACCCTCCAGTGCTGCTTAATGACAATGGAAAATTTGGTAATAACAATGTTTGGTTGGTCTTGCTCGGTTGACCTTGAAAAATAGTAGAGACATTCATCTCTAGGAGATGTTAGGGAAGTGGGGGTGGGTGGTTAAAGGCAGGGGATTAGATAAGATGATTGTGACAGGTCCCTGTCCCATTCTTTACCCTCTGTCATTAGCAGTATCACATTTCCTGCTTGTCAGCCCAAGAGTTTGTGTTGTGTCCTTCACAAAATGTGCCTAAGGATGTTTTATAGCCCAGAACAAAACAACTTACAAAGGAAATGGTCTCTTGAACTGATTAAGCCATAAATGACCATCAATATATTGTAGCTTTGAAGACAGTTATGGCATCTGCCCCTGGGGAACTAATGAGAAAAGCCCACAGAGATCACCAACTGTGCTTCCCTGACTCTAGACATTGGAAAGTTCAGCTCTCTATTTAGGAAATGCTGACAGCCTTCTCCTAGACTCTCCTCTAAGAAGGAGGAGCCAGGAAAGAACTGGGATTTCAGAGGAATAAGGATGGCTAATATTTACATAGTTATTTAAGGTTTGCAAAACACTTCCGTTGTCTCATTTGATCCTTACAACAACCTTGTGATATCAATGCTATTATTATCCCCACTTTACAGGTAAGGAAACTGAGTCTGAGAAAAGTTTGGCAACCTGCCAAAGGTCACACATTCTCTAAATCAGCATTATGAATCAAGGTCTTCCTGACTCTAAATCTAACATTCTAAAAACATCGTTCCACCTAATTGCTCAAAGTAAAGATCTGAAAATGACAGTGAAGAGAATTAGAATGGATTCATTATGGAGTCTTCTATAGAAGGTGCATCAAACCCACAGCCTCACTGTGCCCTAGCCCTCATAAGTAGGACCTGGGCCAAATTAAAGTGTAACCAGGAAATATTTAACAAAATAAATAAAAATACAACAGGACATAGATAATGTTAATATATGGTCTTCCAAGTCAGCATGCTGCCTGTAGGGATCCTTATGTATGGTGTAGTGGCTCCCATTTCCATTTGAGAATGACCTTCCTGAACAGACTGAGAGTCCCTAGGCAAATCACTAACTTCTTTCATCCTCAATTTCCTCATCAGTAAAATGGGCCAATAATAGTACTTACTTCACTAGGTGAGAAAGAAACAGATATTTTCCACAGCAGATATATTTTTGAGTTCAACATATGAGGTAGCATGAGACAAGGATTTTGCAAACCTTAAAATACTATATAAATGTTAGTTGTTATTATTATCATTATTCAAGGGCAAAAATGTAAACATCTACTTTATACTCTACTAGCCTAATTCAGTACAAAGCTCATAGCATCCTTTGCCAATATTTGTTTAATAGTTGGTTGTCAGATTCTCTCCTCCAGGGCTGGTCTTATAAGCATGTATATGTAGTAGTTGCTCCAGAGGAGCTAATTGGTTACTGGTGACTTCCTTAGCTACTTCCATTAGGAGTGGAAAGGAAAGAAGATTGTGTCATTTTAAGAGATCCAGAAAGGTTTGCCCTAGCCAAAAATACCTCCCCCTACTGACCAGTTATTGTCAGAAATTCCATTAATTCAATCCAACCTAATCCATTAAACATTTATTAAATAACTACTCAAGACAAAATGAGAAACAGTACTTTTCTTCAAAGGATTCACATGCATCCTACTGTGTGTACAGGGATTGCCCTAATATGAGATGCAAATACCTCCTCAAGGGGCAAAATCTTATGAGAGAAATAATTATTAAATAACTGGTTATTAATATAGGGGAGATCTAGGGTTTTTTTTCCTTCCTATTTCCTCATTCCCTACTAGGTCAAATCAGCCTCAGAAGAACAGGGCTGATAATAAACCCCACCCAAATGAGGAAGCTTAGTTCTGATTAAAGAGTAAAAAGAATTTAATCTAGGTGAATTCTAACCCATTGTGTTCTACTCAAGCTTTTTGAGGGGGGTGGGGGAAGAAACAGGTAGGTTAGGGGGGAAGTAGATCCTCTAGATTGCCCAAGGTTGGGGATGGTCTAGAAGTAAGAGTGACATAAATTAAAGTCACATTCCCTAGTGACTCATTAGAATAGGCCCACCTCTCATTATAATATTTATTCTTCTCATTAATCATTAACCAATCAGAGTTTATTGCTTTCTGGAGCATCCACTCTTCCAAGGGCATATAAGCATCAAGAGGCCACCATGATTGCCTTTGGTTTATGAGAGAAAGCCAAATGATCATCCTTTTATTAAGTATTTGCTAGCCATAATTAATAAATGATTAATTACCCAGAAATTGTCTCTCAACTTTTTATACATGACACTTTAAAAAAAACCCACACAAGCTTAAATGGGTGGTGGCAAACTACAGCCCACTGCCTGTTTTTTGTGTGGTCTGTGACTAAAGAGTGGCATTTGCATTTTTAAATGAAATTTTGTTGGAATATAGCTATTTTATTCATGCTTTCTTCTTACAATACAACTTACAAAGTTGAAGAATTGTGACAAGGACTTTCGGTACTGCTGCTGGACACACTACACATTGCAATGATACACTTATAACTCAGCAGCATTTCAAGTGCTGTATCACCAAAAAAAAAAAAAAGAACGTTTATAACAATTTTTTGAGCTCAAGAACAAGATTGAAATTTTATGAAAGAGAACTGCCCTCAATCACTATTAGCAAAGAGTGAACAGCTTTGGAAATTACAACATTTGCTGTAGACTTGATAATGTTTCTTACTGAACTCAACCTAAAATTATGAGGCAAAATAGCACTTACGTGTGGAATTAGTGCTGCATCAAACTCAGTTCAGCAAAAACTAATGTTGTTTAATCACAAGTAATATCAAACTGCTTTATACACTTCCCATACTGTCAAAAATTAAAACAAGAAGCAAAATGTCTCTTTCCACACAAATTTGCAACAGACACATTTTCTGAGCTCAAACTACAGTTCCAGAAGCATTTTTCAGACTTCCATGTAAGTGTAAAAGAAAATTCCATATTTCAAAATCCAATTTAAGTGTGAAATTGAGGAGCTTCTGCCTAACCTTCAATTGGAAGTGATTAATCTGCAAGATAACAACTTGCTAAAAGACAAATATCAGGAAAAGAAGCTAATAGAATTCTATACATGCCTTCCAAGGGATGAATATGCTAAATTAAAGTCAGATGCTTGTGGATTGGTATCGGTATTTGGCATTAAATGTCTGTGTGAAAAGATGTTTTCAAAGATGAAATACATAAAATCTCATTACAGATTAGCATTAACAAATGAACATTGGCAATTGATTTTGACAATAGGGAATACTAACTTTGAACCCCAATTAAACAAAATGTTATGACCCCCCAAATAAAGAATCCATTCTTTTCATGAGTAGACTTGTATTACCCCCCAAAAAAGCACATTATTACTGTCATTATTATATTTTGAATTTCATCAATAAAAATTTTGTGGAATTTTTTTTTGCTCTCTTGCTATATCAATACCAACCTCAAATTTGCCTCATCCTTAATGGCTTAATCTGGTCCTTTACCAAAAAAAGTTTGCTGCCCCCTTCCCTAAATCACTTATTATAAACTCACATTTTTGTGGGATTCATTGAGCAGATCATTTTTTTCTCTGTAACTGTGGTAACTGAGAGCAAGAGTCCATGGGAATAAAACAGAATACTACCCAAAAGGGATACAAAAGAGGGAGAAAGACACATGAATGGGAAGGAGATGTGCCATGAACAACTCGACCTTACAATCTGGCCTAGAATCAGACTCCTTCTTGTGTTCCCTAAAAAGGCAACACTTTACTGGGCACATCACAGATGCTAGATTTGTTGACTAAGAGTTGCTTTGTTGTTGTTGTTGAGCAGTTTCATTTGTGTCCCCATAACTCTTCATTGACCAAATTTGGGGTTTTCTTGGCAGAGACACCAAAGTGGTTTGTCATTTCCTTCTCCTGATCATTTTACAAATGAGGAAACTACTAGTAAGCGAACTACCCAGGTCGCACAATTAAGTAGGTGTCTGAGGCCAGATTTGAACTCAGGAAGATGAGTTTTCCTCATTGCCAACACTGTGTTCTATCTATCCACTGTGTTGCCTAACTGCCCAAACGAATTGCTTACCCTCATCATTCCACGTGGGAGTTTTTTCTCTCACACAGGTATGACAGACCAGACAGGATATAAAGCATTCAGTTAGCCCAATTTGTCTGGCTCACAGAAAAATGCTGCCCTTATTTTGAAATTCCTGCCACACAACTTAGCTTTCTACTTGAAAACAATACAGTATGATTCAAAATTATGGCATTTCCACCTCTAGAACAATTGGGTGGTCAGAGAAATGCATCAGATCATTCTGATGGAAAACTAAATTAGTTGACATGCTAATTAAAGAAGAGAAGAACTAATGAGATTAAAAGGGAAAAAAAATTCCCAAATTAATGAGCCAATCAACACCCTCTGGCCCATCCATTGCAATCACCAGACACATCAATAAATTTAGAAGAAATGATAATTCAGTTTAAAAAAGGGGAGGGGGTGTTGAACTTAGAGTCACAAAGCCCAACTTACAATCCTTGTTCTGCTGCTTAGTTCCTCTAGGACCCTCTCCTCAACCTTTCTGGACCTCAGTTTTGTCATCTGTGAAATGATGGACTTTGAGAACATGGTCTCAATAACCTCTTCTAGCCCTATATTTTATTCTCTCTTTTGACTATGAAAGATCATGGGACCATGGATATACATGTGGAGGGACTTTAGAGATTATATTGTCTGACACCTTTTTTTATAAATGAGGAAACTGAAGCCAAAACATGCTAGATGATTTGCACAAGGTGAATCACATATAAATGAATTAGACAAAGCTGTTTCCACAGGTGTCTAGGTCCATACCTCAGCTAGCAAAGAGCAAAGAACCACATGGAAGGGGAGAAAGAGCATCAGCTTTGAAGGGAAAAGGACCCACATGGACAAAAGTATTTTTAGAAGCTCTTTTTGTGGTGACAAAGAATTGGAAATTGAGGGGATGTCCATCAATTGGAAAATGACTGAACAAGTTGTGGTATAGGAATGTAACAGAATGCTATTGTTGCATAAGAAATGATATGCAGGTGAATTTCAGAAAAACCTGGGAAGATTTACATGAACTGATGCTGAGTGTAGTGAACAGAACCAAGAGAACAATGTATACAGTAACAGCAACATTGTGCAATGATCAACTATGATAGACTTAGCTCTTCTCAGCAATACAATGACTCAAGACAATTCCAAAAAGTTCATGATAGAAAATGCTATACGCCTCCAGAGAAAGAACGGATGGGAGTCTGAATGCACATCAAAGCATACTATTTTCGCTTTCTTTTTTGTGGGGGTTTTTTTGTTCTGTTTCTCCTTTTACAACATGATTAATGTGGAGATATGTTTTACATGATCATGTGTGTATAATTTATATCAGATTGCTTGACATGGGGGGTACAACATTTTTTAACTCAAAATATTGTTTAAAAATGAATGTGGAAAATTGTCTTTATATATAATTGGAAAAAAATAAAGTGCTAGTTACATTTTTTTAAAAGACCACCAATTTTTGAAGTCAAAGGATCTGGCTTTTTATCCAAGGTTTGCCACTTACTCCCTGGATTTCAGTTTTTTCACTTGTAAAATAAGGAAGCTGGACCAGATGATTTCCTAAGCCCATTCCAACTCCACATTATATAATTCTTAAGGGTATTGGTTACCCTGCATGATTTCACTGAGAAACTCATGAACCACATCTACAGAGCTCCAAGCCAAGTTCTTGACAGCTTCTATTAGAAGTGATACAGCTGGAGCCCATCATTTCTGGCTCCCGACCAAGGAAAAGGATCCTCCTACCTTTAGTCAGGAAGAGTGGAAGTCAGTTTGGAAATCTCACTGAAGGAGATCACATCTGTTGTTCTGGTCTGGCTGCCTCTCTCCCTTTCCCACCTGTAGAACACAGGAAGGCAGATGATGCAGGTATTCTCATCCAAGAAGCATCTTTCCCAAGAGGCACCTCACTCTTGCAGTTTCTTTCTACAAATAGAGAAAAAAGAATGGGCTTAAGCCAGCAACTTTGCAGGTAGCAAAACACAAGCAAGAGGAGGTTTATTTTTAATCCTTATTTGTTTCCTGTTTCCTGGCATTTTTCCTTGGTGTCTCTACATTTTTAACAGAGTTTTATCATTAGCTGGCACATTTGAAACAGATTATCTTACCCTAGTTCAAAACTATGTTGTATCTACATCTTGAACTTTGTTAGTAGTTCTGGACATGGGCTCTCCAGAAATACATAACAGCTTGTCATAACTGTTGTTAGAAGAAGATAACTAAGATTAGAAAGAACACAGAGAGACAACAACATGAGGACAAACTAAAATACCAAGTCCCTTTTGGTCTGGAAATTAAGATTAGATAAATCAATTAATCAGTGTATATTAAGTGTTTAACTGTAGTGCTATATATGGAGACACAAAGAAAGTAAAAAATGAGCCTTGCCCTCAAGGAGCTTACATTTTAAGGAGGGAGACAACCGTAATTCCATAATTGTGCACAAGATTCAGACAGGGGAGAAGGAAGATCACTTCAGGTGTCAGAAGCTGGGGAGACAGGGAAAGGACATTTTGGAACGAGTCTTAAAAGTATGCTAGGGGTTCTGAGAGGTAGGATTGTTTAAAGCATGGAAAGACTGAACACATACTTATTCTAGCACTGGAACAGGGAAGTACCTCCCCTTTAAAGCTGAGAGAGGTAGTTTGGGGATAAATGGAAGTCATGGTCATTACCTTAATACCTGGTGCTTCAAAATACTTGAATGAATCCATGATCTCATTTGAACTGTCTGTCCAAGATACATGCAAGTGAGGGACAAGTTCTATCGGTCATTCATTCATCTACCTATCACAGTTTGAACAATAACCTACACAGACTATTTTATGGAGAACTTACACAGGACAAGCTTTCACATGGTGGTCAGAAGGGATACAAGGACACTCTTCAAGGTCTCTCTTAAGAAACTTTGGAATTGATTTGTGACATGGGAGACACTGGCATAGGACCACTCAGCATGCCTTTCCTGTGTGCCCACATCAGAGAAGGTCCTGTGCTCTATAAGCAAAGCAGAATTGAAACAGCTCAAAGGAAACACAGGATGCACAAATTTGGAGAATCCACCCCAAATGTTCACATGGACTATTTGTTCCTGACCTATAGTAGAGCATTCCAAGCTCATATTGCTCTGATTAGCCACATTCAGATGCATTGTAACTTGACTCTGACACAGTGATGCGATTTTGGTCCTCTTCAAGAACAAAGGACTACCAACCAACATTATAATTCATTTATCCAGTTCCCAAAAGCAGTTATTTATCGGCCTCTGCAATAATTGTATATTAAAAATAAGAGAATAATAGCAAAATTGGGATTTGTCCTGGAACTGTTTCTATAAGACCCTCATCAAGAATGAGATAATAATAACTGACCTTTATATAATGCTTTAAAGTTTGCAAAGTGTGTTGTTGTTGAGTTTTTTTTTTCAGTAATCAATTAGGACCATGACTCTTATACAGTCTCTGTACCTTTTGTTAGATAGGGGCCTGGGGAGTGGCTAGGAGATGCAGTGAATAGAGCACAGGCCCTGGAGTCAGGAGGACCTAAGTTCGAATCCATTCTCAGACATTTAACACTTACTAGCCGTGTGACCTTGGGCAAGTCACTTAACCCCAATTGCCCTCCAAAAGGCAAAAAAAAAATCAAAACATATGGGCCTGAAAATCATTAATTGCTTTAGAATATTGTTTGCAAAAGCCTATTCATTCCTATCTCACATTTTCATCAAGGATGCTCTTTATACATATGAATGCTATTCTCATTAAGATTATGCAAAGATGAAAAGCAGCATATGAATTGGGAAATGTGTGATCACTTTTATTTGTTGGTTGGTTGGTAATACTAACATATGGAGGTTTTCTCCGCTTACTATCTGGTATCTTCCTCTCCTTCAGATAGCTTAAGAATCCATCTTTGGATGCCCTCAGAAATGTTGTCACCTCTATCAAACAGGAGCCCTGTGTATCCTGGGCCTGGTCTAGTTTTTCTTCCTGCATTGGTTATCTTTAATGCCATTTCTACTTCATCATGAAGCACATCAGGGAATATAAATGTTAGAGCCCAAATGCACTGATGGAGAAAATAGCTTGTTTTAGAAATCCTGACAGATCTTTTGCATTTTTTGTCTATTTGTTGTCATGGTGCTAGAAATGTAAGCAGGTTTATAATTTAACTTCATTTATGGAGGATGGATTCAGAATAAAGGGAATGATAATAAGAGGAAGTTAGATTCTCATCCATTTGTGTTTGATGTCACTGATGGTGATCTTATCCTTCTACAAATTCCACTTGTAAGATGATGATAGAATTCTACAAAGTTATTAAGTTCCTACTGAATGCAAGGTTTGTGCAGAGAGGCACAAGACCAAGAGATTGTATTTTAAATTCAGGAAATAGTCCTGTTTTTTTTTTTCTGGTGCACTGAGTGCCTTAAAGGAAGTAATGTCAAATAAGCAAGAAGAGTATACTGGGAGCCAGATTGTGGTGGATCTTAAATGCCTGGCCAAAAGTTGCAGTTTATCCTACAGGTAATGGGGAGTCACTGGTGGTCTTCCTGTAGGGTAATGATGTGTTCAGATCTGCTCCTTAGAGCAGTGTAAAGGCTGTGTAAAGGATGGATTGGAGAGGGGAGAAATTGGAGGCAGGAAGACAAATAAGGAAGCTAAAATAATTTGTAAAAAGAGAAATGAGATCATAAAAAGAAAGTCTAAGATGGCTGGGAAAGTGCAGCTAAAGGGCCAAACGTGAGATATGAAAGTCGAATCAATAGGACTTAGCAGCTGATTGGATATGGAAGGGGAAAAGGAGAAGAAAGAGAAGTAGTGAGCACCCTGTCACTGGAGCTCAAACAGAGGTGGGCTAACTACTTGTGAGGGATGATTTAGAGAGAATTAAATCATTAAGAATGGGGTTAAACTAAATTTCTTAGAGAAATTTCTTCCAGAGTTTAAATTCAGTAATTCTCACCTACAATAAGTATTTCCACAGGTTCAATTATCACCTCAATGCAAATGAGTTCTAAATCTATACATACATCCCTGAACCTCCAAGTGCCTGATAGAAATAACCACCCAGAAGTCCCTTTGGTGCTTCCAACTCCATTCAGTGAATATCCTTTGATTCAGCAGTACTACTATAGGTCTATATCCCAAAGAGATCATTTTAAAAAGGGGGAAAGACAAAAATGTATGTACAAAAATATTTATAGCAGCTCTTTTTGTGGCAGTGAAGAACTGGAAATTGAGGGGATGCCCATCAGTTGGGGAATGGCTGAACAAATTGTGGCATATGAAGATAACGAAATACTATTGTTCCATAAGAAAGGATGAGCAGGTGGATTTCTGAAAAGCCTGGAAAGACTTAGATGAACTGATGCCAAGTGAAGCAAGCAGAACCAAGAGAATATTGTACATAGTAATCGCAACATTGTGCAAGGATCAATTTTGATAGTCTTAGCTCTTTTCAGCAATCTAAGACAATTTTAAAAGACTCATGATGGAAAATGCTGTCTACACACAGAGAAAAAACTGTGGAGTCTGAATGTAGATAAAAGTACACTATTTTCTCTCTTTTTTGTTTTTTTATTTTGATTTTTCTCATTTATTCTGATTCTTATTTCAAAACATAACTAATATGGAAATATGCTTAATATGATTATATATGTATAGCCTATATAAGATTGCATGCTGTCTTGGGGAGGAGGAAGAGAGAGAAGGGGAAAATTTAGAATTTAAAATCTTTAAAAGTAAATGCGGAAAACTAAAAATAAATAAATTTAACTAATTCCATTCAAAATTAGAGTCATTGTCCTCTCCTGCCTCCAAAATTCCCTATTCATGTCACCACCATCCTCCTACTTCCCCAGGTGACCTTGGAGTCATCTTTGACTTTTCCCTCTTACTTGTCCCTAAGCTGGATAGAGCATGAATATTATCCAGTATAGTAATTTAAATGTTTTAAGTCACTTGATTTTGATGTTCCAGGATTGTTTTAAATTGTCTTTTAAATTCATTCCTTATGCCCTTATTTCTCTGGTTTGCCCTGATTCCCTATTATATCACCCCACCTGATAGATAAGCTTTCTTCCTTTCCCTTTCCTATGTCTGCCCAATCTTTTCCCCCAATAGCCTCTCACCACCACATCCCCTCACATTTTCACTGTGGGATAGGAAAATTTCTTCTCTGGATGGAGGAAAGACATGTAAGTCTTTTCAATGGGGCTGACCTAACAGGTAATTCACTAAATGGTTATTTATATGATATGATTTGAAGTTAGGTTGAAAGGTTCTCTCTTCCATCCCTCCCTGCTGCTTCAATTTCTATCATTAAAGATTCATTCCCTTAAAATTCAAAGAATTTTTTTGGTCTCCAAGAGTTGTTATAATTGAGTTGTTTCAGTCATGCAAAACTGTGACTCCATTTGGGGTTTTCTTGACAGATAATGAAGTGGTTTGCCATTTCTTTCTCTAGTTCATTTTACAGAAGAGGAACTGAGGCAAACAGGGTTAAGTAACTTGGCCAGACTTACATAGCTAATAAGTGTCTGAGGCCAGTCAGATTTGAGCTCAGGTACTACTGATTACTGAAAGGCCTGGCACTCTATACACTGCACCACCTAGCTGCCCTCAAGAATTCCCTTTAATTTAATTGTTAAGGAACTGGGTATCTTGCCCTACAGGAGAGTAGGGGGAAGGGGATGAGAGGAGGAATGAAGGAGGGAAGGGCAAGTTGGGGGGAGGGTTGTTAGAAGCAAACACTTCTGTAAAGGGACAGGGACAAAGTATAGAATAGAACAAGTGGGGGGCAGGATAGGAAGGAGGGAAATATAGTCAGTCTTTCACAATACGTCCAATGTGGAGATGTTCTGCGTAACTACACATGTATAGCCTGTATTGAATTGCTTGTCTTTCCAGTGGGGGTGGGTGATGAGGGAGGAAGGGAAAGAATCTAGAATTAAAAGTTTTATAATCAAATGTTAAATATATGTGTATTATTATTATTATTATTATTTACATGCAACTGGGAAATAAAATACGCAGGCACTGGGGTAGGGAGATCCATCTTGCCTTACCAGAAAGTCAGAGGGGTGATGGGGAGGATATAAGAGAGAGCAGATTGGGGGAGGGGGTATACAATGGGATCACTATTTTGGGGTGGTGGGTAGGGGAAAGACGGGGAAAAAATTTGCAACTAAAAATCTCGTGGAAATGAATGACGTAAACTAAAAATAAACAAAAGTTAATTATACTAAAAAAATGTAATTGTTAGGGGAGGGAGTAGTACCCATATACCCATATGTCATCAGCCAAGTCTGATGGTAAATTGGGTGCCTCAGGTCTGGAATTGGAATGAAATGAGATACTCATAGTCCAACTAACAGTTAACAAGAAGAGGTTTGTTTAGCCACAGCAAAGGAAGGACATTAAAAACAGGTAAAGGGTGTTCATTGAGGATACAGGTGATTCAGTTGAGCTAAGCTTTCCTATACTACTGCTGGTCATACTGTGAGGCTAGAGGCTAAAGCCTAAGAGAAGAGCTCCAACCCCTCCTATCCTGACTATTTTTGTATTCTGGTCATTAGGAAGCTAATCTCACTTGAGCCAATTAAATCTTAACTACAATTTCCACAATATTTAAGGAAAAACTAGACCAATGGTTCTCAAAATATGGTCTGAGAATCCCTGGGGGTCCCCAAAGGCAAAACTATTTTCATAATAATACTAAAACATTTTAATTTCTAATAGAGTAAGTGCTGAGAGATATAGTCCGCATAAATGAAAGATTTGGGGCAGGGGGTCCTAAATAGTTTTTAAGAGTATAAATGAGTCCTGAGACCAAAAAGTTTAAACTAAACTAATCTGCCTAGGGCAAAGCCTTCAATAGTACTCTCACTACACCATATCTACAAATACTTTGTAAATCTTAATTGCTATACATAGGTGTGAAATATTATTATCATAGGTAGTAGGTCCTACAAAGTGGCAGTCTGCTGTGAATTATGATGTTCTGTGAATTATAACATCCTCTTTATGTTTCAAAAGCAGACCTTGGGTGATTGAAATAACCCCACCCAGCTTCCCCAAGGAAAATCACAGTGGACTGAAAGACAATGGGGAAGTCACTGGGGAGCTTCTAAAACTGTGACAAGAACTGATAAGGATGGATGAGAGAGAGGTTGTCCCCATGCTGTGAAAGAAAGAACATGAGATTGAAAATTCACTATGGGCCAAAATGGAATTGAAGAGAGACATGACTCTAATGTAGAAGAGGATGAAAGTGTCTTCTTGGGTCCCAAGACACCTCTTCTGTGTGAGGCATATGTCCATTGGGGGGGCATTGAGGCATATCCCCATATGTGGGGATTAAAATTGTCCAACCTACAATAAAAGAGACTGAGGTAGAGCTCTGAGCCGATGGCACTTTATTAAAGGGTCCATGGTACCCTCTAATGAAGGGGACCTCAGATCTTCCTCATGATCTAAGATCCCTCCTTCTCCCAGAACTTGTTTTAATAGGGTTTGAAACCCAAATATGCAAAAGAGGCATGGTAAAATACAGAATGTCAATGGTTCTCTAGCACTCCATTATCTGTGCCAAGAAAACCCCAAATGGGGTCATGAAGAGGCGGACACAACTGAAGAAACTAAATAACGATATGTCCTGAAAAACCACAGTACAAGAGAAGACTTCAGAAATAAGGCTATCTTGAGCTCCCTTTTTGAGGGGACGACCAGGGATTCTATAGATGGAGAGCTTATAAACTAGAAAAGCAATATGGTATAAGGGACAGAAGGATACAATGGAGAGTAGTGCCTAAAGACGTTGGCTAGAGGTATGTTAGACCCAGTGACGCCAAAGAAGAAAAAGAACCAAAAAGCCAGAGTGGCAACCAGTGACATCTGCAAAGAGTTAACTGACTGGAGGCATTCCTTGTATGAAAAGTGATGGTGCGCCCATAACTAGAAGAGTCATAGAGGAGAGCATTGGTATGGAAAAGCAACCCCTAGGTACCTCATGCTGGTGCCTCACCAGGGAAGTCATGCGAGTGACTTAAACTAGACAGGTCTCTGGGAAATGTTTGCTCCCTGGCAGGTTCTGTTGCTTTCTATTGTCTATATAGATTCCATTTGTTTCCCTTGACCCATAAATAAGCTTTTCCATGCTTTCAGTCTTTTGATAATATGCTTATAAGGGAGTTATCAGATACCAAATTTCCCAAATTTTCTGAATGAAGGATATTGAAGGAAAAAAAGATTTCCTCAAAGGGTACTCAAGTCCATCAAGTGAGCAGGTAGCAGGGTGACATTACCTTAATGATGCAAATACCCATGGACGATCTAAAGACTTAACTCTATCACACAATACCTCATGTAGATTAATTGCTACTAAACTGAAAACAAGTCATAATGGGAAGTAGTGAGCAGGAAGGGAGTGGGGAGGCATATGGGGAAAAAGAAAAAAGGGGTGTTGGGAAAAAGGAAAAGGCACAGAAATGGGAAGATGCCAAAAATAAACTATACTCTTGCTTAGAATTTACTCTGCCCGACAAATAGGGTACCCTTACTTACCTACACTTTCAAAAGCAAAGCTAATTAAAGTCTTATTCATTCTGATGCATAGTTTCTACCAAATGGTAGGTTTCCTGCAAGACTCTCCCCCTTTTAAAAATTTATAAAATAACTATCCTCACTTTTTTCTTAACTGATGTTCTTAGATGGTTAGGGCACAGGTTCCCCAGGCTTGTCCCTACCCCAGCCATTCAAGCTATATTCCAGGGGTGTAACTCTCCTTGGAAAGCTAAATCTTCAACCCTAGAGAAACCTGTTCCTTTTCCAGGCAGTTGGCAAAAAGGAGGAAAAAAGAAGAGAACAAGCCAAAGGGATCCCATAGCTGAGAGAAACTGTGGGGTCAGTGGGAAAGGAGGAACATCCCCCATAGTCACAAGAGATCAGTGCTATAAAATGCTCATCATTACCATTGTCATCCCTTCTTTGGAAAGTACTGCATATTAGCACATATTTATTGAATACCAGGTGTCATGGAGACCTCTTCCATTGACACAAGTGGTGCTCTGATGCCTCCAGATTCCTTTCTTTCTATCTATCTTTATTATACTTGAAGTGGAAGAAAAAGAAAGGGAAGAAAGTGATTTTCCTCTCCATTGTCAATGGCTGAAAATTTCTCCAGAATTGGGGGGGAGGGGGGAAAAGGAAAGATGGATTGTTCAGGATGTCAAGGTGATCCTGCCATTGAACAGGGAAGGACAACAAGCAACTTGCAGCTCTCCCTAAAGCTCAAAAGAGGAAACCTGCCTGCTATTCCCAGGAAGCAACTTGCTTCCAGTCTTTGTCATTGGTCTCTTGCTCAAAATTTCCCCAGAACTCCCCCAAGTCATAGGTCGCAGACCAAAACATAAAACAAAGGTGGCTCTGGGCACCATACTGAAACAGAAGAAAGCAGGGCAAGGCCTGGGGGACATATTCCCCACATGGCATTACCCAGAGACAGTTGGGAAGATAAGCTAAAAATCAGAAGTAGGGTCACTTTGATTGCGCATCAAAGAGGCAGACTCCATATTTGTATTTGTACCATAATTATATTTACATGTTGTTCATATGAATGAAAGAGATATCAAATGCTATGTATTTAGACTCTTCCTCATAATGGAGTCATGAAAAGTCTTTTCAAAGATGCCAGATTCCAGCACATACATACAAGTAGAGAACTCTGTAACTACAGAACAATACTTTCATGCTTTTTCTTAGTGGCAGTAATGAGCCACAGGGAACTCTTATGTTCCTAGGAAAATGGGAAGTCTCTCAAGTGCAAAAGACATGTTGCATGTGTTTACTATCTATGCCCCCATGCTAAAATCATTCTATTCTCCACCTGCTGCTCTCCCACAGATCTTAGATGAGAAGAGAGCAACAGAAAATGTTGATCTGAGCTGAGTGGTCCTTTGTGAGTGAAAATGAAGCCTAAAATCATGTGTGCCCTCAGTCTAGAGCTGTAGGCGTCACTGACCCTGCTTATCAACCTATTACTTCCTCAGCCACAGAATCACGTCATCTGAGGACTATCCCCTGAAACCTATACTTAGGGAACTGGACAGAGCAGTCAGCACAGTGTAAAGGGAAGAGCATTATGGAATTATGTCTTAAGTGGCACAGCTGGGAGAGTGCTGTATCTGAAATCAGAAAGACCCAGGTTTGAATACTGGCTTGGACCTTTCTTTACTAGTTGCATAAACTTAGGCAATTCATACTATCTCTCCGATCTGTAGTCTCTCCATCTGTAAAATGGGAATAATTACAACACCTAACTCCCAGAGTTGTTATGAGAAACTAATGAGATGATATATGTAAAGCATTTTAAAATATCTTAAAGTGTTATATAAATGTTAATTATTGTTATAATTTTATAAACTAATTATTTAATTATTATTAATAAATAATTATTACTATTTATTTTATATAAAGTGTTGACGCTTTATATAATAATTATTTATAGCACAGAACAAGGTACAAAATTTTAGCTCTGCTCCTCATTGACTATGTAACCTTGACAAGTTGCCTAGCCTCTGTGGGAATAGCCTGATCAGGCCCAAATTTACTGTCATTCATTCAAGCAATAAGCATTTACCAAATACACATCAAGCACCGAGGATACAGAGAACAGCAAAAAAAAAAAAAAATCAATACTTTTCCTTAAGCACTTCACAGGCTAATGGGGAAGACAACATGACAACATGCAAACAACTACAAGATATTTGTGCAAACAAGATGTAGACAAGATAAAACTGGAAATAATTCAGAGAGGGAAGGGATGAGGAAAGGCTTCTTGTAGAAGTCAAGACTTGAAACAGGACAGAAGGGAGAGATGAAGAGGGAGAGTTTAGTCACCTATAAAATAAAGGGGTTGAACAAAATGCTTTCTAAAGGCCTGTCCATCTCTAATCCTGGGATTTTCAAATTATAAAATTCCATGGAATTAATATCTGCATAAAGCCTTTGCATTTCTGCCATAGCTTAGGTAATTTTACAATCTATTCTTAATTATCTGACTGGAAACTATAGTTCTTTGGTTTTATCATTGTTATAGAACTTCTTCATTTTCTCATTTCTCAATTACTATCTAATGTGAGTTGGAAACTGCTTGAGAAAGAGAACTGCTTTTCTGATTTTGCAAGCCAAATTCTGTCAGCATGAAATCTCTCTCCAAACAGAATGTTTGGCTGTTAATAAAAATGTGTTTCCAGCAGATTTAGCTATAACACCAGGTATGGAATGTTTTTCTTCAGTGCTTTTGTTGGCAACATTCTCCAAATATTTCTCCTCACCATTGATAATGTACTATTTGTACCATGTTCCCCCACACACTGAAAAATCTCCTCAGGAATAAAGAACTGGACTGAGGATAGGATTGAGGAATGGGCCAGATCATACTGAGGAGACAGTACAGCTCTTTCCATTATCCTAACCACTCCCTGAAAAAAGAAAAAAAACCCATCTTTTTAATACTAATTTCTTATTAATGATTATACATGGGTATCCGATGCATCATAATTGTAAACTGCACAAAGAAAAGGTATGCGCCTAACTATACCCTACAATGCTACCAACAATGACTCAGATGTAAGAAGTGGCACACAACATCCTCATTGGGAACACAACAGGAAAGGAGTTGGGCACATTGTACAGTAAGAACAAGGGATAACTTTGTTATTGGACAACCTGACTATTGCATTGCACTGCAATACACAAAAATACAAAGAGAGCTAGAGGAAGGCCTCCATTGTTGTTTGGTGACATCTCTTTGGAGGATTTACAGGAAGACATAAACAAACATACGGAATAAAAAAAGGTCTAGGGAATGGTGATTTGCATTGTTGGAGGGCATATCCACACTGAAGAAATCAGAGCTCCAAAAAGTATTAAGGATTTGCAAAAAATATGACCCAGGCTGGAAAGAAGAGCACTAGAAATGTTCTGAATAATGGTATTGTTGTGGGGAATAAATGACTGAACAAATGATTGTGTCTATGTATGGATAGATAGTAGAGGGGAACAGGGAGGGACAGAGAGAGACAGAGACAGAGACCCAAGGTGTCCTCTTTAAAATTCAAAGTTCTTTTGATGTCTAAGTTCTGGTATTTTTGTTACAAAATCATCCCCATAATACATGAACTTCTGGAAAGAAAGGGTTCTAAAGGAAGATCAAAAGAGATAATGTATGAAAAATGCTTTGCAAACCTTAAAGTTCTATATAAGTGATGGTTATTATCATTACTACTATTGTGTACTTCTATCCGCCTCAGTTTTCTAATCAATAAAATGAAGAAGGGGAATCTGATGATCACCAAATTCTGTCTAGACTCAGAAGTTCCCAAAGTGGAGCACTGTAATGATTGGGGGGCGGGGGGAGCAGTAGAAGCCTGGAGTGTGGCTGGGGGGAGTTGAATGAAAATGGGGGGGTGGAAGTATAAAGAAAGAAGAGAAGAAAATTTTGAAAAAAAATTATTACATGTTTTGTCTTTTATGTAACAGAGGTAAAGTCATAGTGATGATGTTATTTTCCAAATAAACACACAAAATGCAAGTTGTAACTGGTCAGTGGTCAAGTCTGCCAACAGGTCTTACCAAGCAAGTGTTGGCAGGCAAGCATGCACATTGTCAGTAAGTTCAGCATACATTAGCAGGAATATGTGCATGTAATGACTTGTTTACAATAAAATACTATAAAGTTACATGACACAATACTGTGTCATCAGAATTTCAATGCAGAAAAAAACACAAATTTGCAGTAAATTATTTTTTTTGTTTGTTTGTTTTTGCAGCAAATTATTAAATTTAAGATGGGTCTTTTTGTCTGGTGGAAACTGTCAGTGGTTCAATTTAAATCCATTTCTCTTAGGTTGGTCTTTGATAAAGACATACACGATACAATGTAGTGAAAAGAACTCTTTATAAAAACACCTTTGTCCAAATCCTGATTCTGCTACTTGTAACTTTTATAACTTTTATAAACTGCCCATCATCTCTAGATCCCAGTTTCTTCATCAATAAAAGAAAGATATTGGACTAGATGATCTCCAAGGCCCTTTCCAAATTTAAAATCATGTCATTTGGTTGAGCAACTTATTCTAATTCATTGCTCTCAGCCCGTTCACCTTTTTGTGCTGTGTAGTACCAAAAAAAACCCCTACTTTCTTTTATTTCTCTCCTCATCAAACTATCCCTCATGCATTGACACAAGTTATTTCGTCTACCATATACCTCCTCTCCTTTGAACCATAGAAAGTCTGTCTCACCTAAAGAAGCCCTTCTCCCATTATCTCTGTCCACTACCTACTCCCTTGCTCAGTCTCTGACCCTAAGACGCTTGTGCTACCTCTGGGGAGTCAATGCATACAACTACAATGATCCATAGGTAATTTTTAAAATATCCTTTTAAAATCATTGATTTATGCTATTAAACATAAAGCACTAAAGCAAAGATTGAATATCTAAGTTCTAAGAAGATATCAAAGAGAGGAAAGGAAGGATTAGAAAGGGGGAAGTTAACAAAGACTGCCTGACTGTCCAGCTTTCAACTGCATCTTGATATTGCTAATTGTTGTGAATTCCAAGGGAGAAATAAAATAGGCATTCAGGCTAAATGAATCAGTCTGGCATGAGTGACGACTAGAGGCAGGAAATAGCAAGGTATAAGCAGGGGAAACAGGAAATAAAATTATTAACCTGGAACAGAAGAGTTGAGTTGGGGAGTGAATAAAAGTGGAACTATAAGAGGCTGGGGGCAGTGAATGTTGGGATGTGGTATCATAGAGTAGAAGGATCATCGACTTTAAAGTCAAGGGACCTGACTTCAAGGCCCAACTTTTCTAGCAACTGACGGTGAGTTGGGACAAGTCACTTAATGTTATAAAAGGAATTGATCCTCCTTTTTTCCCTCAAATAGAAAATGGGATTAATATGCATGCTCCCTATCTTAGGATGTTTCTATAAGGATCAGAGAAGATTCCTGTAAGGCAATTTATAGTTTTAAAACTATAATGTATATGAAAACTTAAGCTTTTATGATTACAGAATGTGAGCCTACAGTACTTACATTTTGATACCCAAAGCAGGAGGGATGAAAAGTAAATTCTTAAGCAAGGGAGTGATGTGATTCAGATACCAATGAGAGCCTCCTTGGTTGATAGCAAAAATGTCAAAAGTTAAGTATCTTCAAGCATGGAACCCAACTGCCTTCTCTCTCCACCCAAGTACCCTCTTCCATTTTGAGGAAGGGCGCAGACCAGCTAACCTTCACTCTCAGGATTTCCTAAGTGCCTTCCCTTCCCTTTGTTTTTAATTCCCTTTTACATGCTGCCTTTCCCCATTTAGAATGTAAGGTTGTTGAAGGCATAGAGTAGGTTGTCTTTCTTTTTTTATTATATCTGTATCCCCAATGCTTAGCACAGAGTAAAGCCATATTAAAATCTGTGTGTGTCTATGTGTGTGGGTCTGTGTGTGTCTGTCTCTGTGTGTGTGTGTGTGTGTGTGTGTGTGTAAATGCTTGTTGGCTTAACTTGAATAGTAAACATGTTCCATCTGGGGCTTTTGAACCACTGCTGAAATTGATGGTATGCTGATTGACGCTATCTCAGAAAGATCTTAACAACAAATGTTTGAATGACAAGAAGTTGACCACCAGCTAATGAAGAGGTACTAGTCATAAGCATAGCACACAAAGGAAGGGAAAACACACACACACACACACACACAACACACACACATACACACACCATTCCTCTAGGAACCTAAGGCTCAGAATCCTGAAAGTGACATGCATATATCAGAGAAGGCTCAACAATGCTGTCATGATCTTCTTGACCTAGAAAGTGGTTTGAGTCTACACAATAGTGACCAGTCAATCACAATAGATATTAGAGACCATTCTTTCTTATCCTCACTGCCCCTCAATACGGTCAGCCCCTTTTTACATAACTCAACACAAGTCAGCTACAAGTAATTCTTCCCTGTCACTTCATATAATAACATGAATATGTGCTTCTTGGCTTCACCACTGCCCCTAGCCAGGGTGTCGCCTGAAAGGATCTCAAAGTTGTGGCTATTTCTTTGCCAGTTTGTAGATTATAAACATGCTGCCATCCTACACTGTACCAACTAGGACTCTCTATTAGATAGTTCTTACTTGGAGTGGCTAGGTGGCACAGTGAATAGAGCACTGGCCCTGCAGTCAGGAGGACCTGAGTTAAAATTCGGTCTCAGACACTTAACGCACAAAACTAGCCATGTGACCTTGGGCAAGTCACTTAACCCCAATTGCCCTACCTTCCCCCTCAAAAAAAAAAAAAGATAGTACTTCCAACCAATCCATTTATGCTAGTGTTTCAGTATAATTTTTTCATCCTTGAATATATATAACATATATATATATATACATAATAATTTTCAGCCTTGAAATATACACCCTCTACAAGAATGTCTTGGCCACATGGGCTCCTTGAATGCACCCCTTCATACTTATTACCCAGCCATATGCACACTCCAAGTGTGTGCCTTCCTTGTGTGCTCTCAAACCCACCTGTTCTCTGCCTATGTGCCCTCCCCCATTGGTGATAAGGTAACCTATGGGAAAATAATCTATATGAACACAGAAAATTTTTCCTGTAACTTAATTTGCTGTACAGTTTAATTAGATCTTTTGCTCTGAGCTAATATGAACATGGTTCCTATAATGATTAATTTTTTTAAAAAGGAAATATGTAATAGTATATGTTATATATTATAACATAATATATAAATATAATAAATAATAATATATGATAAAATGATATATAATTATACATAATATATATTATATATATTAACAATAGCTCATGTACTTTGATTTTGAGTCCCTCAGGCTCTACCTTCCATTTTATGCTTGGGGAAATTGAGGCAAATAGAATTTAAGCGAGTCACCCAGAGTTTCAGTTAGTATGTGTCTGAGGCCAGATCTGGACTTAGATCTTCCTAACTCTAAGCTCAGTTCTCTATCCATCACATCACCAGCTGCTTTTAGACTATAAGCTCCACGATGGTGGTGACGCTTTCTTATCTAAACTTTATATCTCTCCTAGCACAATTAAGTGCTTAATAAAGGTTGGATGAACTAATGAATAAACTAAAAAAATGACTCTATGTGCCAACAGTTCTGTATATGGTAAGAATCTGAGGACTGAAAGTTAATTATACCAAACCTTTCAAAGTAATATTTAGAAGACAGTACCCAAAAAAGCAGCATTCATTTTGATACAGAGGATGAAAAGAAAACTTGCTTACATTTTCTATGCTTCTGCCAAATGTGATTCCAAATTGTTTGGGAGGTGTTTTTCTTTCATACATAATAAGCAGTAAATGGACCCTGCCTTGAACCTGTTGTTTTGTTAGCTTCTTGGTCTAATGAAAAAAACAGTAGTGATTATCATTATATTCAAGAACAAAGTAAAGCAAAATAAAGTTTGATTGATGATAACAAGACATTTATTAGCATAGTAAATGTTAGGCAATGACTAAAAGAATGATTGCATCCTTCAGTGCAATTTAATAAATTTTTTTTGGTACAATAGCCCAGTAGAAACACATACACACACACACACACACACAATTTCAGAGTTGGAAGAAAGTTAATTTTAAACATCTAGCCACCTAATTCACTTTTGAGAAAACATGGGATTTCCTCATTTTCCTTTAATTTAGAAATGAAAATAAAATTCACAAAGTTGTTAAACTCATCTCCACCTCTCCTTATGCCTGAAACTAGACACCACCTAAGAGGATATTTTAAGCTACTTGAGAGGAAGGAAGGAAGGAAGGAACGAACGAACGAACGAAGGAACGAAGGAAGGAACGAAGGAACGAAGGAAAGAAAGGAAGGAAGACTGGAAAGCACTCAGAGGAGGCCACTTTGGCAGGAGAGGCTGACAGTGATCCAAATAGCAGAAAGTTGTGGTTTAATCAACTAGAGGACAAGAGTCATGAGATTAAGGTTATGGGTTTGGTCACCATGTTGATCAATTAGCTTCTCTTTGCTTAATGCCTTCAGACTCGAGGCAGCTATTCAGAAGGGGAGCTGACTTAAAGAACATTCATCAAGCTAACTACAAACCCAGCATGGAAACTGGTAAAAGCAACTCAAAGTTCATGATGTAATGATAGAGAAAAATTCCTCAAAACTGGACCTGTCAGAAATGAAATGGGCTTCCTTGAGAGGTGGTAGATTCCTCGTCCTGAGAGGTATTCTAGAAAAGGCTAGAGTACAGATTTCTTTCATGTATAGACAAGATGGCTGCTGTAGTCACTTCCAATTCTTGAATTCTGTGATTCTGTGACTGTGGGTCAATAGAATTATCTTAGTACGTGAAAGACATCACACCATTATTGCTTGAGACAGACGAGTGGGCTCACTGACAAATGTTCTTCTTAGCATTGATTTGGGACTTCATATAGCCCAATGATTTAGGACAATTTTGTTCTGCTTTTGCCATCAGAAGAACTCTCCAAAAGCATGGATAATCAACAAGTATTGATCAACACATATATACACCGAGTGCCTCATACATGTCTGTCAAAGCCTCCCAAGTGCTCATTGGATTGATAGCTGCAAAGTACCAGTGTTGTAATTATGGTCAAATGAGCTTTCAAGGATGGTGCATCAGAGATCTAACAGGACTAAAAACCCCATACTTGAGGCACAAAAAAGTTCCTTTGCTTTTAGGGTCTAAGACTGATTATTCTTATCTGTTTTACCACTCTATATTTACCATAGTGACCTGAGGGTCACTACCAGGGAACAGATTGACCAGAGTCCCAAGCCTAGTTAATTCTGAACAACTTTTTTTAAAATTGGTATTATCTAGAATATTCCTCAGGGTGAAGGTAGCTAGGTTGCTTTCCACTTTACCCTTCTCAAAGTATACATTATTTTGAAGATTTTAAGGAAGTAGTCAGGAGAAGTATCTTCCCAGAGAGGGTTCATGTTAGTGGTAAGCAAGCCTGAGAATAAATCTGGGATGAAATAAGGACTAGTGAAGGATGGGGGGTCAGGGGGAATCCTAGTAACAGTTGAGACTCACTAGACCCATCGAGTAAATAGAATGAGATGACCTCCTAAGTGCGCACTGAATCCATTTCTCTGATATTAGACCACTAGTCAGGTCTTATCTGTTTGGGGTGCTTTCTTTGATACAAATGAAGCAGAGAGCATAAAGTAGAAAACAAGATATTCTACAAGAGTAAGAGGTTGAAGTTATCCCATAGACCCCTAGGCATATGCCATCTGGCCCCTCTGTGACAGATGGTCCAAGCCTGACCCAGGTTCTTAGCAAGCAGCCCTCTAACCTGGTAAAAATCAGGCAAGACAATTAAAGGAGAGACATTTAGTCACCTAAGGTATTTGCCACTGTCATAGAGAATGTCTGGCACAGAGTTCAAAGAGAAAGAAAGGTCAAAGTCTCCAAGATGCTCCTCTTCTCCGATGACATTGGACCAATTCCAAGCATTATGATGTTTCCTCAGTAAGATCCAGAATTGTTACAAAGAAATATGTTTAACCATCCACAGGATAAAAGCAATGGACCTGAAAAATGGATCTAGCCTATCAGAGCTATCAAACTTGGGATCTGCAGCCATAAGCTGCCCACAAAACTCTCAACTATTGCCTAAACCAGATTAAAATGTAACTAAAATATAATTGGAAAATGTTTAACAAAATAAATAAAATACAACACAGATAATGTTCATTTGTAGTTTTCTAAGTAAACATGTATCCCATAGTACTGGGTTTCTTTTTTAACACCACTGGCCTCAATTATTATAGCATCTGGAAAAATAACTCATTGATTTCCACATGCATCTTTGCACACATACACATGCATCTAAATACATATATAATCTGTAGGGATTTTATAGAGAGATATACATACATTTGTGTAAACATGTATACCTATGCATATATGTGTACCTTTGCATTTATATACTCATGTACACACACACTTATACATATGACAGAGAGGCTTGCTGGAAATGAAAAGACACATGGCAAGTGTAAGCTGGCTGTCGCATATCACCAAGAATGACTTTTGTCTAAGAAATAGTATCCCAAAACATCAAATACATGTATGAATGATAATTCCAATTGGAAAAAAGTTTGTCCAGAACTAACCAGGCTTGGGACACTGATCAGTCTGTTACCTGGCAGTGACCTGAGGGTCCCTCGGATAACTACAGGGTGGTAAATGTGAGAGACAATAAATGGACAGACCTGATGCTAAACCAGTGCCTCAGGATATCAGAATGACTCCACTGCATTGGACGGATCTTCTATGAAGAATATAAATGACAATTTCTCGGGACAGATGTGAATGACACGTGGTCTGCCCAAGTGGAAGAAATCCCCAAACCAATGATATTGGAGATACATCAAAATAAAGGAAACCTAGAACTAAAGTTACTTCCTGTCTCCTTGAGACCAGAATTTTCCAGGCCTGGTTTAGATACCAAAGAAGCCTCCCTAAAATAACTCTGGCCCAGCCCAAATCCAAGTCAAAACCAAACAGAATAAAAATAAAGAATATGGCCAAACAACTCCCTGTATATTGGCCATGGCTCTCACTTCCTTGTTCTGTCTCCTATGTCCTGCCCACGCCAACAACATCCTTGGTCCCTTACTTAACTTCATTAATTGTGTTTTGAGATCTCCCCCATCTCATAAATTACTGTGGACCCTACACAGAGCCCCTTGAGATCTTTATTCTCACAGTGGTTGCTCATGGTTATTATATATTTTAATTAAACCAAGCAAGCGAAAACATTGCCAGGATCACATATATAAACAATAACTTTCTACCTGCTTTCATTATCCCTAGATCTACCCCCATTCCTGCCTGAAGCAGCTGACTCACTCATTGCTTCTTTGCTTTCTTCCTGAGACTCTCAGCACAGGCAACTGTCATTAGCTATTTTTTTCTCTCTTGTTCTTCCCCAGAATCTCTTCCTGCATTCATTGATACTCTGCAGAAGCAACCTTCCCTTCCCTTCTCTCATCTCTCAAGAAAAGTTAAATATATGTCAGGTTCACCAGGGTAGGGAAACTTTTAAATTACCCATTTGGTTTCTTTGAAGTGCCCCCTGGTGGCCTATCTTTGCAAAAGATGTCAGTCCATCAAATCAACCAATGAGCATTTATTAAGCACCTATGATTATGTGCAAGGGTCTGGGCTAAGCACTGAACATATACAGGTATCCCTGATATTCTCTCTTTTTTCCTCTTGTGTATTCATTCCAGGAGGGTATGGGTTTGCTTGGTTTGGGGGTTTTTTGGTTATTACCACCAAAAGTTTGTCACAAAGCATCCTCAAACCTCTATTGGCCCATTCCACTCTCAGCTAATCAAGCAGTTCTCCCTTTGTGATGCTTTTCAAGGACTGTCCAACTGAGTCATTGATATAGTAAGCTTTTAAAAGGGACAAAAAAAAATCTTATCATATTTTTATTTATACTCAATTACAGCTAGATCTCTGAGTTAGGAGAACTCTTAGACCTCTTCCTTAAAGGCGATCTGGCCCATGCTCCCACTGATACTTTTGCCCCACTCCCTCCCATCCCCTGGGTGCCAAGACTGCTCTGATGATGAAAGGTCAGCAGCAGGCCTACCTTTGCAGTCCACATCAAGGGAAGTCACTAGGGCCCCAAACAGCTCCTGCCTCCACACTCAGGGAACAAGGAGTGGGTGTTTTTAATTACTTTTCATGCCAGCAAGTGGTCAGTTCTAGGAGGAATTACTCATTAAGCTATTTCTTTTTTATCCCAGAAAAAAAGCCCTTCTGGCTTCAGAACAAGCAGTAGCTCCCTTAAGTATTTGCATTTAGAATCATTGGCTAAAATTAAGCCCTTGTTCACTAGACATTTTTAGACAGAGTAATTTTTAACTCCTGCCATATGATAAGTAATCTGTTCGATTAGTAAAAAAACCACTCACCATATTTTTACTTAGAATAAATTAAAGTTTTGTTTTTGCCTTATTGGAACACAATGTACTGAAGGTGGCAAAGTACTTCCATAAATACAATACATATATGGAATCACTTCCTCGTCCTCTTGATGGATAGGTCATTCAGTAAGCAATTATTTATTGAGTGTTCTTATTGTTCAATTTTTTCCAGACAGGTCCAACTCTTCATGACCCCATTTGGGGTTTTCTTGGCAAAGATACTCGGGTGATTTGCCATTTTTGTTCATTTTTACAGATAAAGAAATTGAGGCAAGCAGGGTTAAAAGACTTACGCAGGGCCACACAGTTATTAAGGGTCTGAGCCCATATTTGGCCTCAGGTCTTCCTGACTCTAGGACTAGTCCTCTATCCACTGCAACACCTACTTGCACTTATTGCATATCTCCTACAAATGAGATAACCTTTGCGAAATGCTTAGCACATAGTAGGCGCTTTAAAAAATGTCTGTCCCCTTCACTTCCCCATATACCTTCACATTGTGCTTAAAGCTGAAAACAATGGTTTAAATGCTATTCCTACCATTGGGAAACTTCTAACAGAGTGCTGGGGATGGTGCCTACACAGATTAATGTTGCACAGAGTACAGAATGATAAATGCTTAAATACCATGGTTTGTACAGGAAGCAAAACCATAGTGGTAGGATATAGAAGGATGAGCACCTGAGGGGGTAGATAGCTGAATTTGGCTCAACAATAGAGCATGTGAAGGTGCATTGGTGAGTCCCTCTTGGGGTTTCCATTTTGAGGTGGGCCCAAGGTGGACCATCCTTCAGTGCCCTCCTGCCTTTGCTTCTGACATTCCAGACTTTGCTACCCTGTCCCTATGTGGGTTTCTTCATCTTCCCCCATTGCCCACTTCACACATATGCTTCCTTTTGCATTCTATCTTCTCCCATTGGAGAGTAAGCTCCTTGAGGGCCCGCCAGTCTTTTTCTTGCATTTGTATGCCTAGTACTTGGCACAGTGCCTGGCACACAGCTTAATTAATCCTTCTTGTCTTGCCTTGCCTGAAGGAAGCAGTAGGAATGAGACTGGAAAGGTAGGCTCAAGCCAGGTTCTTGAAGTCTTAGAATGCCAAGCTAGTATACTTGTCCTTTATTAAGCTGGAAATGGGGAGCCCCTGAAGGTTTTCAGCAAGGAGGTGACATGATCAGACCTATACATTAGGAAGTGTGGTGACATTATGAAGGGATTATAGGAGAGACTAGAGATAGGAAGATCAGGGAGGATGAAAGAGGCCTGGCTAGGGTAATGGCTGTGTCCAAAGAGAAGAGGGGAGGGTATGAGAAATACTGTGGGTGCTGAACTGACTGGATTTGGCAAATGAGTCAATGCAGGGGAAAGGAGGGAAATGGAGAGAACAGAAGTAAAAATGACTTGGAACTTCTGAGTTCAAATGAATAAGAGAATGAGGGTAAAGATCCACAGGAAAAAGACATTGGGAGGGAGGCACTTAAAAGACATTGAAGTAAACTTGACATGGAGGTAAAGCCTTTAGTCTACGATCAGCTATTTCAGAGCTGCCTTTTCCTTTTGACATCCTGAAAATCTACCCTTCTTTATATTTTTCCTATTTCTGCTGAGAGCATCACCATCATTCAGGTTCACAATCCCAAAGTCATTTCTCCTCTTCATCCCCCCTCACTAGCACCACCCTATCTCCAATCAGATGCTGAGTGTTGCCAAGTCCAACTCTGTAACATCCCTTGTCATTCTAATTTCTACACTCAAATGACCACCACTCTGGTTTAAACTCTCATAATATCTTGTATAGACCACTGAAATAGCCTCCTAATCTGCCTCCTTCCCTTTATCCAAGCTCTCTTCTCTCCAGTCTATCTTTCTTGTTCCTCTAGTTTGAAAAATTGGTATTCCTAGAGCAGGATCCAAATATGTCATTTCCCTGCCCAAAAAGCCTCAGATGTTCCCTATTGCACTTTCAGGACAAATATGAACTCTTCTGTCTGGCACTTAAAAGCCTCTCATGTCTGGCCCCTGACCTTATCTTTCCAGACATTACTTTCCTTCACACACACTCTACATTCTAAGCAAGCTGGATGGCCTGTTAACGGTTTCCTATACAGGACATGTCATCTCTTGTCTCTGTGTCTTTGCATAGGCCATTGCCTATTCCTGGAAAGCACCTCCTCTTCATCTCTCCCTTGCAAGGTCCCTAGCTCCCTTTAAGATTCAGCTTCAGTGGTGTCTCTCCTACATGGACCATTTCCTCATCTCTCCCATTGCTAGGGTTCTCCCAATTACAAAAACAAAAAAAAAAAATCTTACTTTGCATGAATGGTTAGTTCCTCTATAATACAACATATGAGTTCCTAAAAATCCTTCTGCTTTGCAAAATCACACAATACAAAACCACAGATTTTATAGGGAAAGTGGGGTTGGGGTACAACACTCAATAACTTTATTACACATTGAAAGGAAAAAAATAATAACCTAATAAAAATGATAGCACAGTTTTATGCATGTTAAATGGTGATGAGATACATAAACACGACAATGGCAGAGTCTTGCACCACCCCCAGTACCCAGAACATTAAGAAGAGGGCATCTTTGGACCTCAACTCCAGGCTATAAATCACACACCACTGGGATGGAAGATGAGGGGTCAGGGTGAAATGAGTAAGTATAGACCATCCCTTCTCTAGCCACACTTCCTGCTACACAAAATATACAAGAAATATGGCTCTTTTCCTTGGAACAGAACCTCAGATTTGCGTGTAGAAGTGGGCATCTGAAGGTTTACAGCTTGTGAATTATTGTGAAGTGTTGGGAAGATGACTATTTGAAATCAGGAAGAAAGTTGTATCACCAGATGTGAATGAGTGTGGTTCCCTTCATTCTCCCTAAAAGAAATCGAGCATAAGCAAACAGATCATTTAATTATGCTCAATCGGTTCCCTAATATTCCATTGCATTGGAACAAATTGTCATTTTCAAAACAACTAACTTATTTTATATTTACTTACCATGTTCATCTGCTTTTCCCCAATAGAATATAAGTGCCTTAAGAGCAAAGAGTTATTTGATTTTGTCTTTCAATCTTTGGCTTCTAGTGCATTCCTTGCAATAGAGAAACTTGTTGGATGGATGAATGAATAAATAAATAAATTTATAAAAGAGTAAATTAATGAGCAAATTAAAGAATGAATTCGATTTGAGAAATCTTGCATTTAGAGCATCCAGGTGACCATTCCATCCATGTGGAACATTCAACTGGAAATAAGGGAGCTCATATAGGGAGAGGTCAGTACTTAAGATGCAGATTTGGAAGCCACCTACCCTAGAAGTAATCATTAAAATCATGCCATTGATTCATCAAGGAAGTAAAAAAGAAAAAAATAGAGGAAGGTCAGGTAGAGATTGTTGTAGGCCAAGACTTTCAGGGACCTTGGCCACATTAGCTCCCCAGTTCTACAAAGGTCTTTTGGCTGATATGCAAGAAGAGTATAATCTTGTTGGGTGGATGCTCTCATTGGTTTCATGAATATCTAAAGAAAGTACTGAATTAATTTGCAAGTCTTGATTGTAACACCCTGTTTGTGCTTCTGGACATGGTCCTAGGATAAAGAGCTTAACGAGTGATTGGCTTTGGGCTGGGGTAGAGAAAGATCAAGACCAAGGGTGGTTCCTTGAATTCTGCTAAGTGTATATAAACCTTGTATCTTCCATGTATCTTTGGCTCTGTATGAAAT
>CM053597.1:67258517-67277348 GCA_028646575.1 Pseudocheirus occidentalis
TCTCTCTCCTCTCTTTCTCTCTCTCTCTCTCTCTCTCTCTCTCTCTCTCTCTCTCTGTCTCTCTCTATCTTGCTTTCCTTTTATTTCACTCAGCTGCTAGCTAGGCCCAGACTTGCTAGCCGCAGCAAGAGACTACCCTGTTACCTTTATATTCTGGATAAACATCGACTTACTGTGCCAATGATGGGGGCTACATGTTAGATGAAAGTTAAGAAATTCTGTCCTACCACAGAGTACAGGAATACTTAGGTCCAAGTGAGAGTCTAAAATGCTAATTTGAGCTGAATTGCTATGTCTTCAGTGCCCCAGCTACCTCAAATAATACTGCCAATCTGTAATAGTAATGAAATTTTAAGATCCCTTTGTATTGCTAAGCTAAGAGGTACTTAGCACCTAGTTTCAAATTAGGCCTCTGTTAAAAAAGCAAAAGGTATGATCCCCTGCTGCTGATGTAACAGGGAGGGACTGAACAGGGAGGAGCTAATATCTATATAAGAAAGAGCACAAGCTGAACAGTTAGAATTTCTTGGGATAAGTATCATGGAGGTAGAGCAGATGCTTCTGGACTGAAGACTAAACTGAGAATTGAGAAGAACTGAGAAGAGGAATGAGGATTGAGAACTGAGACAATTTCTTGGAGCAAGCCACATGGAGGCTGGATAAAGTGATCTTGATTTTGAGAATGGAGCTTATGGTGCTGAGAAGGGCCAGCCAGAGCTGCTGAGGCTGCTGAGGATTTCTGGGAGCCAGCTGGAGCTGCCAAAGACTGAGGAAGCATGACTGTGGTGCTACTATTTTGCAGCTTTCAAGAATAAGAAATTAGAAAGTGAAATTGCCAGGGTGCCATCTCATCAAATGACTTTATTTTTGCAATTAGTTTGTCTTTGGCATCCAAAAAAATTTCCAGATATTTGTGGCATGGAAAATGGAAACAAAAGATTATATAGATTGAAGAGTAGTTTAGGGCTGAGCAGAAACATGTCAGATATTCATTTCCCTCCCTCTCATCTCATCTCCTTTAGAAGAGTTTGTGCAAAGGAGCAGAAGCAGAACAAAAACAAGAACAAGAACAAGAACAAGAACGAGAAGAACAAGAAACAGTCAAAGAGAAAAAGAAAAAAGGAAGAGTTTGAAGAAAAAGAAGATACAGAAATGAAATCATAGGATGTCATGATAAGATCACCACAGATTAAACTACTGAGAGAATCATTAGAAATCAGCTTTATCAGAGGATCATAACAATTATCACTGGAAGAGACCTATGATATGATCTAGTCCAACTCTTTAATTTTACAGTTGAGGAAACTGAAGTTTGAGGGGAAATGACTTTTCCAAGGTCTCACAGGTCTTACATAACAAAACCAGGTTTCTATACCAGGTCTTCTTGCTCTAAATTCAGTGTTCCTTCTACTAAAACTGAGATAAGTTGGAATAACAGAGATAAGTGGAATAACAGAACTTTTAAAAGGCAGGAAGACCTAGATTTTTTTAATCCTGTCAGAGAAACTGAGCCGCATGACACTAGGCAAGTCATTTCAGTAGAGACTACAATGGAGATAATAACACTTATCTCCTTAGACCATTCAGAGGATCACAAGATTAAGGTGAGTTTTTTAAGCACTTTGCAAACCTTACAGCAATATACAAAGCATCCCAAAAATCTGGCTACAATTTAAATCTTTGACAGACTTTTTAAAAGATTTTTGAGACAATCTATATAAATATTAGCTACCATTATTTCACCACACTATTTCTGCATTTGACATATATAAAAACTAAGGACCAAAAAGGTGGAATTACTCGTACTCAAGGTCACCCAGCTAACTATTGGCAGATAAAGGCCTAGATCCAGAGAGACAAAAAGAGAACTTGAACATCAGGAATATAGTAAATTTCTATTTAACAAAGCTTCTTCATTACATAAATTTGGATACTGAATTATTCTCTTGGTTAAATTATTTTAACATAGTAGCATGTCATACAATCCCAGGAACAAGTCTGTATGAATTCCTGTGGTCATATGCTTTTGATAACAGAGTAGTTATCAAAATTATCCCCAACACTGATACTTGAGGAATATGACAAGAGTACTCAGCACCTACTTGCTAATTTACTGGTTATATAGGAACTAGACTGTAGTGAGGCATTTTTTCTTTGCTTAAAAGAAATTAAATACCAATCAATCTACCAAAAATTTTCTTTAGAGAACTAGAAAAAATAGTGACAAAATTCATTTGGAAAAACAAAAGGTCCAGAATATCAAGGCAATTAATGAAAAGAAATGCTAGGGAAGGTGGCCTAGCTGTACCAGATTTTAATCTGTATTATAAAGCAGCAGTCATCAAAACTGCTTGGTACTGGCTAAAGAATAGAGTAGTGGATCAATGGAATATATTGGGTACAAAAGTAGTAGTCAACACTTACAGTAGTATACTATTTGATAAACCCAAAGACTCCAGTTTTGGAGATAAGAACTCACTATTTGACAAAAACTGCTGGGAAAATTGGAATTGGAATAGCAGAAACTGGGCATAGACCAACATCTAACACCATACACCAAAGTCAAGTCTAAATGGGTACATGATCTAGGTATAAAGGCGGATAATAATAATAATAATAATAACCTAGGGATGCAAGGAATAGTTTACCTATCAGATTTATGGAGTAGGGGAGACTTTATGACCAAAGAAGAGTTGGAAAGCATTATAAAACACAATATGGATAATCTCAGTTACATCAAATTAAAAAGTTTCTGTATAAACAAAGTCAATGTAACCAAGATTAAGAGGGAAGTGGGAAATTGGGAAAGAACTTTTACAACCAGTGTATCTGATAAAGGTCTCATTTCTAAAATACACAGGGAATTAAGTAAAATCTATAAGAATACAAGTCATTCCCCAATTGATAAATGGTCAAAGGATATGAACAGGCAATTTTCAGAGGCAGAAATTAAAGATATCTTTAAACATATGGAAAAATGCTCTAAATCACTATTGATTCGAGAAATGCAAATCAAAACAACTTTGAGGTACCACATCTCACCAGTCAGATTGGTTAAGATGACAAAACAGGAAAATGATAAGTGCTAGAGAGGACATAGAAAAATTGGAACTCTAATGCATTGTTGGTGGAGCTGTGAACCGATACAACCATTCTAGAGAGCAATTTGGAACTATACCCAAAGGGCTATAAATAATTGCATACCTTTTGACCCAGTAATACCACTTCTGGGGTTGTATCCCAAAGAGATCATAGAAGTGGGAGGAAGACCCATATGTACAAAAATATTTATTGCAGCTCTCTTTGTGGTAGCAAAAAACTGGAAATCAAAGGGATGCCCATCAGTTGGGGAATGGCTAAACAAGTTGTGGTATATGAATGTAATGGAATACTATTGTGCTATAAGAAAAGGGGAGGAGATGGTCTTCATATTCACCTGGAGAGGCATATACAAACTGATGCTAAGTGAGGAGAGCAGAACCAGGAAAAATTTGTACACAATCACAGACACATCATGTGTGATGACCAACTTCGAGAAACTGGACTCTTCTCAGCAATGCACAGTTATAAGACAACTATACAAGTCTCGGGATGGAAGGAAATATCTACATTCAGAGAAAGATCTAGAAAGAATAGAGTTTAAATGGAGACTGAAGCAATCTACATGCTAGCGTTCTTTTCCATGTTTGGTTTTCTTTCTTTTTTCCCATTGTTCACTCCATTGGTTACAACCCTTCCATACAACCAGACTAATGTCCAGTGTGAAAGTATTTGCAGATCCTATACTTGATTGTATGCCACCATGGCTGGGGGGGGAGAGGGGAGGGAAGAAGGAGGGGAGAAAATTTGAAACTCAAGGGACTGTGGAACTGAATCTTGTAAACTAAAAGTAAATAAATAAATAAAATTTTTAAAAAGAAGTATGAAATTTAAAAAAAAAGAAATTAAAGTCTTTAACTGCCCTTGAAAAGTAAACAAGAAAAGGTTAACTGAGCCAGGATGGTTTCTTCCTTCCCCAGGTTCATTTGTACCATCAAGTTGTACCTGTCTGTTGACTTAGGTCAGATGGATATGGCCAAAAGATTTAGTCAATAACATTTACTTCCTGGTTTAAAATAAAAATCTTATTTTAGGTTCTTTCTCATGGACCTTAGAGATGTTACCTAGTGCCCTGCTCTGGATTCTTAAGTGTAATATCTAACCTTCTAAAATGAAGCTGAGCTTGTTGGGCAAAATTTTTCTTTGAGAGTTTTTCTCATAAGCAAAATTCTCAGGAGTCTTGAATTTTCCATAGACTGCTGAGTTCCAAGTTCCTTTCAAAATGGGTTCTCATTTGGGGGGTTCTCTAAGGAATGCTTGTGACTTCAAGGAATCTAGTCCTGCTACTATTCTGAGAAACAAGGGAAATCTACCTACCTTAAAGTCTGGTTTAAATTTCTTACTCTTCTTTTCCAATTAACATTTTTAATAATAAAAATACTAGCACCATGGTTTCTGCCTTCTTGCTTCCTTTCTAAAAACAAACACCATGTGTCTGGTGTAAATGCTTTCACTGGGTGGTGTCTCTCTTCTACCCGCTCTGTTTGCCTTCAAATAGAATAATATAAGTATTAATGTTGCCACTTCTTACTTCTTTGTGTTGGTGTTAAACACTCACACAATGATTCTATTCCGCTTTGTCTCTTGCTCTAAAAGGCTCCCCCATTGGATTCTGAAGGTCACTTCCTGCTGGGGTCCTGGGCCTGAGCCATTAAGAATTCTATTCATTTCTTGTTTCATGGCCTCAGTTTTGTATCTGTCTTTGTTGGTCCCTGTGCTAAGGGCTGGGCTCTAGGGTGGGGAGGGTGGCCAAGCTGTGGATTGTTGGCATATCAGGGAGTAATGTGGCCCATGAATCAGATGTGATTGTTTCCCAATGGTTACTTATTTTTCTTATTTTATAGGAAGGTCTCTGATTTATACAAGTGCATGATTGTTGACACAGTCAATAAAATTTAAGTCAATACAATAAATGTGACTAATGAGAACTGGTGGGTTTTTTCCCCTTCCCACCCCATTTGCTTCGATTTTTCCTACTACATAAGGAAACACATTGTTGGAAAAATTAATGAAGACCTCTTAGAAGGTGTTCAGGACTGAGAGAATTGGAAAATATTCGGCCAGAGTGACAAACATGCTCTCTTAGTAGGAGGACTCAAGCAACCATTCCAAGGAATGACTTGCAGACAGGTGATGGGTAATGGATATCAACTAGTCTCAACTCTTCTGAGAAAGGAGAACACTGCCAACCATCAAGAAATGGTGAGGCATTCCAAGTGGAGATGAAGATGCCATTAGTTGGAAGCAGAGCTAGAGGAAGAGCTCACCTTCCATGACAGAGAAAGAGAAAATACAAGTGATCTCACTCAAAGAGTAGCCAGGCTAGGCTGGCTCAGTACAGGAGGGCATGGATGAGCAGCAAAGCCAACACTCATTAACACTCCCATCTCTCATCCTAGCTTTTGTACTGTGATAAAGAATTAGGTTTAGCAAATTAGGTGAGGGAAACGGAATTTGGAAATGACACCAGAGATGATTGATGATGCTAATAAGCCCTGGACCAAGGAGTTTTCCCATCCCCTCCCTGCTGCCACTACTATCCCCTCTTCCCCCCACCCAATCTCATATACCTCACACACACCCCTCTCATATACATACATATTTGCACTCAATTGGGTACTCAGGTAATCTGGTTTCATTCACAAAAAAAAGAAGGGAATTACATGAGAGAAGAAAAGAGGGTAGTGCTTGTCTTTTACCTGGAAAAACAGGGATGGGGTGGAGGGTCTTCCCCAAGGTGAAGACTGCCTTGCAATACGTTGACTCAAAGATGGGGAATAGTATTGACTATGTCGCCTTGGACAAGTCTCTTTACCTCTTTGGACTTTGATTTCCTCCTCTGAAAAATGAGAGAGTTGAACTAAATGGCTTCTGATATCCCTTCCAACTTATTGTTCTCTTCAGTACTCGCTCATCCTATCCCATGCTCACTCTAAACTGAATGGGAAAGGAAGAAATAATAAGAATCAATATATAATATGAAACCTCTCCTCCCTCTACACCTTATGTACTCAGCTTAAGTATTCACAGGGAAGGTGTTGCCATCTCTCAAATATGACCTCTACCCCAAGACACAGATCATTTCCAACAGTTCATTTCTCAGTTTCCTCTGCTCAAGGATTCCTCTGGCTTCTAAAAGCAAACTCCTTTGTTTTAAAAGTACTTTTATAATCTAGATATCTTCTCTAGGCATATTATGCCATCTTTACACACACACACACACACACACACACACACACACACACACACACACACACACACACACTGTTGCAACCAACCTAAAACATTCCAATAGCCAAACACTAGATTTGTTTGCACAGGTTGTCAAGCTTCCTTCAAGGATCAACTCACAAACCACTTCTAACAGGTTCATTCAGATTTTCTCCCTTCCCCCAATTGTTGATGCCACCTTCCACCCGCGGGGAAATTGCTTATGTGTTTCATATTTACTAGCTTGTGTACATATTAGTTCCTTTTAATAGAATGCAAGCTCTTTTAGGGCAGTGAAATCCAGTGCTTCACAGGGCATATAGCACATATTTAATACTTGTTGAACGAACAAATGAAAGCTACTGAATCTAGATATACTGTAAAAGGTGATTTTGTGAATGGGCCAATTGGCTACTGATGGAGGGAACAAATCAAATATATTATACTAAACGTTGGAAAACTTGATTTTTGTAGCTAGACTGAAATGGCCACACACGGAAAGTCTTTTGTAAACCTCAATATACAAAGATGTTGTTGTATCACAATTAAACGGATGCAGAGCCTGTTTTGTTCTGCCTCAAACACATAGATCATGTGACCTTGACCAAGTCATATACCCTCTTAGTGCCCTAAAACCCTCTCTAGAACTATCTGTAGAGCAGCAGTTCATCTATATTGGTAGATGGAGTTGATTAACAGAAGTTTCCCACACCAATGAAAGCACAGGCCCATACAAAATCTAGTCCCCGACCCATCCTTCCTCCTCAAATAAATAAATAAATAAATAGTAGTGATTCTGGGCTTTAAAACCAAACTGGCAGTAAAATAAATCTTATTATGCCATTGATTTCCATAATAAAACAAGAGATGTGGTATCATGGGGAAAATGTTTCCAATAGGCTGGTTTCATTCTTTCATTCAATTAAAATTTACTAGGTACATAGTATGCACATAACATTGCATTTGGTGTTGAGTATAAGCCTATAGTAGCTGCTTAGTTCAAAAATAAAGCTTCACTCTTTCTCTTGGGATTTCTCTCCTAGCACTTTCTTTGTGCCTGGTCCATCTAATCTGTGTTGCACTTATCTGCTTGTTTGCCTTATCTCCTCCAACTAGATTTGAAACTCCTCGAGGGCAGAGACCAAGTCTTAATCACTTTTGAATTCACTCAGCAGCTTTGCAGATAGCAGGGGCTAAGGCTATGATGAGTGTTGAGTTGAATGAAAACACAAGAAAAGATAAATTAAAATCTGAGGCAGTAAATCAGTGCCAGAAGAATGATGCAAAACAAAACATCCAATTAGAATTGTAAAAGCAAGAAGAGATCACAACAGTCTAGAAAGATTAGGAAAGGGCTCCCAGTACTTGAGCAGAGCTCTGGATTTTTAGGAAAGAGAGTGGAGCCAAACTGCTGAACAAAGGCAGAAGGTAGAACAAAGGTAAAAGTTCAGTTCAGACTGTGAGCTCAGAAGAACATAATTTCTTTCTTTCTTTTTGCCTTTATACTCCCCACTGCCTAGCACAGTAGAAGACCTATAAGAGATGATTAGATAGATGGATAGACGGATGGACAGATAGACAGACAGACAGACGGACGGACGGACAGACAGACAGACAGACAGACAGATAGATAGATAGACAGATAGACAGACAGACAACAGACAGATAAGTAGATAATTTATTAAGTGCTTGCTATATACCAGACACTGTGCCTGGTATAAACACTGAGGATATAAATACAAGTGAGGTAGTCACTGCCTTCAAAGAGCACATTCTAATTGAGAAGACAATATATAAAGGGAATTCAGCAAGAGGCTTGTATGTAGAACCTGCCATAACATCGTTTACAAATGACTGGGAAGTATCACAGAGGACTAGAACAAGGCAAAATATGGTAAAAAGCTTACTCATCAGGGCCCAGAATCCCAGGGGCAGACAGTAGGGTGCTTAGTATATAATAGGAACTTGATAAAGGCTTGTTGGAATGAACTATGTTTATAATGTAAGCACTGGAGAGCCACTGAAAGGATTTGAACAGTGGAGTGACATAATGAAAGGTGTTTGGGGTGAAGATCTGATTAAGATGGTCACCAGACACTTAAGAGAATCCTTCACACTTTCTCTTATAGTTCTAGCTCCCATTTGGTGTTTGTTTTTCTTCCAAACTTTTTAACTGCCTTTTCCCCAGACTTTTCTTTCAACTACTCTATTGAGACACCATATACCAAGGACTTCAGTCATTGTGCCCAAGGCTCTGGTATCCCTTGACTCCACACTCACAACTTCCAGAACTATGCAATCATCCACTTTGCTCAGACTGATGAAAATATTAGAGCATCACTGACTTTGGTATCACATAGCAGCAATTAAACCTTTTTATATCATCTAGCTAGGAAATGCCTTAAATACAAAAGCTTTGGCTTCTATTAAGGTAAGTCCACTTATGATTCTGTCCATTCTATATTCAATTCAAAATCCTATATATTTTGTACATAGAATGAAGAATTACCATTCAGATTTGCAGCTCCTTAAGGGACAATTGCTATGAAGAGCCAGCATGCCTCCTCCCACATCAGCACCTTGGCCAGAGCAAGTGCAGAAAGAATGTGACCTCTTGGTAATCCCATTTTAAATGAATGACTAGAAGTTATTAATTTAACTCCCTTGAGAGTCAGTGGGTCACGGTTTCATTAACTTGTTTAAGAAATATTTATTAAGTCCCTTCTTTGAAAGCGCAGATTGTAGGTCCATAGATTCAGAGCCCTAAGGGACTTTAGAGATCACCTATTCCAACCCTACTCCTAGAGGAAATAAAGTTTGGGGGGTGAGAATGGGAAGTAATATTTATTAAGTACCTACTATGTGCAAGCACTGTATTAAGTGCTTTACAAATATTATTTCATTTGATCATCACAGAAACCCTCCAAAATAGGAACTATTATTTTCTCCATCTTAGACTTGAGGAAACTGAGGCAGGCAGAAGTTAAGTGACTTGCCTAGGGTCACACAGCTATTTGAGGCTGGATTTGACCTCAATATTTTTATGACTCTCACCCCAGCTATCTATCCACCAGGCACCTAGTTGCTTGAGAGAGGTTTAATGATTTGTCCAAGGCTCATAATAGTTAAGTCCCCAACGTTGGGTTTGACTTCAGGTCTATTGATTCCAAGATCATCCCTTTAGGTTCAGTGCTTTTTCATTGCTTCTTATATGTCTGTTTGCTCTTGGAACAAGGCAAGGCCAAATCCATGAAACTGCTTTATTTGGCCAATATTCTGCCTTCAACTGTAAAGACAAGGAGGATGGAAATCCTGTGCTCATCCTCTGAAAACAACTGCTGCTCAGTTTTCTTCACTTTGTCCTCTCTCCCTACCCAGACTCCATCTCCCAATATTTTCAAGGAAGAACAACCCCCACAGTTGAAATGTATGAGTAGGTAGGATGGCAGTGTGTGACACATAGGCATTTAATAAGGTTTACTGATGAGTTGATTGGTAGAACACTGAACTAGGTGGGAATCAGGAGACCTGGAATCCAGTGTTAGCTCCACCAATAATTCATTGTGATCCCTTCCCTGGGTTTCAGTTTTGTCTTCTGTAAAATTATGAGGATTATCTCAAAGATCTAATATCATATGATTCTATTAATAATTGTCGTGGGCCCTTAGGTGGTTCAGTGAAAAGAGCACCAGCCCTGGAAGCAGGGGGACCTGAGTTCAAATCCAACCTCAAACACTTAACACTTACTAGCCATGTGACCTTGGACAAATCACTTAACCCCAATTGCCCTGCCTTGCCCCCTCCAAAAAGCAAATAATAATAATAATAATAATAATAATAATAATAATTTTCTTGGAATTTGGAGAGCTAAAAAGTTCCACGTAGACTAGAAAGCGTCTTAGGTTAGAAGTTAGGAGATCAGCATAAGCACATTGTTACTTGTATGACCTTGGGCAAATCAAATAAGCTCTTTAAATCAATCAATCCATAAGCAAGCATTTATTAAATACTTACTACATGCAGGTGCTCAGACTATGATGACAAAAGCTGAATAAGTGCTGGCCTCAAGAAGCATATATTTTCTGTCAGAGGATATAACAAATATACCCATAAGTAAATACAAAAGATATATAATGTATAAGATAATTGAGGGGAGTGGATACTCATTTATGAGGTGGTACTTGCACTAAATTTTGAAGTGAGGAATTCCAAGAGGTGAAGGAGAGGAAGAAGTGAATTGCAGGTATAGGGGATAGATTATATAAAGGCAAGAAATTAGGAGACAGAAGGCTAGCTTGGAATGTTTCCTTATCTCTTTCAACTCTAGACTTCCATGATGTACAAAACCATTGGTCCATGCCTGAGAACAGATTGAATCTTGGTTTGAGGCAAGGCAAATGGGCAGTGTTATGGGAAGAACTGTAGTTAGAGTCAATCAACCAATCAACAAGCCTTTATTAAGCACTTGATGTGTGCTAGACACTGACCTGGGTTGAAATAATTGGTTTCAACACTAAATAGTCGTATGCCTTTGGGCCACTCATTTTACTCTCCTTGAACCTGTTTTCTTACCCATGAAATAGGGGAAATGGTAGCTGTCCTGCCCATCTTGGGGTTGTAATGGGCATCAAATATGACACATCATGGAGAGTGCTTTGTAAACTGTGAAGTGTTACATATATATCTAGTGAATTTATGCACCATTCATATTGTTAAGGGGCTGGTCTAAACGACTGGCTCCTGACTTGCCCTAGAGAAGAATATAAATAAATATAGAATATAGATAGAGCATAGAGGAATATAAATAAATAAAGCTAGGGCCCACCCCTCCCGATTGGTTCATAGAGGGGGCACAAATTCACTTAACCTACCATATCCAGCTGACTTCAGACCGGACTTGCTTTACATATCATCTAGTTGTCCTGCCCAACCATTGTCTTACTACAGATACCATCCCCCTTCCCATCTTTGCTCTGGGAAGCAAAATCAAATCAATACTGCCATTGTTTCCAGAAAAGATGTGTCAAGGGCAGCCTTGCAGAACCTTTTACCATCCCTGTAACACCCCAGACCAAAATATCACTATCCTACTGTCTTACTTGTTCTGTTTTCCCTTTAGACCTTAAACTAATCATTTCTTGAATTAAATTCATTTCTTCATTAAATGATTGAATTCATTTCTTCATTAAATGATTCTCATTCATTCATTCATTCATTCACTCAACACAAAACAAACTAAGCTTCTGCACCAGGATTCCAGTGGGCAATAAAGGAATACCTGAATAACCATCACTAATTGTTTTCCAGTGAACCCAGGTCTTTCCAAATTCTTTAAAGTCTAGAAAACTGTCAATAGTCTTCTGGAATTAAAGAATGAGGAGAAGGATGAATAAGGAAAAAGAAGGGAACAAGCACCTACTATGCGTCGGGTACTTTGCTAAGGTACTTTATCACTGTCTCATGTGAGCCTCACAAAAGCCCTGGGAGGTAGGTGATATTATTCATCTCTTTTTACAGTGGAGGAAATTGAGGCAGACAGAGGTTAAGTTTTTGCCCAGGATCACACAGCTAAGTATCTGAAGCTAGATTTGACCTCAGGTCTTCCTGACTCCGCGCTTCGCACAGTGATACCATTTATCTACCTCCCTGTTGCAGACTCAAACCACTTTCTCATCATTTTCATTGATTTCCACTATTTTTCACAAAATGATGAAGTAGGTGATGTTTGTTCATTGCCTTCTCTCCTTCCCTTTTCTAAACCACCAGTCTCTTGGTATTCATTATACTTCTCCTACCGCAGATTTTCTCAGAAGCATTTTGATTTTTAGACTCAGGAGAACCACTAAGTTCTTTCTCTGACATTGACTAGTTCTGTGACTAAACACAAGTCACTTCAATCAGTCGATTAATCAACATTTATTAAACACCTAAAGGCATATCTCATCGTATTGCACTTCACAGATATGGAGTTTAAAAAAGATCAAAGGTAGACAAGTCTATAGGCACCATTTTTCCAACATGTGATTTTATCATGCCTCTTAGCCTATCATATCTAGATGCTGTGTCATCACATTTTGGTTATTCTCATCATATTTCAAACTTTTTCCCTGTTACAGTGATCCATGATTAATGATCTTTGATGTTACTATTGTAATTGTTTGGGGCTAAGAGAGTGAACTTAATAAGTGTTGTACATGTTCTGAGTGCTTTACTGACTAGCAGTTCCCATCTCTCTCCCTTTCCCTGGACCTTCCTATTCCATAAGACACAACAATATTGAAATTAGGACAATTGATGACCCTATAGTGGCCTCTGAGTGTTCAAGTGAAAGGAAGAATCAATCTATGTGGCAAACTTCATTGTTGTCTTATTTTAAGAAATTGCCTCAGCCACCCCAACCTTCAGCAATCACCACCCAGATCAGTCAGCCAACAGCAACACTGAGGAAAGACCCTCCACGAGGGGTTTATGATTATGATTCACTGAAGACTCAGATGATAATTAGCAATTTTTTAGCAACACAGTATTTTTAATTAAGGTATATACATTGTCTTTTTAGACATAATGCTATTACACACTTAATAGACTACTGTATAGTGTAAAAATAATTTTTATTATTTTTATTAATATTATTAATATTAATTTTTATTATTTTATCACACTGGGAAACCAAAAAATTCCTGTGACTTGTTTCATTGTGGTGGTCTGAAACCAAACCTACAATATCTCCTACATATGCCTATGCTGATACAAAAGGAGGTAAAAGAAGTCCCTGACCTCAAGGAGTTTATAATCTAATCTCTGAAGTTCAGGTTCCTCAAATGGAAAATTGGAAAAATAATGCCTTGCACTGCCTACTGTGAAAGAAAAGTGATATTTTTTTTTCTCACTCCACCCAATAAAAGCTTACTTTGACCATGTGTCCTATTCATCTCTGTCTGAGCTAATATAAGCAATGCATTTTATCCTGGGTATCGGTAACTGATAGCATTTTGTGTCACTTCCCTACCATTCTCCCCAAATGGTACATTAAATTTAATATTTTAGTGCACCTAAGACAGCTCTGACTCAGACCAGGGATGTATTTAATATGCAGAATCTTCAAACTATATCATGGACAAAGTGATGTTGCAGGAACTTCCTGATTCTTGAGGCAGAAACCTTCCCTAAATCTATAAATTGTAGTTTTTTCCTTAATCTCTATTAATCATGAACCCTGGATTAAATATGGAAATCTTCCCTTCCATAGACTAGGAGTCCTCAAGAGCAGACACTGTTGAGTTTTTTCCTCTGTTGATTTTGGATTTGGGGGGCTTTCTTTGCATCCCTAACATTGCCTAGGCCACACGAGGCACTTAAATGCTAGCAAACTGACCCATCATAGGAATCTGAATAGTTAGCCAAGATAACACACAAGAAAACAGAGACTCCCAGAAAGGTGAATTGAACCTGTCTCTCTAGTTCTAATTAATGTTTAGTCCCATCCTGCCTTGTGATTCTGATATGATTAGATTAGTTCCAGAACAACCCTAGAAGGTGAGAGGGTTGAAAAGTACATCATGTTAGGACTGACTGAAGATGGGGGATTGTTAGAAGACTTAGGTGAAAACATGAGAGCAACATTGAAGTGTCAGTCAGTCAACAAGAATTTATTAAATGCTGAGTATTGAGGATTTTTTAAAGGCAAAAATATGGTTCTCTATCCTCAATGCACTCATATCCTAATAAAGAAGGAGGTTAATTTGTAAATAACCACGTACATACAAGATGAAGAGAGAGTAGACTGAAGGTCAAAAAAGTTAGACTTAAGTCTACTTCACCTCAGAGAATAGAACTAAGAGGAATAGTTGGGAATCAAGGAAAAATTCATCTAAACTTGATATAAATCAAGTTAAATCAACAGGCATTTATTAAGCACTTACAATGGGCCAGGCACTGTGCTAAACCTTAAGAAATCCAATACAAAGAGAAAGAAAGATAGTCTCTGCCCTCAAGTAGCTTACATTCTAAAGCACACAAGAGGCAGCTAAAGGGGCAAGGAGGAGGTTGAGGGCATGGTAGACAGAGTTCTATGCAGATGAGTCAGCAGCAACACCTGGAGAGGAATGACAACATGGGTGGCCTGGGACTCTTCCTTAAAGCCACTCAAAGGGAGAGGCTGCAAGGGCTGAGGATGCTTCCAATGTGAGGAGTCCAAGGTTTGGGTGAAGAGGTTTCTATGGCATGGTGGACCAAGTCCTGTGGAGATGAATTAGCAGTGTACCTAGGGGTGGGGATACAGGTAATAAAGGAAAAACTTCCTAAAAATTAGAAACATCTGAAATTGAAATGGGCTGCTTTAGGAGGTCTATAAAGAGAGGCTGAATGATTATTAGGTGTGCTGAAGAAGAGAGTATTGATGTAGAACAGGATGGACTAGGTCCCCTCCAACATTTAGATTTTGTAATTCTGTGATTAATAGTAATTTCTAGTCTCTATATAGAATCTGCCATGTATCAGGTACTGTGCTAAGTGCATTACAAATATTAATTCAATTAAACCTCACAACAATCCTGGAAGATAGGTTATTATCCCCGTTTTACAGTTGAAGAAACTGAGGCAAACAGAGGTTGACTGGCCCAAAGACATACAGCTGGTGTCTGCACTCACATTTGAACTCAGGTCTTCCTGACTACAAGACTTTCCATAGATGTCACTCTGTGATTCCCAATTTAGCCTCATTTGTGCAATATTGGTTCCAGAAGGAGGAAAACAAGTACAGTTAGTCATTTCCTCCACCACCACCACAGCCCTCGACTGTAGAAACTGACCCTGACATCCATACAAATCTAGCTTTCTTTGTCTTTAGAGTCTTCCATTGAAATAGATACTGGCAGGGCTATAAATAGCAAAGTACCAACTTCCAAGTAGGGCACCTTCCCTGCAATGACCACTATTGTCCCAACCAACCAACATTAACCAATAATGGGACCAACCTTCACTGGGGAACCTTAACAGCTTAAATTTGTCCCCCTAGATGAGAACCAGACTTTCTGGATAATAGACCACTCTCGGTCCGGCTGCAACTATACCCACAACTCCTACTCAATTGTCCCAAGATTCTTCATAATGGCTCTGTTCCCTAAACCTCAAAACTTTGGTGCCCCAATACTGACTCTTTCTTGCAATAGCATCATGAGGTTTTGGAAAACCAACATGTCTGATTCTACAGGACAAAAATGAAAATAAGCTTACCCTCGCCTCCTCCCCTCCCTACCAAGAAAATAAATAATACTGGGGATGGGGGAGGGGGCATGGGCAGACCTGTGAATTTACTATCCTGATTAGAAATCCCTGATCTGTTCTGCATTGACAATTCTACTAATATCATCTGGATTCTCTGCTCCATCTCTTTCCCTTCCACCTTTTTACCTAAAGAACCCAAAGCTATGTAGGCGGAAAAAGCAAAGATGATGATTTCCTTCTCAAGCCATCCCAAAGGGTGTCCATCAGTGCCAATCTTCTCCTTTTGTGTACCAAGATGCGATCAGAAGCACACAAAAGGTGTTTAATCCCACAGGCTGTGTCAGGGACCCAGCAGGTCTCCGCACGAGGCCCATTGTCTGGCTGCACACACTGTCTGCCTGTCACTGGGCTGCACCCTCACAGGGCACAGCCTCTTTCCCCCTTCTCCTGGCCCACCCTTCCTGGGCTCCATTTTCTTCTGCCTTTTAGACAGGTCTTTAATAAGACCCTTTCAAGTTCCCTTTGTGTTCTTGCTCATGCAGAATTTCCAACAGGCATTTGTGAATCATCCCGACTGCCAGAGTCGTGTCTTTCTCTGGGAGCTGGGGCTGAGGAGTCAACAGCAGGCAGTGTCTGTCCTGTCTTGTGCAACTTCTCCAGCTCCAAAGGGCAGAGGTTAATTGTTTTAGCATGAGGCACCACTGGGATCAACAGCCCCTTGTCCTCAATCTGTGCACACACCTGATTGGGGCATCATCCCTTACCCTGACAACAATGCCACAGAGCGATTATCACTAAAATACAGGGAGGGATGAATGTTATAGTTAGAAGAGGCCCTAGAACCATCTAATCCAGGGGTGGAGAATCTTCCACCTCGAAGCCACATGTGACCCTCTAGGTCCTCGTGTGCATCCCTTTGACTGAATCAAAACTTTACAGAACAAATCCTTTTATTAAGGGTAATTATTATGTAACACATAATAATAATATATAATATATAAGGGTAATTAAGGATAATTATTTATTATCCCTTAATAAAAGGATTTGTTCTGTGAAGTTTTGATTCAGTCAAAGGGCCACACATGAGGACCTAGAAGGCCAGGTTTCCCCATACCTGTTCTAGTCTAAGTTCTATGTTTAACAAATAAGGAAACTGAGGCCCAGAGAAATTAAGTACCTTTCCCAAGGTCACACAAGTTGTAAGTGAGATGGTCAGGATTCAAAACCTGCCCTCCTGGAGAGCAGAGCCTCTTTTGTGTCCTCAGTACTTAGCCCTGTGCCTCGCCCACTTTAAGAGCTTAATAAAAGCTTGTTGACTTGTTAACTAAATTGGACCCTCAATATAGTCTTATAAAAAGATAATAGAAATTGCTAGCATTTTATAAGTGCTTTAAGGTTTGTAAAGCATTCATTTGATCCCAACCACAATGCTGGGAGTTGTCTCCATTTTACAGATAAGAAAACTAAGAATGTGGGTGGCTAGGTGGCACAGTAAATAGAACCCCGGTCCTGGAGTCAGGAGGACCTGAGTTCAAAACTGGCCTAAGACACTTAACAGTTATTAGCCATGTGACCTTGAATAAGTCACTTAACTCCAATTGCCCTGCCTTTCCCCTCTCCAAAAAGAAGAAGAAGAAGAAGAAGAAGAAGAAGAAGAAAAAGAAGAAGAAGAAGAAGAAAAGAAAACTAAGACTGAGGAAAGTTAAGTGGTTCTTCCTGACCGCAAGTCCAGTGCTCTATCTACTGTACCACCTAGCTGTATCAGGTACTATTATCCCTGCATGACAAATGTGGACACTGAGGGACATCACTTTAGGAAGCATCAGTGTGATGTGGAGGAGACCACACTAGTCTTACTGTCTGCAAACCTGGACATGTCTCCACAGCCCTGCTCTATGCTAGATGTGGCATCAGACAATGAGCCAGTCTCCTCATCTGTAAAGTGTGTGAACTACCTTCCCTGCTCACCTCAAGGATCAGTGTCAGGAGTGAGATATTACATGTGTAAGAGCTTTGCATCCTGGGATGCACAGTACAAATAAAATGATTGTCGTTGTTGCTATCATTGTCCAGAGTCTCCCAATTAATTAATAATATGGTCAAAGACACCTCAAATACCCATAAAATATGACTCTAAACAAATTTTAGGGCTCCCAAACTCACAAAAATACAGAAAACGCATCTCTCTCTGAAGGCAGCTTGGCAGATGGGGCTCATCAAAGCAGGCTGGGAGCTGAGGCCAGCCCAGCCTGAAACTGCAGCCTGGCCCCAGGGCAGGCAGGAGGAGCCCCAGCTGGAGTCTTCAGGAGAGTGGATTGGAGGCGCCTGTGGCACCTTCCACATTTATCAAGCCAGGAGAAATAAGAACTAAGAGAAAGGTCAGTGGAATTCAAGGTAAATTTGGGGGAGAAAAGTGGTCTGGCCAAACTGCCCCCAGGCCAAGGAAGCAGCAGAAGCGGTAGTAGCGGCAGAAACAGCTGCAAGCAGCAGCCACCTCCACCCAGCTGCTTCAGAGCTCCTGGCCTGTGGATCCCGCAGAGTGGCCAAGTGATCCTTCAGAGGCCAAGTGCTCTTGCATTGAGTGGCCTGGATCCAGATCATGGTCTTAGGTGGTGGTCCTGGGGTGTGTTTTCAGTGAGCCAAAGCTGGTGGGGGCTGCATCACCCCCCCTCAGTAGCTCCAGCAGCTGTGAAAACCCCAGCGATTTGAGACAGAGCTTTCTCCCCTGGAAGCAGAGTTCCACAGAGCTAAAAAAAAAATCAAGCAATTAATTGACTGGCCAATATGAATAGGAAAAGGGAGCAAGGTAAGAACAGCAATCAAACTCTAGAATCCTTTTTGGGGGACAAAAAGGATCAAAGCATGCAACAGGAGGAAGATAACACAGTCAGAACTCCCACACCAAATGCTTCCAAGAAACATGAAGATTGCCTACAAGCCAAAGATCGACTTAAAAAGGACTTGGAAAACCGAATAAGAGAAGTGGAGGAAAAATTGGGAAGAGAAATGAGAATGATGTAAGAAAATCATGAAAAGAGAGTCAACAACCTGACTGAAGAAAATAACACCTTGAAGAACAAATTAACTCAAATGGCAAAAGAGGCCCAAAAACCAATAAGAAGAATGCCTTAAAAAAAATTGAATTTGCCAGATGGAAAAAGAATCTCAAAAGCATTCTGAAGAGAATTCCTTCAGAATTAGAGTGGAGCAAATGGAAGCAAATGACTTTATGAGAAATCAAGATGCTATTAAACAGACCCAAACAAATGAAAAAGTAGAAGGCAATGTGAAATATCT
>CM053597.1:67277848-67295808 GCA_028646575.1 Pseudocheirus occidentalis
ATTATTATTAACTAGATGCAATTGGGAATTAAGATATACAGGCACTGGGGTAGGGAGACCTACCCTGCTCTACCAGAAAGTTAGCGGGGCATTGGAGGAGGACATAAAAGAGAGCAGATTGGGGGAAGGGCTTTACAGTGGGATCACTGTTTTGGGGTTGAGGGTAGGTGAAAGACAAGGAGAAAATTTGTAACTCAAAATCTCGTGGAAATAAATGATGGAAACAAGAAAATAAATAAAATAATTTTTTAAAAAATAATATGATCAGAACTAGAACCCAGAATTCCTGATCCCTTCCCCATATTCCTACCCAGCTCTGGGCACTACACCATAAGCTCTTATAAAAAAAAAAAAAAAGATAGAAAATGCCATGAAAAAAATCCAATAATGTTGGGAAATCATGTCATTTTCTTGCCTGCCTTTCCAGGTTTATTGAACATCATGCCTCCTCATATACTGTCTTCTAGTCAAATTAACTTGCTGTTCTCTTAAAACAGTATACGATCACACACACACACCTGCTCGCCTCTGGACAAACTGCTCCCCTCCCCAAGCCCGGAATCCACTACCTTCTTGCCTCTACATCTAAGAATCCCTAGCATCAGCATTCAATTCATCCACCATCTTAACCATTACTCCTCCCTCCCAGCTCTCCAAAATATTATGTGCGTATTTATCTATTTGCCTATTATATCCCTCAGTAAAATACAAGTTTCTTGATGGTGTCTTTGTATCCCTAGTGCCTAGTACCTAAGCCTGATAGATGTTAATTAAATTTTGTTGAATTTGATTGACTATAGCTGGATGGGACCAGCTCTGAGGGGCATTAGCTGTTGGAGTTCAAAGAGAAAAGAGAAAGTAGCTCTCACGTCACAAAGATATTATAATATATGAAGGTCCTTGAGTTCCATGGAAGAAAAGCACAAAATCAATACAGGATGTGCTTTGTACATACTAATGACATATTATTATTACTTTTGAGCCAAAGCCTTCCCTATCAGCTCCATAATCTCTTGAGCCAGATAGAGCAAAGACTCTTCTATTAGCTCCTTTTCTCCTAGACGGAATCAACTTATCCAATTCTTGAGCAATCCTATTCTCCGCACGTTCCCATTTCACCAACCATCAGCAATCTCTAATCCATGGAATAGATAACAGAAGATACTAATATATATTTCTTAATAAACATCTCCACTCCCTTTGTCACTAGATATGTCTTCTCCAGTTAAACACTACAAATCTTAAGGATGTAAGCTATACCCAAGCAAGCCCTTCATTTCCTCAGTCCTTTATTATTTCTTGACTCCTTGAAGGCATTTTACCTGTCTTCTCCAAAGTTGCCTTGGATCACCTTAGGAGGGTTTTTTAAATTGTCATGTCATTCTTTTAACTTGTACATTGCATTCTAGCAAGAAAACCCTACTTGCCCCTCCCTATGTCTAAAATGCTGCCCAGTCACACCTCCAAAATCTTCTACTTAATAGAAGAGATTTTTTCTTACCAATGTATTTATCCCTATTAAATTCATCTTGTTAGATCGGATGCAATGTTTTGTCCTAGTAAGACTTCTTTTTGGATACCCAATATGTTTCTCAGCATTATAACTATCTCCCCAGAGCTCTTTTTATCTACAAATCTGATTTTTAAAAATGCCTTCTAGATTTCCATTCAAATAACCATTAAAAGTATTGAACAGAACAGGGCCAAGGGCAAATCCTTATGGTGCTCTGAGAGAGAGAGAGAGAGAGAGAGAGAGAGAGAGAGAGAGAGAGAGAGGGAGAGACTCCCTAGGGCAGTGGTTCTCAACCTGTGGGTTGCGACTCCTTTGGGGTTGAAGGAAGACGCCTAAGACTACCAGAAGACCCATATTTCTGATGGTCTTAGGAACCAAGACACCTCTCCTCTATCCATCTCTAGGTGGGTCCACCCACATGCAGATATGCCCACATATGAGTATTAAAGGGTCACAGCATTAGGAAGGTTGAGAAACACTGCCCTAGGGCTTACATTAATCACCAGCATTTGCTTCCCCTGAGAGATTGGGAAATGCATAGAGATAGTTTACCTCAATTTTAGCTAAATATTTGGTAAAGTCCTTCTTGATACCTTTGGGGAACAAGATGGAAAGATGCCAGTTTTTAATTCACCTAATCCTATTATCATTCAGACCATATCTTTCCCTTTTGTCCATGAGGATACAGTAATAGTTCCGGGCAAATGTTTCACAGAAAAAAAAAATAGACATACAGTGTCTGTGGTATTCCCTTTATCTGATAGTCTAGAAAAGTAAGCTTAATTGTCTGATTTGACTATTTTCTGGATGAACCCAAGATGGCTCTCAGTGATTACCACTTCCCCTTCCCAAGTGCTCACAAAACATCCCTCTTAAAAAGCATTCTAATAAACAGGAGAATAGTTCAGATAGTAACAATAACATTGCAAAGGAAAACAATTTGAAAAAATATTTTGAACTCTGCTCAGTGTAATAACCAATCACAGCTCAAGGACAAATGGTGAAACTTGATGCTCACCTCCTGGAAAAGAGATGATGGACCCAAGGTATGGGATGCAACACACATTTATGGACATTGCAAGTATGACGGTTTTGTGTTGCTTATGTGGGTCTGTGTTCTTGTTCATTGTTCATTGCAAATATGAGGGTCTGTGTTGCTTGACCATACTCATTAGTTAAGAATTGAATTTTTTTTTCTTCAGAGGAGAGAGAAGAGTTGAGAAAAGAGGGGAGGCAGTGGTAGTGCTGAAAGAAAGAAAAAAGAAGAAATAAAGGAGGATCATTGAAGCATCTTTTAAAACGTACAAGAGGAAACTCAGGAAAACACACTTAGGAAAACCTTGAAAGTAACACGTTAAATTTACTTTCTGTACTTTTTTTTGAAGCAAGATGTGCACAATGCAGGCATACCTTGTTTTATTGTGCTTTATTCAACTTCTCAGATAGTGTGTTTTGTTTCTACACATTGGTTTGTGGCGACCCTGCACTAAGCAAGTCTATCAGCAACATTTTTCCAACAGCATATGCTTATGTTGTGTCTACAGATCATTTTTTTTTAATTTTCACAATATTTCAAACTTTTTCATCATTATTATTATATCTACCATGGGGATCTGTGATCTTTGATGTTACTGTTGTCATTGTTTGGGAATGAAATGAACCACACCCAGATAAGACAGTGAATTTAATCAATGGATGTTGTGTGTGTTCTGACTGCTCCACCCATTGGCAGTTCCCATATCTCTCCCTTGCCTTGGGCCACCATATTCCATGAGACACACAATATCAAAATTAGATCAGTTAATGACCCTACAATGGCCTCTCAGTGTTCAAGTGAAAGGAAGAATCAAGCTATGTGGCAAACATTGTCGTCTTATTTTAAGAAATTGCCACAGACACCCCAACCTTCAGCAAGCACCATCCTGATCAGGCAGTAGCCATCAACACTAAGGCAAGACCCTCCTTCAGCAAAAAGACTGTGACTTGCTGGAGGCTAATGTGATAGTTATCACTTCTTAGCAATAAAGCGTGCTTTAATTAAGGTATTATTGTGGTTTCATGATGTGTTGTGGTGGAACTGTCTCAAAGAATTCAGTGAGACCACCACTACTCCAAGTAGAAGTATTTATTGAGAGTGACATCTCTCACAAAGTGGGCTAAGCTCCAAGAGGAACCAGCAACTTCAGAGAAAGCAATATGGATTTTTATAGAGTAAAGATGCAATTATATAACAGAAATTATGAATATTAAAGAGGCAGGAAGAGTTTGCTAAGGGATTAGGTAATAGGAAAAGGGTCCCAGCCTCAGTGAAACTGCACATATGATTACCCACAATGCATACAGAAAAACCCATGGGGGACATGTATATATGATAATGATATTATAATATGCCTCTCTACATCATAAGTTCACCTAAAGGACAGCTTTTGCTATTACAGTGCAGGTGCCTACTTAGGAAAAGTCTCTTCTGTTGTTTTGGGGTCCACATCCTGCTGGGCATCCTGGTGGTGCTGCTTTCTGATTGGCTGAGTATGGTGGTGGTCCTGTCTGAGACTAGCTGGATGTGGTTGTGGTTGAGTGCTGTTTCTATGGGAAATATGAGTGGGTCTGGGGGCAGTGACTAGCTAGAGGCAGGGACTGGAATCCCATCACATGGACTCGTCTGTTATTCTTTGAGAAACAAGAGTTTATAGACATCCCTGCTATTCTGGTGAGGCGGTGAAGTATGTATGAGGAAGTTAGGATGTTGAGTGGGAGGCAGGTAGGGAGTAGCTAGGTAGGGGCAGTGGGCCTGCTGTTCAGTGAGACCTGTAAGGAAGTTAGAGCATTGGGGCTGGAGGCGGCTTTATTAGCATTCCTTCAGCATGTACATTGCTTTTTTTAGACATGATACTATTGCACACTTAATAAACTACACTATAATGTAAACATAACTTTTATATGCACTGAGAAACAAAAAAATTCCCATTACTCACTTTATTGCAATATTCACTTTAGTGTGGTGGTCTGGTATATCTGAGGCATGCCTACAGTGATTATCAGTTTTTACTTTTTTGTATTTAGTCATATCATTTTCTTTGCTGTTAGCCAAATTAAGAATAAAATATTAAATGTTTAAAAAAAAGAATTCGAAAATTTTGATAGAAATTTGAAATCAAGCTCACTGGCCCACGGTTTGAAAATCCTATTTAATTCTGATTTTTGAAAATAAATTGGGGAGATATCGCCTCATTTCTAAACCTACAACACCTTGCTCATTTCCCAGATTTTTTCAAAGGCCGCCTATAGTAAGTAGCTCAGGAGTTACTTCAGCAAGTTCTTTCAGTATCTTGGAATGTCATCCATTTGGACTCAGGTGCTTTTTTTTAACACCATAGTTTGTTATGAATTTCCATTCTCTGCCAATTGTTTGATGTTTCCCAGGCTGAAGAGTTTTTAACTTGGTAGAAAAAACAGATGAAGAAGAATGTCTACCATCTGAACTAAGAGAAATAGCCAGATTGTCATTCCATTGAATTAATCTGTCACTATATCAATCTTGAATAGACATTAGAGAAGAACAAGCTGAACCCAGAACTGAATAATAAATTGGATTGTACTGAGGAAATTATATAGCACTTCAAATTCCAAGCTTCTCTTTTATGAGTGCATGCATGCATGTGTGCACATGAATACACACACACACACACACACACACACACAAAACCGTTTTTACACTACTATTCTTCCAGTGATGCTTTAGTGGTTTTAAATCTTGAAATCCTACAATCCCCTAAGAATCAAAAGTGTGAATGACCCAAAGAACAACCCAAAGGAGAGATGTATGGCAGGTTTATGTAGGCTGCATCTAATTGCCAACAATTACTTACTCATATGAAATTTTGTCAAAGTTTTAATGTAGGAGCTATATGACCATAAAAGGAAGTGGTTCTGTCACATAGCAAAAGCATAAAATGGCCAATGGACAATTCACATGGTGGACTGTTATCAATGCAATCAAAAATAGATTTAAAGAGCTCTAACAGAATAAGGATTTCCATACCGTGATATCTCCCTCCACTTCAGCCACCAGCACCACCTCCTCTTTATCTAAATCTTGGTCTCTGGTCCTGATAGACCTCATTTGGCTGGATTCAAGTCTCTACTACACTTCCACATCATCCTCCTTCCAGCTCCCTCCTATATGTTACATTAGAACATAAGCTCCTTGAGGGCAGGACTATCTCACTTGCTTGTATTTGTACCTCCAGCTCTTAGCCCAGTGTTTGGCACATAGTAAATACTCAATAAATCCCCTCCCTATGGAGGATTTATGGGAGAGAATGAACAAGAATCCCACAACATGAGATGGCATAGATGGGCTGTGGCCTGTTGGAAAGAGTAGCCACATTGCCAGTGGATCATGGCTCCATTGAATTTGTATGAGATACAAAAAAACAAAAGTGAAAGAAAACTTGAGTCTCCCCTCTCACCCATGATCACTATCCCAGCCACCCCACGGGGTAGTCCTAGTCCTTCTCCGATGTTCCTCTTGTTTCCAGCATAGACTCTTTTCTATTGTCCTTAATTTTCCTCAGTAAGCGTTGTCTTGTTCTGGTTTTCAGGCTCCTGACATGATTTGTACGGCACCATTATCTTCCTTTGTTTCCATGCTCAGTTACCTGCCCTTGTTCCTATATTCTGCATATTTCCTCTAGTCTCTTTCGACAGCTCCCCTCTTCCCTCCTCCCCGTTAGCATGTGTTTGTGCTGCCAGAATTTCATTTCTGAGAGCTTCCCGTCCCTCTGGAGCTGCCTTCCCCCTGTAGAATTTTTAGGGCCTGTAAAATCTTCAGCCTTTCTACCTAGGTCACACACTTTGAGATGAGGCTTGTGTTTGGGCGTCTGGCTCTCTGCCAGAGAGCCATGTTGAAGGGTACACCGTGTGAGAATGAAAATAAGAAAAGAGAATTGGGAGGGGTGGAGGGGGATGGGAATAAAAAGACCAGACACTTCAAGTAAACATTGAGAGAAAATAGAAGCTTGCCAGCTTGACTTGGGTGTTGAAAATAATAGGGGTTTTAACAGTTAAAAGGTTCTAAAAAGGTCATTATGCATTTAGCAGTAAAGAGCAATATGAATTTCTAAGCAGCAACATCTGGAAGATCAAAAGAAATCATACTTCAATCACCATGAAAATCTCTGCTCATTACACACAATCATATTTAGTTATTAATAGACATCGGCTAGACACTGACATTTTACACATTTCATCCCATGATGCGCCAGGGACACTTCTGGCATTTAGCTTATCATTTTCATCAGTGTCTTCCATGGATTGACCGATCCGACCCCAAAATCTCGCACTGTCACTCATCATAAGTGAATTTATCAACATGTACGTAATCAGAATACACATGAGAGTTTTAACTGTTTGCATACGAAATTACTTCATTCTTCATGCTTCAAAAAAATTCAATTTTGCATAATAAATAATGATAAGGGCCAGTTGACAATTATATAGGTGGGAGTAGTTGGTGGCAATGATTGGAATTTAAATCTGCCATGTGAATGTATCTGGAGGTTGCTTAAGTAATCAGCCTCAGTGGCTGATTCTCTCCATTGTTAGAGGTTAATACAAGAGCTCTCCAGCTCATATTAGAAGCAGACTTAAACTGCAAATTGGCACATATCCTATTAGTATTTTCTTCCTGTGACATATTCTCCAACTAACTTAGATACACAGTCAGGCAAATATTAAAATTAATTGGTCTGTTATTTTTAATGCAGAAGAATAGCAGTCTGTCTCAAAAAAAAATTCAGTTTCACACACACACACACACACACACACACACACACACACACACACACACACGACTCCAAACAAATGGGATGGAGAGCCCTGCCTGCCATAGCACAAAAGGATAGCATCACCAAGTGGTGGATCCTCCCCCAAAATAGCTTGTTTTCCCTCCCTGAGGAATATTTTGGGAAACCAGTCGTCCCTTCGGTTTCCTGGGTGATTCGGGTGTGTAATAATTGTATTAAAGAAATAATGAGAACGAGGCTCATTCTAGGTTTTCCCAAGGACAACCAATCACAGTTGCTGGTGTGATGAGGCGCTGCTTCAGACAGAAATGTGATTTTACTTCTAATGACAATTATTTTTGAACTGAATTATAATTTAGTTCATTAATTAGATCTGTCACTGCATTTTCTAATCCAGTTATTCCATCCCCTGATGGCCCTACCAGAATTATGCTATTTCCCCTGTTACTTGACAATGAGGCTCCTTTCTTTAAATGGAAGAGGTGCATGCACCAGGTCTGGGGGTGATGTTTAGTGGTTGCTCATGGGGAAAGTTTTCCAGTGGTTTGGGGGTTCAAAATTATCCAGTCCAATGATGTAATCCATTGTGTAACTATATCTCTAAAAAGACCAAGAAAAAGAGGGGAACATCCCAAAGAGTTAGTAGAAAACTAATTTTGTGTGATTTCTACATTTTGAATTGAAATAATATATGTGCACATCCCTCAATGAGGCCAAGAACTCTTTCCTGCAGATTATTCAATTGTCTGCAAAGTGAAGTAGGACGTGCTGCTCATTTCTACGTTGACCGTCTTAGACTACCCCATCTCATCTCTGGCATTTTTTATCTTATCTGATTTCAATCATTTGAATATATTAAGGATTGCTATCAGAAGATGGTTTTCCAACAGAGAACTAAATAGCATGTGATCACCCTATTACAAATATCTGCTAGAGAAGTATCAGAGGTGGCCAGGTCCAAGAGAAAAACCACTAGATCTGGAGTCAGAAGACCAGATGCCGATTCAGCCCTTACTATTTATTATCAGTGTGATCTGAGACAAGGCCTTTTGCTTCTCTAGCCCTTAAGGGCAGGTAGGATGTCTTCTAGACATGACACCCAGTCATCTAAATGAGAAAATTCTGCCAATGACTCTGAATGATTGGCCTATACAAGCCCAAGCATTCATATCTTTGGAAATAACCCTAGGAAGGGAAGGGAATAAGCATTACTAAGATCCTTGTATGTACCAGGTGCTGCATTAACTACTTAACAAATATTATTCCCTTGGACACTCCCAACCACTAAGAACTAAGGCAGACAAAGGTTAAGTAACTTGCCCAGAAGTCACACGAGTAAGTATCTGAAGCAGGATTTCAACTCATCTTGCTAACTCCTGGCCAACCATTCTATCCACTTGACCACCTGGCTACAGGAGGGACCATTTTCACTCTTCAACCAGATATTGCATCCAGGTAGACACCTATTGATTTTAATTTCTACAAAGTGTCTGGTACAATATTCTTCAAATGAGGGGTGTTCAAATATTGCTTTGATTGCCTAACTGACCTCTGGGTTGGAAGGAAGGCCACAGTCAATGGCTGGCTCCTTCCTAGGACCTCTTGGATATTTTGGCCATATAATCATGAGGTCAGAAGAGCATTGATTTAGAATTCAAAGTGACCTCAGAAGCCATCTAGTCCAGTTCCCTAATTTTTCAGATAAGGAAATGGAGACATAAAAAGGTTAAGGGATTTGTCCAGGGTTAAACAGTTTATAAGTATCTGAGGTGGGGTTTGAGCCAAGGTCTTTATGAACACAAGACAAGTATCCTATCCACCACATCGTGCTGTTTCTTCTGACTTTGTCAAGGTCAGACCATTCATTTTTTGATTGATTTGATGAAGAATGTTTAAAAGCCAATAATAATAATCTGAAAACAGTTGAACTAGATAGTGTCCTAAAATAGATTCGTTTCAGTCAACCCATTCAGTTTGGCAGCTAGTGGTGCAGTGATAGGGCACTGTGCCTGGAATAAGGACACTTACTAGTTGTGTGACCCTGGGCAAGTCATTTAACCTCTGTCTCCCTCTATTTCCTCCATGATAAAATGAGAGTGATAAAAATAGCATCTATATCCCAGGGCTGTTTTGAGGATCAAATCAAAATAATATAGTAAGTGTTCAATAAATATTTATTCCTTTCCTTTATCATTCTTTTAGACTCAGTGAGCCAAAATACTATTAGCTAGTTACAAAGTCACCCATAATTTTTACCTTAAATACCTGGATCATTAGATCTCCTTATAAAATCACAGAGTGACTAAATATATTTGAATTTAGGTCCCTATAATAGTAAATTATATATAATATATAAGAGTGAGGCATTGAGTAACAGACAAGAAAGTGGGGAAAAAATAAGGGATGTAGTAATCATTAAGGCCATCAAAATACCTTCATGAAAAATAAAAGATTTAATTCTGGGAAGCTAAGCCACAAGAGTCCTATACCTGAATGACTTGTGCCTCGGGTAACAGGCCAATTTTTATTTTATACAGGGGTCCTAGACTTGTGATTTAATCGATGTGGAGTCTTCCCAACATGGAAACTTCCTCCACTAATGCAGACTGGCAACTCTTCCATGATTTATAGTTTTAGAAAGTTCCTTGAGGCAGGAAAAGATTAAGTGATTTGCCCAAGATCACATAGCTGGTATGTGTCAAAGGTAGGTCTTAAACCCAGGTCAGAAGCAGTTAGGTGGCACAGTGGATTGAGCACTGAGCTTGGATTCAGGAAGATGTGAGTTCAAATCCAGCCTCAGATACTTACTAACTGTGTGATCCTGGGCAAGTCACTTAACTTCTGTCTGCCTCAGTTTTTTCAGATGATATATGAGAATAATTATAGTACCCACCTCCCAGGGTTGTTATGAGGATCAATTGAGAAAATATTTGTATGGAAAGCATGTAGCATAATATCCTTCCTAACTCCAAGATTGGTTCTCATTCCACTACACCACGATGCTTTATGATTCACCAATAATATCATAAAAACAAAAATATAAATGTAAACCCCACTAGGACAACCCTTTGAGAAGGCAATTATGACCATAAATATAGTGCTCAGGACCAGCCTTGGCAAAGTTGCATCCAGGAAACCTGGCGCTCATGTAGTCCAAACATCTCCTTTTATAAATGTGATCCAGAAAGTTTAAAGGATTTTCCCATGTCACACAGTAAAGACCCCCTCATTTCAGACCAACTTTTCTTCCCACTATACCAGGCTTTCTCTACTGGGTTTTCTTCCCCATGGAGGATCAGGCTTATAACCCTAAAAAAAAAACAGAAATTTAAATTAAAATGGATATGATCCATCCCTATCATCAGCTCCTTTCCCCTGAAGCACCACAACACTACAGATAGTTCTCAGGTATATAGGACCAGATGCTGGTGATCTTCAGTGGATACGAAGCCAAGGGTAGGTTTCAGGCCCAGAAGCAGTTTGGATCTCTTGTGAGCAGTATTCAATGCAATCTATCATGATTTTCATTGTTTACCCCCTTCCTTTCTTATTTTTTAAATAAGTCATTTATTAAAAATAAAATAAAATGGACCATCCTTCCAATGGTTTTTTCATGGAGCCATCTAGTCAACCAAGTTTTGCCCAAGCATGAGTCTTGTTAGTATGCTACCAGGTCCCAAATAGTCCTTCACTAGAGATCCTATGAGTCCCAAGATGGGAGGCTCTACTCAAATGGATCTTTAAAACGCTGTGGTACTGAGGAATGGCACATTGAATGAAAAGCCATTGCCTCTCATCAACATCCTTTTAAGAAAGCCAAAAAATAACCAAATCATATTATAAATATCAAACCTTTCCCCATTTATATGTAGAAGCAGTGGGTGGAGCACCTCTGCTATGGAGTGTGACAAAAGAATGGCCCCAGAGGTTTCACTATGCAACATTCTCATCTTGCTGGGTAATAGAAAGAAGAGAAAGGATATTCAACTTAAACAAGGTCTATTTTTAGGACTTCCTGTCATTTAAAAACAGCATTAAAAATTATCACTCTCCCTACTCCCATCCCCAGGTTATTTCTGGCAAAGGCCTTTTAGCATTTTCACAGCTTCCTGTAAATCACAGTCAGGAGCACATAATGAAATGACTCTGGAGCCCAAAATGCACAGTAATGCTCGTGTTGGGCATCACTCGGGCATGCAGGAGGCAAGAATTGATCCAGAGTAGGTGGTTCTGTGGCATTTTCTTTCTGCAGCCAGAAGTCGGCCTACAAGTTAAATGGAATGAAAATACCCACCTAATTGGGCAGATGCACAGCTAATTAATCACTTAATTTAACCTGCTTAGTTTGGCGAGAGTAAAAATGTAACCTGACAGTTAGGATAGCAACATTTGTTAGCTCTTCTAGAGCTTGAGAATATCCCAGTTTTAATACTTCTCTATCTCTACAAGGTTTTAAAAAGAGCTCACTGAATTAAAGCAAGAGTTGGAACTATGGTGGGGCAACTAGGGCTTTGCCTCCTGACCTTCAGAAGAGTAAAATCAACAGAGTTTAATGTCTACTTAACAAGAATATTTAATCTAATTAAGGGGTGAGAGAGGAATGTACTGGGAGAAAGAAAAAGGGGCAAGTAGAATAGGGTTAGTTATCTCACATTAAAGAGGCAAGAAAAAGCTATTACAGTGGAGGGGAGGAGGAAGGAAGGTCAAGGGGAGTGAGAGAACCTTACTTTCTTCAGAATTGTCTCGAAGAAGAAGGAATAACATACATACTCAATTGTGCATAAAAATCTGCCCTACCCTACAGGAAAGTAGGAGGGAGGGGAAGGGGATAAAAGGAGGGGGAAGTGGTGATAGAAGGGAGGGCTGATGGGTGGAGAGGGTAGTCAGAAGCAAAACACTTCTGAAATGAGAGAATAGAATAAATGGGGAGGAATAGGATAGAGGGAAATATAGTTATCAGGTAGTAACTGTGAAAAAATTTGAAGCAAGTTTCTCTGATAAAGGCTTCATTTCTCAAACAGAGAATTGAGCCAAATTTATAAAAATAAAAGCCATTCCCCAATTGATAAAAGATCAAAAGATATCAACAGTTTTCTGATGAAGTAATCAAAGTAATCAAGAGCATATGAAAAAATGCCCTAACTCACCATTGATTGGAGAAATACAAATTAAAACAATTGTGATGTACTACCTCATGTTTATTAAATTAGCTAATAGGACAGAAAAATAAAATGACAAATGTTGGAAGAGATATAGAAAAAATGAGAAATTAATACATTGTTGATGGAGTTGTGAACTAATCCAACCATTCTGGAGAGTGATTAGGAAATCTGCCCAAAGGGCTATAAAACCACACATATCCTTTGACTTAGCAATACCACTACTAGTTCTATATCCCAAAAAAAATTAAAAAACAAAAAGTAAAAGGACCTATATGTACAAAAATATTTATAGCAGCTCTTTTCTGGTGACAAAGAATTGGAAAATGAGGGGATGCTCATCAATTGGGGAATGAGAGAACAAATTGTGCTATGCAATTATGATGGAATACTATCATACTATAAGAAATGATGAGCAGGATTCTCTTAGAAAACCCTGGAAAGACTTAAAGGAGCTGATACAAAGTGAAATGTAGTATGTACGAAATAATAGCTATATTGTAAGATAGTTAGGTGTGAGTGACTTAGTCATTCTCAGTAATACAATGATCCAAGGCAACTCTAGAAGACCTAGGATGAAAAATGCTATCTATCCCTAGAGAGATACCTGATGGTGTACAGATTGAAGCAAACTTTTTTTTTTACTTCATTTTTCTTGAGGGTTTGGTTGTTTGGTCTTTTGGTCTGTTTTATTTCAGAATATGACTAATATGGAAATATTTTAATGATTCCACATATATACTCCATATTGAATTCTTTGTCTTCTCATTGAGGAAGGTGGGGTGGGAAGGGAAGAAAAGAGAAAATTTGTAACTCAAAGTTTTAAAATCATACTTTAAAAATTGTTCTTTACATGTAGCTGGCAAAAAAATAAGACTAAATAAATTTTTTAAAAAGAATACTTAATATAGAAAGAAGACAGTGTGCTAAATAGAGCTGCTTCCCACCTTTCTCCTTCCTAGACCTTACACCAGTATCTCAGAAATCTTTTTGTAGCCCTTTCCACAAGGTGGTATTCCACCCAACCCCACAACTGAGAATTTTTTATATGACCCTTGTCTGGTTAAAAAAATTCTGGATTCAACTCTAATTTGAGCTACCTGTAAAGGGGGGCAGGGCAGAAGAGTATAATTTTGGGAGGAAGCAAAAAGAAAACATGACATGTTTGAGAGGCACAGAGATTATACTACCTTCCCCCCCAACCCCACCTCTAAAAAAAGACTTCATATTTGATATATTTTGATATAATTACATATTTTATATGTACCTCCTGGAGGGCAAGAATTATTTCATTTTTGTCTATCTCCTCAGCACCCAGCATATAGTAGGTACTTAAAAAATGCTTGTTGGTTATTTAGGTGATTGAAGCCTTTGGAATAGCATAAATCTATACTCTGACCCAGACCCTCTACCTGGGCCACTATTTTGCTGCTCTGAGCCCCTAGTCTCATATGTAAAATAGAACTGATAAAAAATACAGACCTATTATTCAGAAGGATTGTGAGTAATGAGGGTAAAAATCATTCTAGGGCTCTTTGCAAATTTAATGTTATATAATTACATATTAAACAAGCTTTATTAAAATTAAGTTCTATGTGTCTATTCCTAGCAAGATGGATTAACTAGTTATCTGGCCATTAAAAAGCATTTGTGGTCATCAAAGATCTCCTAATTATCCTCACATTATATTTAATACCAGTGCCCAAACACTGGATGATTAGAGGTCCTGTCTACCCTGAATATTGGCAACATCACCTTAAAATATAAAGAGGCTCTTTGAGTTCCTTTCATGGTTCAAGTGAAAGTGAAAAAAATTGAATGTCTTAGAAATCCTGGCTCACAATTCTCCTCCTACTGGAAGCCATGGTCAATGAAGCAAGCCCTGGAAGACACCAGCAAAGATGACGGAGAAGGAAGACAGCTTTCCCCTACAATTATTTCAACAAAAACAAAGAGAAAGCTGATCAAGGTATGACTGAGAAATCCAAGAAAAAAAGAAAAGCATGGCCTGTGATTTTTCGAGTACAGCATAAAGAGAGCTGGGGCTGTTGAAACTGAGGACGTGGCCAGAAGACACAACCAGAATCTTTCAGCATTCCCTCTAGCAAAGGGATTGAAGTCAGACCTCAGGGTGTGTAAAGGGTAATAAGCTGTACCAAATCCAATAGAATTTGGGCTTAATACTACGCAAGGAGCAGGAACAAGAGTCAACAGGCAGCTCTGTCCTGATGGTCAATGGCCAGCATTGATAAAATGACTAACTGAATGGAGAGAGGAAGTTTTGGGGGATATTATGGTGAGGGAAACACCTGGTTAACTGAACAATAATATTAGTTCACCTTTATCTGGTACTTTAAAGTTTTCAAAGCTTTTAAATATATTTTCTTATTTGCTTTTGCTGTTGGTCAGTCATTTCAGTGGTGTTCAACTCTTGGTGACCCCATCTGGGGTTCTTGACAAAGATACATGATGAGCACTTTGCCATTTCCTTGCAAGCTCATGTTACAAATGAGGAAACTGAGACCAACAGGGTTAAGGGATATGCTATGGAAATGCTTGTTTTGTTCCATGAATTGAAAATAAATGTTTTTTGAAAATAATTTTTTTAAAAAGAGATGGGAAAATAAAAATATTAAACATCAAAACAAAAAACACTCTCAAAGAGTTGTATAACTGCAAACTATTATATACATGTGAATCTTTTTTTTTTTTTTTAAGTGACTTGTCCGGGGTCACGCAGCTGATAAGTGTCTAACACTGGATTTTAGCTCACTAAGAGTATTACTGACTTCAGGCCTGGTTCTTTATCCACAGCACCACCTAGCTGCTCTGGAATTGGGTAAGCCTGAGTTCAAATTTGGCTTCAGACAGTAACTAGCTGTGTGAGCTAGTCACTTAACCTCTGTTTGCCTCAGTTTCATCAACAGTGAAATGGGGATAATAGGAGTACATACCTCAGAGGGTTGGTTTGAGGATCAAACGAGAAAATATTTAGAAAATGCTTAACATTGTATCTGGTACATAGTACAGAGTATATTAAATACTAGCTGTTACTTTAAGAAAAGTTCATATGATTTTAGATTTAGGTCTAGAAGTGATCTTAGAAGCTCAATGCAATTCCCTTGTTTTATAGAGGTAGAAAGTGATGCCCAGAGATTAAGAGGCTTACTCGGGCAGCAAATTGCTGGCCTGAGATTTGAATCGAGGTCCCCTGGCTCAAAATCTAGCACACTTTTCATCCAACCACACTGCCTCATATTGTTAGGGGTTGCTTTTGAGGCCAATCAAGTATAAACTTGTCCTCTAGGGAGCATAGTGGATAAAGTACCAGGTCTGCAGTCAGGAAGACTCATCTTCCTGAGTTCAAATCTGATCTCAAACAATTACTAGTTCCATAACCCTGGGGAAGTTATTTACCCCTATTTACCTCAGTCTCCTTATCTGAACAATGAGCTGGAGAAGGAAATGGCAAAACACTCCAGTATCTTTGCCAAGAAAACCCCAGATGGGGTCATGAAGAGTCAACAATGACTGAGAAACAACTAAACTCAATTATGAAACTGAGTCGTAAGCCTTGCCATGGATAAAAATGCATTTATTAATTCATTTTTAAAAGATCTCCCTGCCTCCAACCCTGCAATATCTCCTTATATAGAAGTCAGTTCCCTATTTCTTATGGATATTATGAAAGTTGGACTAGAATTCAGTGGGAAACTCCCTGCTTTGAGTGACCACTTCCACACTTGCAAGGGCTGGATGGATCTCTTGTCCCCACACATCAGCCTCTAGCACACAACATATTTTTGTCATTATGAATAGCATTTTTAACCACTGAGTCAGTCCTACAAATAGGAAAAGCAAATTAACACATGATTTCTACAGGATCGCATTGAACAGTTATGTTCATTTTGTAGATGAGGAAATTGAAAGTGGTGTTGGAATAGAAAAAAAAATCTTCTTTAAGTTCTATGAGCTGTTGGTTAATATATTTATAATGCCTACCCATGAGCTACCCTCCTCATCCCCACTCACAATGATGAATTGAGTCTCTAGGGGTGGGTACCACATCCCTTCAGGGCTCTAGGTTTAGCCCAGAGGGGCCAGCTCAATCTATTAGTTTACCCCCTACACACATCTCTACCTTCTCAGTAAGTCTCTATTAACACAGTCCTCCTCACCTTCCAAGCAAAGCTTCCAACTTCCAATCCTGAACACCACTCACTCATCTTCTCTAGAAAGGATAGGCCCTTCCACAGGTGAGCACTGACATGGCTTTGAAAGGAGTCCTAGGATCAGCTGGATTCATGGCAGGATTTTGATAATATCCTGCTAGAAATAGTATTCTGTGACAACCATTGCTGGAAATGTCAAAGAAAATTTCACCTTTGAACACCCCTTATACCCACACAGAATTCTTTTATTTTATTTTCTTTGTTTTATTCTGAACTTAAGAAAACAAGCATTTTTATAACATAGTAGAATGGGGGCAGGGAAGATGATTGTATATGAAACTGCAAATCTTATTGGGTATGACTTGCTATTCCTTTTGAATAATGATGTTGTCAAGTAACTCTTTTTTTTCCTTTTTTTCTTCCCTACCCTTTGGCCCCCATGTTAGAGGTAGCTACCATTAGACACAGATATGTACATACATGTAAAGCCATTCTATACATACTTCCATTGATTAGCTCTCTCTCTGGATGCAGATAGTGTCTTCCTTCATATGTCCTTTGTAGTTGATTTAGGCATTCATAATAGTCAAAATGACTTAGTCGTTCAAAGTTGCTCTTAAAACAACATGGTTGTTTCTGATACAGCATTCTCTTGGTTCTGTTCATTTTACTCTTCATTGTTTCATGCAAGTCTGTCCATGTTTTTCTAAGACCATCGAGCTCATCCGTTCTTACAGCATAGCGGTAGTCCATCACAATCATATACCACACCTTGCCCAGTCATTCTACTGTGGAATGTCATGAACCTCCATAGCTGGAAAGGATCCCCCAAGTTCCATAGAGAGTGGTTCCCTTTTTTTAAATTTATTAACTTGTTTATTTACTTTTAGTTTACAAGATTCAGTTACAGAATCACTTGAGTTTCAGATTTTCTCCACTCCCTTCCCCCCCCCAATGGTGGCATACAATCATGTATGGGATCTGCAAACACTTTCACATTGTACAATAGTCTGGTTGTGTCAAGGTGTTGTAACCAATGGAGTGAATAAGGGGGAAAAAAAAGAAAAGAAACAAAACCAAAGATGGAAAAGAACAATATGTGTTGCCTCAGTCCCCATTTAAACTCTGGTCTTTCTAGATCTTTCTCTGAATGTAGACATCTCCTTCCATCCTGAGACTTGTAGAGCTGTCTTTTAACTGTTCATTGTTGAGAAGAGTCCAGTTTATCAAGGTTGGTCATCACACATATGATGTATCTGTGACTGTGCACAAATTTTTCCTGGTTCTGCTCTTCCCACTTAGCATCAAT
>CM053597.1:67296308-67313023 GCA_028646575.1 Pseudocheirus occidentalis
GACATTGCTACATGCTTTGCTCAAATTCAGAGAAATTATAACTATGATTTTGCCCTCATCCACTATCCTAGTGACTCTGTCCAAAGAAGGAAATGGGTGGAGTGGCTAGGTGGCACAGTGAATAGAGCACTGGCCCTGGAGTCAGGAGAACCTGAGTTCAAATTTGACCTCAGACACTAGCCGAGTGACCTTGAGCAAGTCACTTAACCCCAAGTGCCCTGCCTTCTCCCCTCCAAAAAAAGCAAATAATAAGAAAGAAGAAGATGAGGAGGAGGAGGTTAGTCTGGCATAACCTGTTGTCTATGAAGCTTCCTTTGTAACAATCATTTCCTCTTCTAGCCAGTCACTACCAATTATCTTTTTGATCAATGGTGTCAAACTCACTCCAGAGTATAACCTGAACCAGATTAAAATATAATTGAAAAATGTTTAACAAAATAAATTAAAATGCAATATGACATAGATGATATTAATTTGTGGTTTTCTATGCCAACATGCAGGGGATCCCCACAGGGATCTATTTCTACTTGAGTTTGACACCACTGCTCTTGATAATACAGTGTAAAATTTTGCCAGAAATCAAAAGGGCTCATAGCCTTAAAAAATCTTACCTTTACTGAAAATCAGGCCACATGCCCTACTTTATTCCTACAATGACTCCCCTTCCATTCTTCATGGTCTTCTGAAGATCATTGACAGTGACTCAGCAATCTCATCACCAGCTCATTCATTCCCCTAGGAGGACATTCATCTAGTCCTGGTGACTTGAACTAATCATAAGTAGATAGGAGTTCTCTTACTATTTCCCTGTAAGCTCCCTATTATCCATTTATGGTTGGTCTTTTCAAGTCCCAAGATTATTCTCCTTGGCAGAAAAGACAGAAACTAAATAAACATTGAGTCCTTCTGTTGGTTCTCCATTATCTGTTTTCATAGTCCAATCCACCCTAGCAAGAGCAATATCCCTTTATTGATTTTATTTCTGTGCCAAAACCTAAAACTAACAGATAAATTAAATATCTTTTTATTGTCCTTAGAATGCCTTGCCAACCTCAGCCCATTCTGGGCCTTAAGCGCTGCTGGTTTGTCCATGGTCAATTTAAGCATATCAAGACTTTGGACTTATTCTCCCAGTCCACATAGTAGATTGGGCAGCAAGGCTACAGCTCCCTCTTTGGAGTCCCAGATCACATATAGAAGCCACAGCAGAGGCATGCACTCACAAACCACATGGCAGCAGCAATATTGGAGAGATAAAGGTTTAAGGGTCTCTCTCCTCGCTGAGGGCTTACAAAAGTCCTGGTATCCTCACTTGTAGAAAGAGCAAGAGATTGGTTTTAGGCATTCAGTGCCTTTTGAAGATACCTGGTTATGTCTCAGCAGCCAACTAAAACTCTGCATCTTTATCCTGCCATTAGATGATTGAAAGCTCCACTGGAGATTCCTCCTCTCACCTTTGTTGAAAACACCCTTGAACTTGTCTGTGTTGAGAAGAACAGGAATGGCTCTGTATCCCCTCTACTTTGTCACTGTTACAGTGATGATCAGAGAAGGAAGGCTAGAAGGAAGACACCTCAGAGTCGGATCCAACTGTAAGCTACAATATTTCACCATTCTTATTCCCTCTGTAGTTGACCCCTTCCCTTTTTCTTCACTAGACTGGGACAGGAAATTTGAATACGAGCACCCAATTTGTGTCCTTCAATCCTCACATTTCTTTGGGCTTACCCATAGATAAAGGAGAGGTTTGTAGATGAGCACCCAAATTACATCACTTTGAACAAGTTTGGTGTTTGTCTACAGACTGAAAATGGGTTTGGACTTTGGCCTGAAATGAACCATGACTACCTCACCCACAGAGTGTTTTTTTTTCTAATGTATTTTGTCTTTTTCCTTTTTTGTTGTTTCTGATAAAGAATTATATGATTATGTCATACTGGTGAAATTGAATCATATGGCCAGGGAATGGTGGGAGAAATTCACATCCCTTTTATTCCCAAGCTGCTGGTGTCTTCTGTTGATGTCACCGGCTGTTGTCTTTTGCACCTGCTCCCCCCACTCATTCATTCTAAAGCAGTAGATCCTCTGCTCCCTACCACATGTCTCCATTTCTCCCTACCAGGTATTATGCCTCAGCTTTAGCTGATCTTCACGTATTCAGCTATGTCTAAGGATATTTGATAACCTATCCATCATCCACTAGGGTTGCTATAACTAGTAAAGCCATTCTCATCCGGAAATGCTATTAAAATTCCATCCACCAGGTCTTTGAGCAGGCACCCACTATGTGATAGGTCACACACTGTACTTGGTCCTGAGGGGAGGAAAACACCAAATGGAACAGTCCTTGCCTTCAAGGACCTTGCTTTCTATCCTTTCCTCTTCTGGAGAAAAAAAGGATTTGCAGCCTCCTCTTTCAAGCTATGGCTTAGGTAGTCAGTGATGCACAGAGGTGCTCTAGTCAGAGCCAATTGCAAGACCCCTCCATCTCCTAGAGGTCAGCTTTCTTTTCAGAGGAGGGCTGTATGTTTCCTCCGTCAGCCTGCTCTTTCAGGAACCTGCTGTGATTCACATAGACAGTAGAGAGACAACTAGATCTAGAATCAAAGGCCCGAGTTTAAAGCTTTGTTCTGCTGCTTATTTACTTTGGATGAGTCAACCTCCCCAAAACTCAGTTCCTTCATCAATTCAATGGAAGACTTGAAATAGATTACCTCTGAGATCCCATCTGACTCTTACCTTCTTATTTTTCTTCTACTCTTCTGTTCAAGCTGCTATCTTCATACTGACCTGCTATTCTGTCCTCTTTCAGACATCTCAGGTGATACCTATAAAAGTAGGAAATGTTAGGGGCAGCTAGGTGGCACAAGGAATAGAGCGCTGGTCCTAGAATCAGGAGGACTTGAGCTCAAATCCAGCCTTAGACACTTAACACTTTCTAGCAGTGTGACCTTGAGCAAGTCACTTAACCCCAATTGCCTTGCATTCCTCCCTCCAAAAAGAAAAAAAAAAGAATGCAGGAAATTTTAGTTTTCCTTAGCCCTCTCAGTCAATGAGGGTAAAAGTTCTTCCATCTGTCACCCTGTACCAGAAGATAATGGAGGTCCAGGCTCATCTCAGGTCTGTTCTGTGATTTGTTGCTAGAACTTCTCTCTAGAACTGAACTATTCTATTAACTTGACTGCTCTTTCCTTTGCATCTTTCACTTCAACTGCTATGTAACTTATGATCAGCAATTCTTTTTAGCTTCTAGGTCCTGTCATATGCAACCCCTACCCCAACCTTAAGCAAATATTCTTGGCACTCCATGTCTTCAAACAGGAGAGGAAGAGTATGGTAGGGAGGAATCTATTTTCACCCTTCCCCTCCTCATGTATACAAATTGCACTGATTGTGCTGGCTAAAAAAAGATTCAGAAGACTGATAACTTTTGAACCACTTCCCTCCAATAATTTTTCACTCTTTTACCTCCCCCATGTCTTTTTACGTGAGTATAATGTGTAGTCTCACTGAGATCTCTTTATATATGCCATAAAACATGATTATTCATTAATGACTTGGGTTAATTGTGTTTTAAGGGTTAATGGCTTTCATTGTTTGCCAGGCTAAAAAACAATGAGTTCAAACCTATAAAGGAACAAATCTGAATTATCTAAGAGCTTAAAAATGATTCTGTGACTCCTCAGTTATTCTACTTTCATCTGCGTTGGCAGAATTATGGGAAGATATAATGCAAGAATCACATAAACAACTAGGGTTCTCAAATCACTTAGCCTTTCTCCAGTCTCTTCAGAAGTATTATCCAGGATCAATGAAAAAGTTTATATCCATTTTACAGACAGACAAACTAAATGGAGAAGTGAAATGCTGGAGTGTCACTTGGATTGCCCCTTGAGCTCCAAATTCTGATTAAAACACAGTCAGTATTGCTAAGAAAACTTGAGGAGCCCTTCTAAATCAGACCAAGTCAGATTTCTAGTCCACTAAAAGTTGGACAACTTCCACAAAGAAGCTTGAGTACGTGCTTCGGAAACCTATCCCTAGACAAAAATACCAGGACAAACAAGGTTACATTTTCATTACCTTCTCCTGTCCCTTTGCAGTCCATTCCCCACCACCACGTCCTTTCAAACTATTTATTTATACCAATGAATTGGATATGTCATTTTAAAAAAACTAGAAAAATGACAAATTAAAAATCCCCAATTAAACACCAAATTGGAAATCCTAAAGCTGAGATGAATAAAATTGAATATAAGAAAACCATTGAATTGATAAATAAAAGTAGAAATTTATGTTATGAAAAATCAATAAAATAGATAAAGCATTGTTGAGAGAGAGAGAGAGAGAGAGAGAGAGAGAGAGAGAGAGAGAGAGAGAGGAAAGAAAACCAAATCATTAGCATCAAAAATGAAAAGGGTGAATATGCTACTAATGAAGACAAAAGAAGAAAGCAATTATTAGGAGTTTTTTTGCCCAATTATATGCCAATAAATTTAACAATTTACAAGAAATGGAAGAAGACTTAAAAACCATAAATATCTAGATTAACAGACAAGGAAATAGAATATCTAAATAAACCTTTTTTTTTTTAAAGAAATTGAAGAGGCCATAAATGAGCTTCCTAAGGAAAAAAAACAACAGGACCAGATGGATTTACAAGTGAATTCTACTGAACGTGTAAAGATCAATTCCAATATTAAATAAACTATTTGAAATAATAAGCAAAGAAAGAATTTTACCAAGCTCCTTTTATAAAATAAATAGGGTGCTGATACCTAAACCAGGAAAAATAAGAACAGAAATAAAAATATAGACCAATTTAATTAATTAATATTGATGAAAAAATCCTAAATTAAAAATGCTAGCTAGGAGACTACAAAAATATACAAAGATTATACATTGTGACCAAGTAGGATTTATACCAAGAATGCAGGGATGGTTTAACATAAGGAAAACTAGTAACATAATTGATTATATCAATAACAAAAGTAACAAAAATTATATGATTACATCAATATATGCAGAAAAAGCTCTTGACAAAATACAAGATGCATTCCTCTTTTTAAAAAAACAGTGAAAAACATAGGTAAAAATGAATTTTTCCTTTAAATGATAAGAAGCATCTATGTAAAACCTGTCAGCAAGCATTATTTGTAACAAAGATAAGCTAGAAGCCTTCCCAATAAGATCAGGAGTGAAACAAGGATGCCCCAAATAACCAATATTATTCAATATTGCATTAGAAATGCTAGCAACAAATAAATTGAAGAAATGAGAACAGGCAATGTGGTAACGAAACTCTTTTTGCAGACAATATGATAATATACTTGGAAAATTTTCGAGTCAACTAAAAAGTTAGTTGAAACAAATAATTTTAGCAAAGTAGCAAGATATAAAATAAATCCATATAAATTATTGGCATTTCTATATACCAGCAACAAACCCCTGCAAGAAAAGATAATAAGAAATACCCCATTTAAAATAACCATGGGTAGTATAAAATAACTGGGAGTATACCTGTTGAGACAAACCCAGGAACTACATGAACATAATTATAAAACATTTTTCTATGAATAAAATCAGATTTAAATATTTGGAGAAATATTCATTGTTCATGGGAGGACAAAACCAATATTTTTTTAAATGACAATTCTACCTAAATTAATCTACTTATTCAAAGCCATCAAAATTGACCCCCAAAAAAGTATTTTATCGCACTAGAAAAAAGAACAAAATCCATTTGGAAGAACAAAAGGTCAAGAGTATTAAAAGAATTAACAGGGGAAATGTAAAGGAATGTGAAGTTAATGAAACATGTTTATCAGTGCTATATCTTAAACTATAAGGCAATAATTATCAAAAAAAATACTATCTGGTACTACTGCCTAACAAACAGAAGAGTGCATTAGTGGAACAGAATAGACACATGATACACAGTAACAAATTACTATATTAACCTTGTGTTTGACAAATATAGATTTAAGCTTTTAGGATAAGAATTCACTTTTTGGAAAAAAAAAATTGTTAGGAAAACCAAAAAGCAGTCTGGGTATAGAACAATATCTTACACCATTTGGCAAGATAAAGTCAAAATGGATGCTGGATTGTGTCAAGCCTGAAGACAAGGGTATAGACATGACCTAGAAGAGCATGGAACATATTACCTATCAGACTTATGAATAAGAGAAGAATTTATGAATAAACAAGAGAAAGAATGTTATGAGATATAAATGGATATTTTTGATTATGTTCAATTTAAAAGGTTTTATGCAAATATTTTAAACAATATTTTATTTCTTCCCCAATTACATGTAAAAGCAATTTTTAACATTTGAATTTTTTAAAGTTTTAAGTTTAAAATTCTATTCTTCCCTCCTTTCCTTTTCCCCTCCCTGAGATGGTAAGCAATCTATATATGTGTGGTCATGTAAAATATATTTCAATATTAGTCATGTTGTGGAAGCAAACTCAAATCAAAAAAAGAAAGTGGAAAATAGTATGTTTTAGTATGTATTCAGATACCATCAGTTCTTTCCTTGGAGGTGGATGGCATTTTTCATCATAAGTCCTTTGGGATTGTCTTGGACCATTATGTTGCTGAGAAGAGCTGAGTCATTCACAATTGTTCATCCTACAATATTACTATTACTGTAAATAATGTTCTGGTTCTGCTCACTTCATTCTATGTCAATTCATGTAAGTCTAATTTTTGTATGAGCAAAACCAACGTAGCCAAGATTAGAAGGAAAGCAGAAATCTGGAGGAGAGTGGGGAATTTTATAGACAGTTTTTCAAATAAAGGTCTCATATCTCAAATATAGAGGGAACTTTTTCAATTTTATAAGAATGATGCGTTCCCCAACTGATAAATGGTCAAAGGATATGAACAGGAAAGTTTTGTTATGAAGAAATCAAAGTTATATAGAAAAAATGTCCTAAATCATTATTGATTGATTAGAGAAATGCAAATTAAAACAACTTCAAGCTACCACCTTGCACCTGATTGGCTAAAATGATAGAAGGAGAAAATGACCAATGGAGGAAAAAGTTGGGACAATAATACCCTGTCAGAACTGTGAACTGATCCAACCATTTTGGAGAGCAATCTGAAATTATACCTAAAGTATTATAAAATTGTGTATACTCTTTGATCCAGCAATATCACAATTAGGTCTTCCCAAGGTGATCAGGAAAAAAGAAAAAGAATCTAAATGTTCTAAAATATTTGTAGCAGTTCCCTTTGTTGTGACAAAGAATTAGAAATTGAGAGAACAACCATAAATTGGGAAATAGCTAAACAAGTTGTGGCGTAAGATTGTGATGGAATACTATTGTGCCATAAGAAATGATGAATAGGTTGGCTTTAGAAAAACATGGAGGGGTGGCTAGGTGGTACAGTGAGTAGAGCATTGGCCCTGGAGTCAGGAGGACCTTGAGTTCAAATCCAACCTCAGACACTTAACACAAAAACTAGCTGTGTGACGTTGGGCAAGTCACTTAGCCCCAACTGCCCTGCAAAAAGAAAAAAAATTTTTTAAAGAAATGTAAGAAAAACATGGAAAGATCTGCATGAAATAATGAACAATGAAATGAGCAGAACCAAGAGAATTTAACAGAATCATTTTAAATAACTAAGGTATTCTGAGTATTATAAAAATTCAATTCAACTACAAAGAACTTATGAAGATGCTATCCACCTCCAAAGATAAATAGAAGTATGCATAGCATGGTTTTACATATTTGTGTACATGTGTGTGATATATACATATGTGTGTATGAAATGGTGACCTTCTCTAGTGTAGGTGGGGAGGAAGAGAAACAGTTAAGAACTTAAAATGTGTCAAAAAAAACATTAAATTTTGAAAAAAAACAAAGCGACTAGATAGCATCAAACATCAAAAACAAACGAGCAAGCATTTATTAAGCACCTTCTAATTATAAGGCACTACATTTATGCAGGGCATACAAAGATAAATGGATCATACATTCTACTAGGGGAGAGAAAACGTGTAAGGACAAAGATCTACTCCAATTATCTAGATGCTTCCAACTATCCAGTCTTCATTGTGATATATGGAGTCATATAGCCTAAAATTGCCTATGATTTCCCCCCAAAGTACAGATTATTCCTCAAAAGTTCAGCCAAATTCCTTATTGTCCTACAAGATAGTTCAACCCTTGGTCTCATTCAGTTTATACCTATAGCATGACCCCTTAAAGCATCCCAGCACCCCCTTTGGTGGTTCATGTTGTTTTTTGTTTACTGTATCTTAATTTTCAATGTGGATGTGTTCTGAGCTTTCTGGTCCCTTTAGCCTTTCCAGAAATTAGCCTACTGTTCAGTGGATGACATAGGACATTTATCTAGCATTGCTAAAATATTAATAACTCTTATGATCTATTAACCCAAACAGGCTGTGTTTTAATTACAGAAGGAATGGTTCCTTTAAGTGATGTTTCTTTATTTTCCTACACTAGAGATTCAGTCAAGTTATTTGGGGTATTTAGCTTTTATTCCATTTAGAAGTATTGTATTTCTCTCCACAGATAGGAGGATTGTCCTGGCTGATTTTTCCTTGATTTGTTTTGTTTAATTGTTTTTCACTGATGAAAATATATATATATATATATATATATATATATATATATATATATATACAGCTAGAAACATGAAGAAACATCATTTTCCTATAAACTGTGTCTGTATTAGACAAACCAAAATAGAACACAGCATTAATCTAACACTTGGTATTGTCAAGCCATCCTACTATCATTCAGGAAGCCACACAATTCCCCTGTGAGTTTGTCCGTGTGGTTATCTCCATTTTGCAGTGAATGGGAGGAAGGTGATAGCTGCACATGCAAAATTAAGTGAAGAATTACCTGAATAATTCAAGCAAACACAAAAACTCTCATTTTGCCTTCAATTATCTAGATATTTCAGGACAAGGCTGTTTGGGGCTGAGTTATCCAAATGATCTCTTCAATTCTTTCTTTTGCCATGGGCAGTCTCCTAGTCCTGAGTCCTAGGGCTCTGAACTTGGTCCCCTCTCTCAGTTACAATCCTTTGAATGTGATGATGACTGTTACAGACAGTGATTATTATCTGTGCATGCAGGTGTTACCGAATGCATGACCAGTGGCCCTCCACAAACATTCCCTAAGACACTGGAAGTAGCATAAGCAGAAAGGTTTGCCTTGAAAAACAAAATCAAGAAATCAAACTGAAACTTAAAAAAAAAAGTCCTTGGTCTTAAATTCCCATTTTAGGAAATGACTCTATTAATCCCTACTGTTCATAACAGTTAGCGATGCAGTTTCAATGTGTATTATATCTCTTTGATATTTCTAGATTTTATTCCCAGGGTTCTCAAACACACACCTGGCCCCTAGAGTGTTGTTTTTGTTTGTTTGTTTTTCTTTTTACACGTTCAATAAATACTCTAAGATGGGGGTGACAAATGCAATTTTCACCTAAACTGCTTTTCCATCATTGTACAATAAAAACTGACTCTTAAAAAAAATTCTCTTCTCTCCTCCCCCCCTTTTCTTTCTTTTAATAATTGCGGGTCTATTCCTAGTGATGAGAGATTACCTGCTGGTTGAGGCAGGTAATAACAGGTATTTTCAATCATCACTGAGCCTGTGTTCTGCTGCCAGAAAATTGGGTTATTGTTTTTAGCGTTCTTTGATTCCTAAACCCCACACATTTTGTTTAGTACAATCCCGACGATAAGGTGTGATGATTTCTTTGAATCTGACAGAGAATGGGACAAGGTTCCCTAGGCAAGTGAGCTATTATAGAAGTCCTTTCTGACACCGGAGGAAGGACCCCGGACCAGTGGAGATGCTGGCAATGAAACTTTCCCAACTCCGAGAACCACTTTCCAGTTGCATTCAGTCACCTAAGCGCTTCCTCCGGCTAAATTATTGAACTTCAGCCTAGCAGGATGGCTCTTTTGAAGATGTTATCTTTAATTTAAGAAACCAGACGGACTCTGGCACATTTTTAGGGCTCCTTCTCTGCCTTGCAACTATGAACAAACCTGAAGGATCGTTTATTTGTAATGGGGGAAAGGTGAAGGGGAGTTGTGGAGATTGGGACTTGAAGAGAGGGGGAAGAGAGCTTTTAAAAGGTTCCCATTAGCGCCTCCTACGAGAGAGATCTCAATGAGGGACCACACTCTCTCTCAGAGACAAAATCTGCTATGTGTAACTCACTGCTAAGTGTTATCTAGGCGCTTGATTCATTTCTGAGCTCCTTGCAGTTCATTGAAATCTGCCGGTAGTGATGTGGGTGGGTGAGTGGGTAGAGAGGCGGGAGGGAGGGGGGACCCTTGGAGTCCCTCTTCCTGGGGCTCTGGGAGCGCGCCGTGAGCTGGAGGCATTGTTCAGGGCCCCGGCGCCAGCTGGTGTGTCACGCGTGTGATATCACATCCTTTTCCCCCCCCCCCATTATTGGGAGGGGGGAATAGGCGCGTTGGATATGTGACAGTCGCCTGCAAGGAAGTCACAGCCCCTCTTGAGCCAAAATCTATTGAAGTCTGGGTGATTAAAGAGGCTTAAATTGCATATGTCTGAAGTCTGGAGGTCCGAGGTCATATTCAGGCAAATATCCCTCTGACTCTGAGTCCAGAAAAAAAAAAAAAGAGAAAAAGAGAGATTCCCTTAACTACTCCTTCAGGATGCAGACCGGAGCCCTTCAGACTCCCCTTTCTGCCAAGAAGGTGACTAGCTCTCTAATATTTTGAAGATGCCACTTCTAGAGTTTGTATCCTATTTTGTCTTCAAATCTCCTTGTCCCCCACCAAAAGAAAATCCCCAAAGGATCACAGAGTTCAGTGAAAATCCTACAAGGTTTTCCAGAACAAATAACAGACACTGACCCCTGGCCCTCTCTTTGCATAAGAATTAACATCAGTATTCAGGAGTCACTGCCAGTGGCAACTGGGACTGGGCAAATGCCAGATTCTGATTTAAAACTCTGATTTTTTTTTAAGAACCCAGAAGAAAAGGGGGGACTTGGAACTCATCTGCATTACAGATCAGGCCTCTTTGAGAAAATCAACCATCCATAATTCATTACATGTTTCCTGCAGGGGCTGGAGACAGCAGTGATCCTAGCAACGGAGTCATAGCAACAGCAGCAAACCCCAACCAATCCAGGGCTGGGCTTTCTGATCCTGCTCAGGCAATGGGGGTAGAAGGGGAGAAACCAAATGTCATCAGCCTACCCATTAGGTCAAGGCCGAGTCCCGATTCAACAAATCTGCAACTGGACTTTTAAAATGAATAATCAATATATCAATCAGGAACCAGGGACAGAAGGAATATGGACTCATGTCACTTAGGTACATGTATTTGTTCCCCATAAAATAGTAGCTGAACCTAGGACAAAGGTTTCAATGAAAAGAGGTAATATCTAACCAAACTGGTTACACTGAATAGAAAGCACCAGATTACTAAATGCAAGATGTGATCGTCATTCAGGAATCAGCTTAACGCTGTGATGGGAAAAGTACTTTAGATGACTACACTACCATAGCAATACCTATATTGACACTTGAGAGGTTTTTGTGTGTGTACCTATTTACAGGAAAATCTGTATTTCACCTTCTGCCTTTCATCTACCAAATCAGTGTTGGGCTTTAGAATTCTGTTGAGAAGTGTTCTTGACACGTCTTAACTGCTTGATGGCCTAGTCACCAAATAGAGACTCCACTTTATTCCCCTTATTTGGTCTTGAATAGCTGAGTGGACACATAAGAATATGTCTTTTACATTTTACTGTGCTTCCCTAGAAAGAGAAGAAACAGGTGAGCCATTTGGACCTGGTTTAAAGCTACCGACAATTGACCAACAAGAGGAACAGGCAGTCCTGCTTTTGAAATATTGGGGCTTGTGTTTGGCCTTTTGAAAAGCCTTCTTGGCTGCAACAATCTGTCTTAGTTCTAACTTCAGGAATAATAGATCATTTTGCATCAAGGTAATGATAGCTATCCAAAGAGAAAGGGAATTTGTGTTTGAGGTGCCACCATGAACAACCAAATAATGCAACCAGAGACAATAAGCAGATGACTCACAGCCTTTGCTCTGAAACAAACAGAACAGTCGCTTTGGGTTGGGTTTTACAGCTAGATGGGATCATCACCAGAACATTATATACACATATGTCTACAACAAGGTACAGTTTCTTTCCTCCTGTATTTTCTTGGGGAAATTGAGAGTAATTTAATTTACACACATATTCTGCAATGAATCCCTTTAATGTAATTTATTCCATGAAAAATTATTCCGTGAATGACTTCATCAGCCAACACGCCACAAATATCTGATATTTACAAAGAGAGGGCACATGGGGATGTTTACATAGTACATGCAGGTAGTCAGGCAGTGTAACAGTCAAGGGAAATCCTTTAAGGTATTTATCTTCCAGAGAAAAGGAAAACTGTTGATCTGTGCTTGGAAGTGACACAAAAGCGGAGATAAGTAGGGTGAGTCATGTGACTGATTGGCTGGGCCTTTATCCCCAAAGCCTGTCCTGGGCTCTATTCTAATGAATCTGTGGCTCAGGTGGGGAGAGCTGAGATGAAAAGATTTCTTAGAGGTGCTTCAAACTACATTTTGGGTCTCATTACCCTATAGTGAACTTTATTGGATTACAGAAATTTTCAAAAACCTGGGCAAAATACCAGGGTATGATAGAAAAATGCAGTCTTTACAGCTTATACTTCCTACTCCCAAGGATCTTCAGGAAGCAGTGATCTGCTTTGTTAGGACCATACTTTCTGAAATTCTTCATGTGAAACGGATTTCAGTTAGGAAAACCACTTCTATCTTAATGCTCAATGTTATGGGGACTAAAATCATCTGAATTTGAAAAACTTGAGGAATTTGCTTTGTTAGAAAGTCAGTTTTCTTAAGACCAAAACTGACTTCAGCTATGATTTCGACTTAAAATAATTTCTTTTCCTATCAATGGAGTTCAAATGGACATAACGATGCTTGAGTTAAAAACCATGCCAGGAAAATGGTAACTCACAAAGACAACCCAAGCAGAGCTGCAAAAGCTGGGAATAAATTGAAATGGATGTTTTATGGACCTGACTCCATGGCATGTATTTAGCTTTTTAATTTCTTGGTAGCAGTTGTAGACAGATGAAGGAGGGATTTGTATGCCGGGCCTGTGACGGATCATTAAAATAATCTAATGAACCCTGTGGTCTACATAGTTAAAAATAAGAAATTGCTTTGTAGGATTGATAAGTGGCCCTACTCTTGCTTCCTTAACTTTGACAGATTCAGCACTGAGCTGGAGGCATCCTCTAAGACGAAAGCCAAGGGCTCTCTAATGAGCTGTTAGGATCATAAGACTTAAGCTAACGAATTTCTTTTCCTCTCATACTGATGAAAGTTTATGGCAGAAGTCAAAAGACTGCTGGCACTTAAAATAAACCTGGATATATATTACTTAAAATAAAAACCTATCGTCAATGTAGAATCTACAAATTCCCTAACAGAGAAGGGAATTTTGATATTGAAGGCATATCAAAAGGCATTAGCAAAAAATGAGTATTTCTCATAGGAACAGGTGGGAAGAAAAACCAAGAACTGCTTTAGATTTTCTATGTGTTTGACACTTGGTACTATCTCAGCCAGACTGAAACAGGAAGTCCTATCAAATCAGACACAAAGTAGGAGCAATCATGACCCTTAGTAAGCTATTTCCTATCTGAGACTCAATTTCCTCATTTATAAAATGGGCTAGATAATCTCCAAGGTCTTTTCCAAATCCAACATTAGTTCACATTCAGTGCCCTTCAACAACAAGTATTTGGAATGAGAAAAAAATCTTTGTATCAAATATCCCTGAGAAAAGTTGGATATCTAAGATATATAAGAAATTGACACAACTATGTAAGACCAAGAGTCTTTCCCAAAGAGAAAGGAGGTCAAAGAAAAGAAAGAGTTTTCAAAAGACCTGTAAATTCTCAATTGTCATATGGAGCATTGTTCCAAATCACTAATAATAAAAGAAATGCACAGTAAGATAATGCTGAAATTTTACTTCCTACTCCTCAAAGTGGCAAAGATGAGAAAAAGTTGGAAGGGCAGTGAGAGAGCAAGGCACACTTCTCCTAGAACCATAAATTGGTCCAAAAATTCTGGAAAATAATTTTGCAATTATTCGAAAGAAATCACTGAATTGTTCAGTCCCTATCACCCAGCCATTAATCCTGCTCATGGGCCTATTTACCCCAAGGAGATCAGAAACAGAAATAAAGGCCCTTATATATGTCAAAATATTCATTGCAGCACTTTTTATGGCAGAGGGGAAAAATGGAAACAAGATGGGTGTCTTACCAATTGCAAAATGTTGAATGCATTTTCACATATGAATGTAATGAAATAATGTTCTATAAGAAATTATGAACGTTGAGGAATTCAGAGAAATATGAGAAGACTTAGATGAACTGATACAGAGTCAACCAGGTATAATCAGTGTATATGATGACTATAATAATATAAGGGCAGCTAGGTGGTGCAGCAAAAGAATAGAGCACCAGGCGTGGTCAGGAAGACTCATCTTCCTGAGTTTAAATCTGGTCTCAGATATTGATTAGCTGTGTGACCTTGAACAAGTCACTTAACTCTATTTGCCTCAGTTTCCTCATCTGTAAAATGAGCTGGAAAAGGAAATGACAAACCACTCCAGTATATTTACCAAGAAAACCCTAAATGGAATCACAAGGAGTTGGACATGACTGGAAATGAACAACAAATAATAATATAAATATAATAACTATAAACATAAATATACTAAAAAGTAACAGAACCCTAATTATAAGGACAAGTCTGTCCTGAACAATTGAAGATGAAATATGCATTCACCCCCCCCCCTTAATAGGAAGGTGGGTATGGATATGGAATGTGGTACACACCAACAGAAATAGTATATAAAACCTACTGGTTTTGCTTAAACAATTTTCTTTGTGACAAAGGCCATTTCAATGGAAGGAAGGCAGTTAAGGAGAAATTACTATTATATAAAATTAAAATGCATCAAAAAAAGTTTTAAAAAAAACATTAAGAATGACAGCAAGTCATTCTGCAAGTGAATCATCTGATGTTTCATCCTGGGCCTCATTCTTGGACTTCCTGTGATGATAGCAGACCACAGCACTATCAACGCTTTGTGGAAATTCTGCCAGGCCAGTATGGAAAGCATTATATTTAATGGTATTTTCACATTCCAAAATGTACTGCAATGTGCCAGCTACAACATTTTCTTACAGAATAGAAAGGAGAATTTATTTAGGATGTAAATGCATTCAGTTCTACATTTTACATCTGATCATACATACATACATACACACACAAATGGGCTTTATTTCCATCTCTATTCACTGTTTTTTCAACCTGAAGAAACGTTGTTCTCCTAGTCTTATGAGCCAGCCATGAGCTTAATATATTGTATACTATTGATATCATATAATGTCCTGTAATGGGATCGATAGACCTGGGTTCTAGTCCTGTCCCTGACACTAAATAGTTAACTTGTACGACCTTCCATAAGCTATTCCACATCTGAGACTCAGTTTCCTCATCTATTAAATGAACTAGATGATTTCTAAGGAGTCTTCCAAATCCAACATTAGATAATTTTGTTTATCTCCCCTGTTAGAGCAGCAGCTAGGTAGCACAATAGATAAAGTGCTAAGTTTGAAGTCAGGAAGACTTTACTTTGTGAGTTCAAATCCAGCCTTGGATTTTACTAACTTTGTGACCCTGGGCAAGTCACTTCTTAACCCTGTTTAGACTCCTTTTTCTCACCTATAAAATGAGCTGGAAAAGGAAATGGCAAACCACCCCAGCATCTTTGCCAAGAAAATCCCAAATGAGATCACAAAGAGTCAAACACAACTGAAAAAGACTGAACAAGAACTCCTTACATTATAGGAATATTTCTTGTAGATTTAATGTCTGTAAGTTCATTCTGAAAGCAGAGCTGTACCTGAGGAAACTCATCTTTCATCAGCAAACTCCTGCTTAAAACTTACTGAGTTAATATTGGAGTCGCCCAGGGTTTTGGTAGAACATCTTGAGGGTGGGGGTGGGGACAAGCATCCAGGATTACTCTCAATAGATGAGAAAGATAAAACAAAAACACAGACCGTGTTGTTTCTTGCTTTCCTCCCTCCCCATACTCAATTCCAAAGCTTCTGAGACTTTGCTACATTATTCAAATTTTTCATAATGGATGGAAAGGAGAACTTTTAGGTATTGTCCCACTCTGAGAAAAGAGAGCTGGGTAATGATCTATGATTAGTTCCTACATCCAAAGAGATTTAAAAAGAAAGAGCTGGAAGCCTCAATGGGAAAAAAAAAATCCCTCTGTCTCCTCCTCTATGGAAGCTTGGCAGGGGAAGGCCAAGGGATCAGTCAAAGATGATGCCTCTTCATTGTGCCTTCCACTGAGGGGGCCATGGCAATGACACATGGCCTAGCCTTCCTTCCAGAAGGGTGGGAGGAGTCAGAGGAAATGACCCTTGCTAACCCCTTCTTCTGAGAGTACTAGTGAAATGACCATTGATCCAGTCAGTGATTTCTTTCCTTTTAAAAAGGAGACAAGGGAATTAACCACCCACTCAAACCAAAGCTATTCCTTTCTTTCTCTTTCCCTTTTTTTTCCTACTTCTCTCTCTCTCTCT
>CM053597.1:67313523-67326455 GCA_028646575.1 Pseudocheirus occidentalis
AAAAAAGAATGGATTGGAGAGGGGAAAGAATAAAGAGTGGAGACCAATTAGGAAGTTATTTTAATAATCTAAGCAACAGCAAATAAAAACATGAACTGGAGTGGGACTCTGTGTGTGAAAAGAAGGGACAGGTATCCAAAATGTTGTAGAGCTAGAATAGGCAGGGCTTCACAACTGATTAGATGTGAGGGTAAAGTAGAGAGAAGAATTGAAGATAATTTCAAGTATACAAAGTCACATGACTTGAAAGATGGTAGAATCCTCAACAGAAAATGGAAAGTTAAGCAGAGCTACCTGAGATCTACACCTAGGTCCTCTTATCTAAAATCCAGTCCCTTTTCCATTCTACTTCATTACTTTTCCTAAAGGACTATTCATTAGTTGTAAGGTTAGTATGACCCTGAACGAGTCAACACACATTTATTAACCACCTACTATGTTCCAGGCACTGAGCTAAGTGTTAGAAACACAAAGAAAAGCAAAAATAGTCTCTGTCCTCAAGGAGTCCACAAACTAAGGATGAGTCACAACTTCTCTGGGCCTCAGTTCTTCATCTATAATGTGATGGGGTCAGACCAGCTGAGCTCTAAGGTCTATTGTAGTTCTGAATCACCCTGTGATTCACCCTATGAAAAAGGCCCCTTTGTGGTGGGGGCTCTGCCCACCCAAAAACTGTTGAGGTTTCATGATGTGTTGTGGTGAAACCATCTCAAAGAATTCAGAGTCAGACCACGTCTAATCCAAGTATAGGCATTTTTTGAGATTGATGCCTCTCGTAGGGCATCCAAGAGGAACCAACAACTTCAGAGAAAGCAAAATGGATTTTATATGGTAAAGATGCTAATTATACAATCAAAATTTACATAGAATATAGGAAAATGATTAATATTAAAAAGGCAAGAGGAGTTTGTTAAGGGATTAGGTAATGGAGGAAAGGTTCCCACTATTGTTCAGTGGTTAAACATTCCGGTCATTCTGCTCTCCAATTAGCTAGCTATTGTGGTCCTGTCTGGTCAAGATACATAGTTAAGGAAGATGGCAGCATAGAAAAAGGAAAATTCCATGAGTTCCCTCCATAACCACCTCAAATACCTATAAAATATGACTCTAAACAGACTTTAGAGCTATAGACCCCAGAAAGTGACAAAGAGAAACAAATCTTCCACTGAAGGCAGCCTGGCAGGCCAGCAGGAAGGGTCCATCACAGCACTGGGAGCAGAACCCAGGCCTGTGTAAGCCCCAGGGTGGCCCTGATCGGCCACAGCTGGAGGGACTTCAGGAGAGTGGATCACCAACAGCTGTGGCCACTTCCAGAATTATCAACCCATAAATGCCAAAGACAAAGTAAAAGGTCAGTGTGGATTTTGATCCCACCTCTGCCCCCAGAGGGGAGAAGTATCTCAGGTGCAGCAGCAATACAGCCGCTTCCATGTGGCTGCTTCAGAGCTCATGGCCTGCAGATCATAGGGGGACCAAGCAACCATTCTGAGGGGTAATTGCTCTTGCTTTAACCTGCTTGTATCTGAATTGCTCTCTTGGGTGGAGGTCCTGGGGTGTGTGGCCAGAGCCTGTGGAGGCTTCAGAGAGGGCACTCAACTAATAGCTCTAGCAACTTCAAAAACCCCAGTGATTTGGGACAAAGCTCTACTCTCTGGAAGCAGAATTCCACTGTGGCAAAAAGCTCAAAAGTCAAGTAACTGAGTGGCAACATGAGCAAGCAAAGGAAGCAAAGCAAGCACAGCAATCCAACTTTAGATTCTTTTTTGGGGGACAAAAAGGATCAAAGCATGGAATGGCAGGAAGACAACAAAGTCAGAACTCCTGCACCAAAAGCTTCCAAAAAAATATGAACTGGTTACAGGCCATAAAGGAGCTTAAGAAGGATTTTGAAAACCAAATAAGAAAAGTGGAGGAAAAACTTGGGAAGAGAAATGAGAATGATGCAAGAAAATCATGAAAAGAGACTGAAGAAAATAACACCTTAAAAAATAGACTTACTCAAACGGCAAAAGAGACCCAAAAAGCCGATGGAGGAGAAGAATGCTTTAAAAAGTTAAATTTGCCAGATGGAAAAAGAATCTCAAAAGCTCACTGAAGAGAATAATTCATTCAGAATTAGATTGGAGCAAATGGCAGCTAATGACTTTATGAAAAATCAAGATACTATTAAACAGAACCAAACAAATGAAAAAATAGAAGGTGATGTGAAATATCTCAATGGAAAAATCGCTGACCTGGAAAATAGATCCAGAACAGATAATTTAAAATTATTGGACTATCTGAAAGCCATGATCATAAAAGGAATCTAGAAATCATCCGTCAAGAAATTCTCAAGCAAAATTACCCTGAAGTTTTAGAACCAGAGGACAAAATAGAGGTTGAAAGAATTCACCAGTCACCTCCCGAAAAAGATCCCAAAAAGAAACCTCCTAGGAACATTTTAGCCAGGTTCTAGAGTTCCCAGATCAAGGAGAAAATATTACAAGCTGCCACGAAGAAACAATTTGAATATTGTGGAAACACAATAAGTATAATACAGGATTTGGCAGCTTCTACATTGAGGGATCAAATGGCTTGGAGTATGATATTCCAGATGTCAAAGGAGCTGGGATTAAAACCAACCAGCAAAATTGAGAATAATGTTTCAGGGTGAAATATGGTCATTCAATGAAATAGAGGACTTTCAAGCTTTCTTGATGAAAAAACCAGAGTAGAATAGAAAATTTGACATTCAGATACAAGAAGCATGAGAAGGTAAATGGGAAAAAGAAATCATAAGGAACTTATCAAAATTGAACTATTTACATGCCTATGTGGAAAAATGATAATTGTAACTTATGAAACTTTTCTTAGTATGAGGATAGGTGAAGGGAACATACATGTGTATGTGTATGTGTATGATTAGGAGGGTATATGGGCATATGAATACATATGTGGGTGTATGTATATATATTTGTGTGTGGGTGTGTGTGTACAGGTATACATATACAGAGGGCACAGGATCAACTGAATAGGAAAGGATGATACTTAAAAGCTGAAATTGAGAGATGAGAGAGGAATATAATGAGAGGAGATGGGGAGAGACAGAATGGAGTAAATTATCTCATATAGAAGAGGCAAGGGATAACTGTTACAATGGAAGGGAAGAACAGGAAGGCAAAAGGGAATGGATCAACCTTACTGTCATTGAATTTGGCTTAGGGAGGGAATGACATACACACTAAATAGGGTATCTTGCCCTACAGGAGAATAGGGGGGAAGGGGATGAGAGGGAGGATGAAGGAAGGGCAGATTGGGGGGAAGGGTAGTTGGAAGCACACATACTTGAAAAGGGACAGGGTCAAAGTAGAGAACAGAACAAGTGTGGGGTGGCATAGGATGGAGCGAAATACAATCAGTCTTTCACAATATATCTACCATGGAAATGTTTTGCATAGCTACACATGTACAACCTATATTGAATTGCTTTTCATCCCAGTAAGGGTGGGTGACAAGGGAGGAAGGGAAAGAATCTGGAATTCAAAATTTCAAAATCAAATGTTTAAAATATATATTATTATTAATATTATTATTATTTAGTATTAGTTTTATTACATACAACTGGGAAATAAGATATATAGGCACTAGGATAAGGAGATGCATCTTGCCCTACCGGAAAGTGGAAGGAGGGATGGGGGAGGATATAGGGGAGAGCAGATTGGGGGAGGGGTATACAGTGGGATCACTGTTTTGGGGTGGTGGGTAGGGGAAAGATGGGGAGAAAATTTGTAACTCAAAATCTTGATGAAATGAATGATGTAAACTAAAAATAAACATAAAATTTAATTTAAAAATTTCCAAAAAAATTACAAAAAAGATAGTTAAGTATTGTAGTCCTGTCTTGGGCTAGATGGATGATGTGATTGTGATTGAATACAAGAACACACCTGTTCAAATATGTGAAATAAGTCAGGGGGTAGTTGCTAGGTAAAAGCAGTAGCTGGTTTCCCATCACATGGGAAGTGCTGTTCTATGAAAAATATGAGTCCATGGACACACTTGTTGTTCTAGTGAGCAGTGAGGCATATATGAGTGGACCTGCTGTTAAGTGGGACCTATAATGAAGTTAGAATATTGGGGTTGGAGGCAGCTTTATTAGAATTCCATCAGGTCCAGTGCAAACAAGTTCCAAGAAAAGATAGCTATCATTACTTTATGTACTACTATTAGTCTTGTAGGTTAGAAACTATGTAAATATCCCTTTTTTTCTTCCATATGCAATACTCCTATTATTCAGTACCACTTCTTAAAACACTGCATACATACCACTACTAGACCTTGTATTAGTAAGCATCCTAGCACACCCAGGATGGCCTTCTAGCAAAGGTTCTTTGATCTGCCCCCAACATCAATTTTGTCCTATGGTATAAATAGTGAAGTTTGTGAGCTTATTCCCTAAAGGAATTGCCATTCTTATACCTCCAAGACTTTGTAGTCTTTTTCCTCAGTTTGTGCCATCTTTTGTGACAATTATCCCTGGGGTCCCATTGCCATGATGAGCCCCTTCTGCTAGTGAAAGATTCTTTGCAAGGCAGGATGGATTCCTTCTTTCAACATCACCACATCCACAATTAGGCAGTCTTCTTCCAGGCCCTCTTCTCACTAACTGAAGTTAACCCAAGGAACAACATCTTCTATTTATGGCTCTGACATTGTTGGCACTGATCCTTGAAAAAATGCTTATGTTCACCAGTTTCCTCATCCTTAAGAGTTATGGTGTTGAACTAGATAGACTCTGAGATACGGTTTCCCCATCTATTAAATGGGAATTGAACTAGATAACCGATAAGGTTTCTTCTAGTTCTTCCATGTTTGTTTCCCACTTCTTTCATGGAGTGAATTTCATCAGTAAATTTTGCTTTTTTCCCAATTTTCAGTAATCTAGTCTTTGTATTATCTTGATCATGAGAAGCAGTTATTCTTTCTTCATAGCAACAGTGAACATCTTTTTTTAAAAAAGATTTTTTTTACTGGTCTTCTCACTGTTCTTTCAACTTCAAGATGTAGCCAATGCTACATTATAGGATGCTGTTTCTTGGTGTTAATTCTTAGAGTACCAAATAAAATGTAAAACTCTGGAGTGGATGAGTCTCTTGAAAAGTTTTGTAAGAGTAAAAATAGCAGCAAGAAGGTGACGGATGAGGAAGGCACAATCCACCAGATTAAAGGGGAAAATGTTGGAGAATAACTAAGCAACATGACCTGACAATAATTATGGAGAGGGACAATGTGGTGGAATGAGCCATACTATAGAGAGAAAGGTAGGAATGATAGACTGGATAACATATTGGATATGTGGGGTGATAGAGAAGTCAAGGACAATGTATAGGTTGTGAGCCTGGGTGACTAGGATGATTGTGCCCTTGATAATAATAGGAAACATGCTTCAGAAAGAGATAGAAGAAAAAATTCATTATTTTAATACAAAATGAATATTTGAGAGTCAACCAAAGTACATTCAGGACTTATACAAATATAACAACAAAACAACCTTTATAGAAATAAAGGAAAATTTTAAAATGGGACAGAGATTAAATGCTCAGAGATGAGCTGTGCCAATAAAATTAAAATGATACTATCTAAATTAATTTACATATTTGGTATCATGCTAAACTACCGAGAAGCTACCATAATAGAATTCATTTGAAAAATCAGAAGGTCAAGAAACTCAAGGGAGGTAGAAGCAGCAAGGTTCCGCAGCTCCCACACAGACACCCTAAATACCCATAAAATATGACCCTAAACAAATTCTAGGACTCTCAAACTCACAAAAATACAGAAAACACATCTCTCGCTGAAGGCAGCTCAGCAGGAGGGGCTCACTGGAGCAGGCTGGGAGCCGAGGCCAGCTCAGCCTGAAACCAAAATGCAGCCAGGCCCCAGGGCTATCTGTAGGATCCCAGCTTCCCAAGCCACAGCATGAGTCTACTTCAGAGAAGATCTACAGTACCTCGAGCTATCTTCACATCTAGCAAGCCAGGATTAGAGAAGGTCAGTAAAAGTGAAAGTTTGAAACTAAATTTGGGGGAGGAAAAGCAGTTAGGCCAATCTGCCCCCAGAGCAAGGAAGCAGGGGGGAAGGGCAGGAACTTCTGTAACCCATGGCTGCCCCCCACTGGGCTGCTTCAGAGCTCCTGGCCTGCAGACCCCGCAGGGGGGCTGAGTCGATTGATCAGGGCCAAGTGCTCTTGCATTGAGCAGCCTGGGTCTGGATCATGGTCTTGGGTGGTGGTCCTGGGGTGCAGAGTCTGGGGGAGGGATGCTCGAAGCACACACTTCAGTAAAGGGATGAGGACAGGGTGGAGAATGGAGCAGGGGGGGGATAGGAGGGAGAGACATATGATCAGTGTCATAATATGTCCACTATGAAGATGTTCTGTATAATCACACATCCACAGCCTGTATTGAATTGATTGTCCTTCCAGTGGGAGTAGGTGACAAGGGAGGAATAGAAAGAATCTAGAATGTAAAGCTCTGTAATACCTGCAACTAGGAATTAAGATATACAGGGGCTGGGGTAGGGAGACCCTCCCTGCTCTACCAAAAAGTAAGAGAGCAGATCAGGGGAGGGGCTTTACAGTGAGATTGCTGTTTTATGGTTGGGGTAGGGGAAAGACGGGGGGGAAATTTGTAACTCAAAAATCTTATGAAAATGAATCATGTAAACAAGAAAACAAATTTAAAATTTTATTTAAAAAAAAACAAAGTTACTACTTGTAAATAGATATACTCTTTATTTTGAGGGGGGAAAGCAAGGCAATTGGCATTAAGTGACTTGCCCAAAGTCACACAGCTAATAAGTGTGTCAAGTGTCTGAGGTCATATTTGAATTCAGGTTGTCCTGACTCCAGGGACAGTGTTCTATTCAGTGTGTCACCTGGCTGCCCTTAGATATACTGTTTGAAAGTCAAATGAATTAAGTAGAAATGAACTAATCATGCCTCTAAAGCTTTCATTTAATTTGCAGAATAAAAGAACTTTGGTGTTTTCTTTAGTACGAACAGACAACTGATTCTATCCCATTAAAAAGGCTCTTCTTTTTCTATCTAGATTGTTCTGACAGTCTTTCTTTGCTTTGTTAACCCTACATTCATCTCCTTTTTAATTTCTATCAGGTCAGGACATTATTTTGTCTTGAATTAATTATTCTTAACCATTCTGGCAGACTTTGCTATCTGGTTAATATCTCCCCCTTCCAACTCTTCACTATAACAAAGAGGACTGGTTCAAAAACATTTTTAACCAAATTATTTGAGTTTGTTAGCTCTAGGTAGATAAATATTCTTCCTATTAAATACTTTCAGGAAGATTTGGAGATATGTCTACCCATTCCATTAATACAGCATATGTTTTCACTATATAGCAACAGCAAGGTAATATGTTATAATAGTAAATTAACTGATCTTATACTGAGATGGTCTGAAATCCAGTCCTAGCTTTAACACTCATTAGGTCTGTGACTATGGGCAAATGATATCATAGAATTCTACTTTGTGCTACTTCCTTAGCATTAAAAAGTCTCATGATGGAAAGGGATATCAACATCAAGAGAAAGAACTACAGAGCTTGAAAGAAGATTGAAGCAAACTAGTTGCTCTTTCTCTTTTGTGTTTTGTTTTGTCCCTTCTTTCTTATTATTCACTCAATTGATTATAACCCTTCTTTACAACTTGACTAGTGTTTAATGTGAAAGTATTTGTACCACTTACATTTGATTGCATGCCATCATGGTGTAATGATAATGGAATTTAAAGGTCCCCTTTTACTGGCTTTGTTTTGGAGTTGTGTTAAAACCTAGAGCTTGTGAATCCCACTTGTGGGATGGACTTATTGACATGAAGAGAGAAGTCTGAAGAGGGAGGAGTGGATGAAGTGGATTTAGAGACAGACCCAAGCAGAGGAGGCCAAAAGAACTTTTGGGGAGCAGTATTGTGGAGGCAGAGAGAGAGGAGAATTGCTGGGAACCAGAGTTGCTGAGCGAGAGACTTCTGAGGACCAGTTGGAGCTGCCCAAGACTTTTGAGAACTGCCACCCATAGCTGCAAGTAAGGAGGCATGGCTGTCATGCTGGTATTTTTTCTCTCTGTTTTAATGTTGTTTTGCCAGATTCACCTCCTGGTGAAGGACAGTGCTGTTGTTGCAGAGGTCCTGGAACCTTGCTGTTGGTTCAGAAGCCCTGAAGGATTTTCTTGTTGTATGTGTACAGAAATCCTGGAAGAGGTTCTTTCTGATGTTTTCAGGGGTTCTGGGACTGTTCTGCAGGCAGAGAGTGAATTGATTAGGACACTGGCAATGCATCTTGTGGCTTTGTTAAGCTTTGTCTCCCCAGGAACAGAGATTGCTAAGAACTTCCTCCTGGTCAAAATGAAGAAAAGACTTCTCCTTGGTATTAAATGTTGTGATGATATCTTTGCAGCTTAGGGGTAGATGGCCTTTTGTGCTCTCCACTGCCCCTTTTGTGTTTTGTGCTTGGAAATTGTAATTCAGTTATGATGCAGGGGTGGGAAACTTTTGACTTTTTTTGTGCTCTGTGACTGACCAAATGAATGTACTTTGTTTATGACTGGAAACTAATCTCCATTTGAGAAGAGAGACTGTGTGATTGACTAAATGAATGTACTGCCCAGGGGTGGAGCACTATTTGGATTGAATTGAGGACTTAGTAAATTATTGAATTACACATGGTGAATGCTATGTTTTGATTTTTTTTTCTGTTAATGTTTTGCCTTAATTTGTCACTGAATAAAACGGAGAGTTATTATGCTGGCAACAACAACAACAACAAAAAAAAGAACCTCAAGGGAAATATTAAAAAGAAAAAGGAATGAAGGAGATCTGTCATTAGTAGATCTCAAATCATACTATTAAAGAGTAATCAACTCTATTTGGTAATAATTAGAAAAGTTTATCAGTGTTATAGACAAAATAAGCAAGAAACCTGAGTAATCAAACAGAAACCTGGAGTTCATGATGCCCAGTGCACCAATTACTGAAGTAAGAGTCCCAATTCCACAAGGCATGCTAAGAAACTACAAACAGCTTGGCAGAAATTGGTTGATTCAAACCAACATTTTATACTATAAACCATAATAAACTCCAAACTGATACGTGAAAAATATAAAAAATCATATAATAAAAAAATTAAAAGACAATAAAGGGAGGTATCTTACACAACTATGGTTAAGGGTAAAATTCTTAACTAAACAAGGAATAGAAGAGTGATCATAGGAGATTTTGATTATGTAAAAAAAATTTTTTTAACTGCATGCAAACAAAATCAGTGCAGGTAAAAATAGAAGAGAACCAGTTAATTGGAAACTCTTTGTAGCAAATATCTCAGATAAAAGTCTGACATGTTTAAGGAATTGGTACAAATATTATATAAGAAGAATACCCCCCCACCCAAAAAAATGTGAACAGAAGAGAAAATGCAAGATACTGACAACAATGTACTAAATCAATAATAATAATAATAATGTGAAATAGAATACTTTGATGTTCTACCTTGTAATTATCAGATAGACAAAAATAACAAAAAACAAAAATGATTTTGAGGGGCTATAAATAGTACATTAACTATGGATGGAACTATGAATCATTCTTATAAATAGTTTGGAATATTTTTTAATAGTGAAATCCAGTGATGTCCCTCAGGTACATACCTCAAGCAAAATAACAAAAGGTACGTATCTCATATGCGCATAATTATTTATGGCCATACTTTTTGTAATAGAAAAGCACTTGATGCAAAGTTAATATACATCCATTGAGAATGACCAGACAAATTTTGGCATAAGATTGTAATGGAATATTATTGCTGCATAAGTAACATCAAGCATGAAGAATTCAAAGAAAAATTGGAAGATTGATATGAACTAATGCAGAGAAAAGCAAGTGGAACCAAGGGCACAATTTTCATAATTACAGTAATGTAAAGGAAAACATCAATGACATGTTCCAGAACCCTTCCTAATCAATTCAGGGACCAGCCTTGACTTCAGAGGTATGATGATAAAGCATACCTCCCATCTATCAGCAAAGAGGTAGTAGACAATAAGTGTAGAGACATCACTTTTAGACATAGTTAATGTGTTTACTCATTTTGTTTCCTTGTTATGGGGAGGGTTCTGTATTAAGAGAAATGAAGGGAAGTGACAGTAACTGTTTTTAATGAATATCAATAGAATTTTTTTAAAGGAAAAGTCCTGAAATCTGTCACTTATACCTTAATGTGAATGATATAGTAGTCGTAGCAGCAGCAGCAAATAATAATACACTCTTCTCCTGTGTAAGTCTCTACCTAAAGCTTAAAATATCAAGTAGAAGGCCTAAAGCCATTTTATAAACCACTCTAGCCCAATGTCCTTCCCCTTTCCATGAAGTTCTTGTGCTGTAACTCTCTAGATGCAGTATCCATACTGGGAAGGTCACTCAGCTGGTCCCCTTGGGTCTGCTTCTCTCTTAGAGACAGGGAATTAGAGAATTAGCCAGCAGTAATTCTCCCTTGAATCTATGGTAGACTCTCTTCTCTGCTGCCAGAAAAGGCACTGTCCTAAAAGCTACTTCCCTCATCAAGTCATTGTCTCTGTGTCCTTTTCTGTCTGTAAAGTGTGTGTATGTATATGTGTTCCCTGTTTCCTGCTGTGTACAGTCTCCATGGCTAAAAGCTATAGTAAAGTTTCCAGCAGAGAAGAGAGAAAATCCCCCACTGCAGCCCTTTGATAAAGGGTCAGGAGTTACTTAGCAATACTGCTAAACCTTTCTGGAATGCCTTAAACCAGAAGTTTCTAAACTTATTTGGCCTATAAACCTCTTTTCAAAAAAAAAGTTATTCAGCACCCCCATGAAAATCCACCTTCTTCAAACCTTTAATTTTTTAAAATTTGCATCATTTCAAAAAATAAGAAGTATTTAAATGGCATGTTTAATTTAATAATTTATTGTAAATTGGGGGGGGGGTTTCCTGCACTGAAATTTTGATGATGTAATATTGGATCGTATAGTACCTTACTGTAAATGAATCATTACATGCACATATTGCTGCCAGTGCATGCTGGTTTTCCCAACAATGCATGATAGGCTCACTTGAGTATACTTGCTTGTTAAGACCTGCAGGTGAACTTCACCACTGATAAGCTACAAGTTGCATTTTGTGTGTTTATTTGGAAAATAATGTAATCACTATCATTTTAACTCTATTACACAACAGATGAAGCATATATAAACAGTTTTTTAAAATTTACTTGTCTTTTCTTCTTTCCTCAAGCTTCCACCACCCCTTTATTTTTATTCAATGTCCCGCTATTGCTACTATCACTCCCCTGGATCATTCCAGTGCCCCACAGGGGGTGGTATCTCCCACTTTGAGAACCTGTGCAAAAATCTTAAACTGAATCCTAAAATGGTTTTAGGCCTTTAAATCTTAATAAAGGGTTGCAGCCAGTCTTCAGCCAACTGTCAGTCAACCATTCCCAAACTCCCCATTCAATTCAATCTTTGAAGGGCTTTCACACTTCATAAAAGGATAACTTTTAACACAGCTTTGTACTTCCTTAATATGTTAATACCAATTACTTCTATTATCTTCCCCTTACTTCCAGATCCATTAACTAGTTGGTTGCCTGTCTTTCATTTTCAAAAAGGACCACGACATCAGGGAGGTGATACCATGACATGCAAGTGAATTGGACTTACCTGGGAGAAAGTCACCAGCCTCACTTTCTCCTCCAAAGCCATCTGGGTCCAGTGACAAAAGGGTATCATACCCTTACCCGAGGGCACTCTGCCCAAAGGAATGTAAATTTTGATTGCTAAAATTTCACAAGGTATCTTGGGGTTTATGGTCTAGATTTCTTTCTTAAAGATCATGACCCAAATCACTCTGGCTCTCATTGATTGGCCAACAATAGGTCTCAGGCCATGCCCCAGTTGGTCATTATTTGGGCCCTGATTGGCTCAGAGTGAATGTAAATAGCAATTGTTTCTGTTTAGACCAGAAATCCTAAGAGTCTTCCCTTCCCAGATTGACACTGACTAGGAGACTGAGGAGGGAAGAACTCAATTCCTTTCCCTCCCTCCAATAAACTTATGTTAACTCTTGACCTTCTACAAACTGGGTTTCTCACAGCAATCCTATAAAGTCAGGTAGAATAAATATCTCTATTTTACAACTGAGAAAAATGGGGCTCCAAAGCTCAGTGATTGGCCAGGTTTCCATGGTTTGTGAGTTAAACACAATTTGTTGCAACAAGGTCCTCTGACTCCAAATATAATGATTACTCCCTTAAATGGCTGCTTCTAGTGACTAAAGGGGTCACCATTCATCCCACATACAAAAGCCCAGAGAAATCTTCATCCTAAATACAGCCCCTGAAGATATCTAACCTGGTCTTATTCTCTTAGTTCAAAGTATTTTTTAAAAGTGAAGCTATCAGCAAAGAAGAGGGGCTACTCAAGATAAAGAGAATTTAGGACCTTGGATGCTCTGATCCAGTGGAAAGGATGCTAATGGGGAAGCTGACTGAGGAGAAAAGAAAGTCTTTTAGGACCCCACTTCCAAATTGCTTCTTCCCTTGTGGCCTTGAATAACCCTCTGCCCTGAATAGCTTATTCATTTGAGGCAGGACAGCATCATTTTCTCACCTCAGAATTAGACATTGGGAAATGAAATAAGAGAAAGAAAACCATGCTGGAGTGTGAAAAGTATTTCCTTTTATCCCTTTGGCTCACTTTGGCAAAGTCAAGGCAAAGACTTGAGTTAATTTATATCACATTTCTTTTATCTGTCTTTGTGTCTAGCCATACATCTGGATCCAGGAAAGAAGTGGTGGTGTCTGTTGATTAGTATAGAGTTATATTACCTTGTAATTTGTAAAGGGGGACGGGGGGGGGGGGG
>CM053597.1:67326555-67366235 GCA_028646575.1 Pseudocheirus occidentalis
CCTTTCAATGGAGGTTTTAAAGAGAATGTGAGATAACGACACATTAGCGATGATACAGATGGCCTCCAAGTTTCTTTCCAATTTCGAGAGTTGCCTTGTTAATGTTAATATCATCATCATCATCATCATCATAGTTAGCATTTATAGAGTACCTTAAAGTCTCCACTATGATTCTCACAATCACCCAGCAAGGTAGGTACTATTACTACCCTCATTCCACAGACAAGGAAACTAAGGCACAGAAAGGTTAAATGGCTTGTCTAGGGTCACCTAGCTACAAAAAGCATCTGAGGCAGGATTCAAATTCAGGTCTTCCTTTCTAGCCGCCTGAAAATCCCACTAAACCCAATCCCCAGCAGATTCGTAAGGAATGAAGCACAAATCATAAGAAGGGAGCAGTAGCAGTCATACAGTGCTTTGAAGGAAACCAAACCCCCAAAGATACAGGTCTCTGAATCAAAGAATCCCAAGATCATAGACTTGGAGCTGAAAGGGACCTTCCAGGTCAAGAAGTAGAGGTGGAAAGGACCTCAAAGGCCATCTGAAGCCATGAAAGGTAGACTTGCTCAAGTTAGCACTGGTAGCCAACAGTAATAATAATTAATAGTAATAGTAACTGCTAACATTTCTGGGTGCCAGGCACTGAGCCAAGTGCTTTGTAATTATCATCTCATTTGGTCCTTACCAAAACCCTAAGAGGTAAGTGTTATTATAATCCCCATTTTACAGAGAAGGAAACTGAGGCCAAAAGAGGTCAAGTGACCTGCGCTGGGTCACACAGCTAGGAAGTGTCCGGGGCTGGATTTGAATTCATCTCTTCCCAAGTCCAGGCCCAGGGCTCTATCCATAGTGATACCCAGCTTCCTCTGTGATTCCCAATCTGCCCCTTAGCTTTACCAGAGCACAACAGGTGGGTGCTCAAGAATGTCATTGAGCTTGTTGATTACTCTAATTTAAATGACTTTAAGATTTCTATCAACTTTGCAAATAACCACTAATACCACAGAGTTAGTTGTGGTGACTCCTTATTGGTTTGTTGTTTGGGGAGCTGGGTGGTTTGGAGATGTTTTTTTCTCTGTCTCCTGGATCAATCACTCTCTTTTCTTGCATATCTTTCAAGTATTCACTCAAACTGAGCACTCACTGTCATGGAAGTAACCAGAGCTTATGATAGGATAGTAAAGGGAAGGAACTAAATATTTATTAAGTGCCTACTATATGTGGGTCAGGTGCTTTCCAAATAGCATTCCATTCAATCCTCACAACAACCCTGGCAGGCAAGTGCTATTATTATGACCATTATACAGTTGATGAAACTGAGGCAGATTAAGAAACTTGCTAGTAAGCATCTGAGACCAGATTTTGAACTCGAGTCTTCCTGATTTCAGGCCTAGACCCTGGATGGGGATGAGGCTGTGGTAAATCTATACTGAGTGTCCCTTCCTCTTGACATCTTCAACTTTGTCTATTTGTACCCCCTTTTTATCCAGAAACAAGGAATTTGAAAGAGAGAGGGGGAGAGAATGCTGCATTTGAATTTGCTACTTTACATGGCCTAAATCCCTATTATTGAGAGCACAGAAGAGAAGGGGGTTCCAAGAACCTCAAGGTACATCCCTGCAGAGCTGCTCTCCAAACTTTGAAGATGAAATATGAAACTTTTACCTGGCCATCATTGGAGGACTTGTGGGTGTAATGTTAATGGAATGGGAATATCTTCCATGCCCTTTTGTATTGGTGAGTAAGCAGGTACTTAGCATCTTGTTTCAAATTAACACCTTGTTTAAACTATTTAATTAACACAGAAGTAGTTAACACCTTGGGAGGAAGTTGCTGATGTAACAGGAAGGGGCAGAAGGGAGAGGAGCTAATACCTATATAAGGAAGAGCATAAGTTGGAACTTCTTGAGGAACTTCTTGAAGAACTTCTCAGAGCAAGCCATGTGGAGGGAGGCTGGAGAAAGTGATTTTGAGAACAGAGCTTCTACTGAGACTTTTCTTCTGGGAACTGCTGCTGAGAGCTTCCAAGAACCAGGCTGAGGAGCTACTGTGAGTGAGAGAGGAAGATCCCTGTTTGAGGGAACCCATTCTGTTGTGAAAGCTTGGGATTGTGGGTGTTCACTGCATCCAACTGCATGGTTACTGTAATGACTTTTGCTTTCTGGTTCTAGGACTCAGTTTTCTGGTAGTTAAATAAAGGCTTTGTTTCTATCCTCCATGTGGAAAGCCTGTTACATTTTGTGATTCCCAACTATACCAGAATATTCATAACCACTATGGGTGTTGTGAATATCGCATTATTGTTACAGAGGGGAAGGGGGTTTGAGAACCAGCTTCCATTTTGCTAAGGAAGGGATCAGTTGATTCCTTTTATCAAATTCCTCACATAAAAATAACCTATTAAAAGCAATAGAGAATAAAACAGTCATTTTCTACAATTAGAAAAATAGCTTTCATGTAAAGTTCTCCATATTTTATGGGACATATGGGGTCCAGTGGTTAGAATTCTGCACTTGGAAAAAGGAAAGCCTAGGTGTGAATCCTTCCTCAGGCACTTACCAGCTGTGATCATGAACAAATCACTTAACCTCTTTCTGCCTGTCTTTATCATCTATAAAACAGAAATAATAATAATAGTGTAAAACTTACCTCACAGGGTCCTAGTGAGGAACAAATGAAATCACATAAAGCACTATGCCAACCTATATAAATGCCTCCTACTACTACCTTTTTATTCCTATTTCTTTAGAACCAACCCTTGAAAACTGGCTTTTCTGATGATGAAATGGCCACACAGAAAGAGAAGAGTTCTGGCTCTGAATAATTCCACCTTCATTCCCTCTAAAACTGATGAATGAGATTCTCAAATTAGTAGAACTTTGGTGGGAAAGATAAATAAAGCCACTTGCCTATTAGACAAAACCTCCATTACACAGAATACTTGACATGAAGAAAAATCTATAACTTTCAGTATCTGGCACCAGGGAGATGGTTATGGACAATATTGAGTGTGTGAAGACACCTGGGAGGAAGACACAATGAGATCGAAGTCTTGACACTTATACTGGCCCTCATATCTATTATAGACCCTGAACAGCAGCTAATCAGAAGCAGTTTTGACTTTTGCCTTTCTCTCTTGCTAATGGTTTTTGTGAGAGGATTATATTGGGTCACATCCAAGCTCCTGGTTTTATTTTTCAGTCTTAGACTTAACACTATCATGTACAATACTTGAAAGCAGCATTCAACTGAGGTTGAAGAGGAATTGCAACCAAGGCTACTTGCTCCCCATGACCTAATAGCCTTCTCTCCTGCCAAACTTTCATTGTTTCTTCCTCATAACCTACAAGTTTTCTTCAGGTTCATTTCTTCCCCATAAATTTCAGGGACCAACTAATATGTACCCAGTTTAGAAGAGTATGACACCTGGTGCCTGCCTCCCACCTATCACGATGGTATAGATACAGTATATGATCCAGAAAAGCCACAGAAGCAAAGGCAGCCTCAAACTGTCTCTCTGTCATGCAATATTTTAAAGAATTGACTCAGACTGATAGTAATAGTTAACATTTGCGTGGTTCTTACTATATGTCAGGCACTTTATGATTGTCATGTCGGTGTCCTACAAACTCTGACTGCAAGTGTTTGCTGAGGGTGTTAAATTTAATTTAAAGGTACATAATGTCCAATATGGGCACTCCCAAGAGAAAAGGGAAAGGCCCAAGGATACAGCTGCCATTCACCTTGTGATGCAATGCCATCATCCTCTGGTCCTCATGCTGCTTATAATAATGAACCAGGATTTCCTAGGCATGAAAGGGAACATGAATACTGATACACAGAAAAGACATAGGGAAAGTTACTCAGGTGACCATCAAGACTGAACAACTCTGAAGCACAAATAAAGTCTCACCTGGATCTTGGGCTTTTCCCCTATCCGCACACTCAGCTCTGTTGCACAAAATGAGAACCCTTTGGGAGAAGGAGCCCAGAGGCCCGAGTTTTCCTTCTTTTATACAGTTCCAAAAAGCACACTGAGAATAAGACAGGTTAATGCTATTGTAAGGGCTATTGACATCAGCTGGGCCTTCCTGCACAAGAGAAAAAATAGCCTCACCTGGATATCACATCTTCTGCCTGTCAACACACTCTAAAATATACAACATAAGAAGCATTTTGGGAGCAACAGAGAAGAAATTTGGGCTTTGCTTCCATTGTATGGTACCAACAAGCAAACTCATAGTAGGATAGAGGTTAATGCAGTTTCCAAGACTGTGGCATCAGCTGGGCCTTCCCCCTCTCAAAGTTCAATTGCTTTACCTCCTTCATTGTGATAAGAATTAAATTTTATATGTCTTCTGATCCCCCAATGGTACAATATTGAACAGTACTAGGAATACCATTGAACTCAAGAAAGATGTGATGACCAATGGATTCATCAACCTCTACTCCATCTCAGGACCTAACTCTCCTACAAGGAAAAGTTTGGGACCTTGGATCAGGCAGTGGGGTGAATCTTTCTTTTTTTTCTTGTCACTTCAATTCTTCAGTGCCAAAGGTTGGGGGACAATGGTGTCAAAGAAGTTTGGGTAGGGGAAATAGAGTAGGAGTAGGGAATTCAAGGGAGTTAGTTAACAAGGCAGGACAGACAGGTGTCAGGGAAGAAGAAGAGCTTCTGAGGGGTTGTGTCCCTCTAGACTTGCTTCCTCAACTTTGAAGAAGAAATCTAAAACCTCCTCTGCTTCCTCTGGCCATCCTTGGGGGAGATGTGTGAATGTAGGGAGAGGAATTAGAAACCAGTTCCCATGGATCCTGCCATTTTTGCTAAGGAAGGAATCAAGGAAATCCTTATGGTCAAAGGGGAGAATTAAGGTCCTTATTTTTTTCATCAGTGCCCCCTACTTCCTCAAAGAGGATTCCACTGATATTGAAATTTACCTCCAACAACAAGGGTGAAATAGAACTACATCTCCATACAGAACTTCAGTTCAAAACCCACCTCTAATTTGCTATCTGTGTGATCCAAGGCAAATCATTCAACATCTCTGGGTTTCAGATTCTCTATCTGTAAAATGAGGGTCCCTTTCAACTCTATCCATGCTCTTATCCAGACCCCAGGCAAGATACTTTAATCCAGAGCTGTGCTAGAACTAAATGGAAGAGGTTTGCCTGAGAGTCCATTGTTAAATTTTCTTTTTTTTTGCTTTTTGGAGGGCAGTTGGGGTTAAGTGACTTGCCCAAGGTCACACGGCTAGTTTTTTGTATTAAGTGTCTGAGGCCGGATTTGAACTCAGGTACTCCTGACTCCAGGGCCGGTGCTCTATTCACTGCGCCACCTAGCCACCCCCATTGCTAAATTTTCAATGTGAGCACTTATACCTTGGAAATTGGCAAACCCTACAAATCAGTGCTTGATTTATTGTTCTGTGGATTGTCTTGCTTTAAGAAAGTGTTAATAATGCACTTTTTTTCCAGAGAGAAAAGTTGTTAAATATCATCAGCACACCTCTGCCCTAATCTCAAATCAGTCCACCTCCCACCTCCAAACATACACACACACACACACACACACACACACACACACACACACACCCCTACCTTCATTCCAGGTCCTCTTCCAATCATTTTCCAGATCTTTCTCAATCCAAAGATATTAAAAATAATTCCATTTGCATCATTGCTAGCCCAGTTAGAACACATTCATTCAAGGAACATTCAGTTGCGGTTAATTAAGCATCTACTACATGCAGGGCTTTGTGCTGTGTAATGCTAGACAATACATTAAACTGCTACATACTAACACCCACAAATGTGTCTCATGAAGAGTAAACTTCACTGAGACCTTTAAGATAAGTCCATTATTTTGGTAGTCAAAGAAATATTTGAGGGCTCCAGCAGATTTAGTGTCTATTTTAATAATAATGACTTCCATTTATATAACACAAAGCATTTTTCTCACAGCATCTGAGGAGTAGAAAATGCCAGAACATTTTAGATCCATGATAATATAGCACAAATTTAAAGCCAGAAGGAACCTTGGAGAACACTTAATTCAGCTGTTCTTAACCCTTTTGTGTCATGGACACCTCTGACCATCTGGTGAAGCTTATATTCCCCTTCTCTGAATGTTTTTAAGCACATAAAGTAAAATACACAGGATTATAAAGGAGACCAATTGCACTGAAATAATTTTTTCCCATTCAAGTTCACTGACACCCTGAGATCTATCCATGGACCTCAGATTAAGAATCCCTAATATAGTCCAATCTCCTAAATGTATCTATCTATCTGTCTGTCTGTCTGTCTAATTATTTATTTATATCAATCTTCTAAAACAGAGAAGAGGAACCTGCAACTCAAAGGTCTTATTTTTTTCACTATTTTTTTTTTTGCCATCTTCCATATTTCTCTGCAAGTAGTCATTTCTGTGGCATTCCCTCTCGCTCCTATTAGTTATATGCTGTTTTGGGGGTTGGATAGCTAAAGAAAAGGCTACAGGGGTGGCTAGGTGGCGCAGTGAATACAGCACCATCCCTGGAGTCAGGAGGACCTGAGTTCAAATCCAGCCTCACTTAACACTTACTAGCCATGTGACCTTGGATAAGTCATTTAACCCCAATTACCCTCCAAAAAGCTAAAAAAAGAAAAAAAGAGCTACTGAGAAATGAGTGTGCTATAAAAATGAAAAACAGCACTAAAATGAACTCTGGCTCTAATTCATGCTAATTGTGCGATTATCTCCAATTTATTCTGTTGTTTGTGTATTGTCTTTCCCAGTAGACTCCTTAAAAGGTGGAATTATCTTGTGCTTTTCTTTGTATCCCCAGTGTGTATCTGTATGTGTGTGTGTGCATGTGTGTATGTGTATGTACATGTGTGTGCATACACGCTACACATACATGTACACTCATATAAAAAGTACCGCACAAATTTTAATACTATTTATTTAAATTTATAATGTTATACGATTTTGTATTTAAATTTATAAGTATATATTTACATTTGTGATTATATAGAATTTATATATAAATGATGTTGTGTGCATGCCTGGAACATTCTCCCACCTCTGCTCCAACTACTGACCTTGTTTCCTTAAGTCCCAACTAAAAACCTGCCTTTTCCAAGAAGGCTCCCCCAATCCCTCGTAATTCTAGTGCCTTTTCCCTTGTCAATTATTTCCTATTTACCCTGTATATATCTTGTTTTGTATGTATTTGGTTACATATTGTCTTCCCCACAAAATTGTAAACTCCTCGAGGGCAGGAACTCTCTTTGGCCTCTCTTTGTATCCCCAGCACTTAGCACAATGCTTGATGCATAGTAGGCATTTAATAAATGTTAATTGATTAATAAGGTGATTGAAATGGTCACACAACTAGTGTCATAGCTAGAATTTGAACTCAGATCTCCTGACTCCAACTTCAGAATTCTTTCCACTATACTATGCTTCCTATTATACCCTGAAGAAATAAGGCTGAAATATAAACTACAGCTGGGTGGCACAGTGGATAAGAGTGCCAGGCCCAAATTCAGGAAGACCTGAGTTCAAATCTGGACTCAATTTTACTAGCTATGTGACCCTGGACAAGTCAGTTAACCCTATTTGCCTCAGTTTCCTCATCTGTAAAATTAATTGAAGAAGGAAATGACAATGCACTCCAGGATGTTTGCCAAGAAAACCCCAAATGGAGTCACAAAGAGTAGGACACGACTGAAAAAACAAAATAGGACAGCTGAATGATGAAGCACATATGAAAGGCAAGCAGACATGATAAGCACGCACAAACGTATTCAGCTACAGACTCTCATTCTGAACAATCAAGTTTTATTGCTCGTAATTTCAACCTTTCACGAAGCACAGCTGTCAATTCAACTTTACAATGCAAAAAAAAAAGTATGTTGCCATTAACAAGTTATGTTTACTATTCACAGTACATGATATTTAAAGGTGAAACATCTTGAAAGAGTTTGTTGAAATTACTCTCAACCAGCTTTGAGTTATTTGTTGGCAACTGAAGTCTTGCTATAATTTCCCAACTACCAACCATCAGCATGACAGGCTGTAGAAAACTAATGGATGCAAGGCATCGTTGCACTGTATTTAAGAAGCGTAGCAGCATGGATAGAGCACCAGGCTTGGGCTGCAGAAGACTTTCAGATCTTACCTCTGACATGAGCTACAAGGAAATCATTTAATATCCCTTAAGTTCAGGCAACTCTGATTAAGCTATTATAGATGAGGCTGGACAGCTGCCCCCTGTACTGACAGAATCATAGCTCCTTGATGGAGGAGCCATCAGAGCCACAGTTTTCAGGCCAAATTTCTCCAGAAAAAAATGTCAGAACACACATAAAGTTAACCCACTAGGTCATATCACAAGATCTCTATCTTCTCATCTAAAATATCAATTTCTCATTTAATTCTAAACCAATAAAGACATCTCCAGAAAACATCACAGTATCACCAATGAAAATCTGGTCCAACTTTCTCATTTTACAGATAAGGAAACTGAGGAACAGAGAAATTAATTGACTCACCTGCCATGTAGACATTTACAGTCTAGTTAAGCCTATGCCTATAAAAATTAGTAATCATAAAGCATTAACTATCTAGTATCTAGCTCTCAAAATGGCTCCAGATCTAGAAGTATCCAGAAAAATAAATAGGGGGAGGGATAAAGGGGCACAAAAAGTGCCCATCTGAACATCCATGATAAAAGAGATAACTGAAAAAAGCCAAAGACTTGAAGATTACACTCTACCTGTTGTGACTGGTCACACAGAAGGAAAGGATCACTCCAATTAACAATGTGGGGATTGTTTCATGAATGCTGAAAAGTATTAAGGGAAGTGCCTAGGAACAGAAGAGACATGAAATCCAAAAAAAAGTAGAGAAATAAGAGAAGGAGAGAACCCATGGCAGTAGCCACAGCAGCCATGATTATGATTAGAAGGAACAGTAGACAGTGACAATGGAAAGTGAGATATTGACAGAAGATAAAATAGGTTTGTAGTCTGAGAAAAGAGTTGGTAGGGAGGGGGAAACAGTCATCCATATTGCAAATAGGTATCCCTTGAAAGTACCATTCTGAAAGTGGCTCTTTCTTTGGGGACAGTGAGAAAACTGTATTCACTAGTATGAGCCACCATCTTCCACTATGCCCTACTAGTTCCAGTAGACCCCTGGGAAAAAAGAAGTAACTTCAGTTCCACCAATGGCAAACCTTAGAGTTCTGATGTATCTACCTTAAGATTGAAGTGAGGGAAATTTCAGTGAGTAGGAGAACTCATGTTGCAGTTCAATTCCATGATCTTGAAAATACATTTCTGTTTTACTCTGTGGGTGGGGCAGAAAGGAGAAGTATTCAATACTATCCTTAAAATATGAAGTTAAGACAAGTAAATCTTAAATGGGTGCAGTACTATAAACACAATCAGTACAACAAAGGTAAGAAATAATAAAAAGGTAACAGCAAGTAGGGTTTATTTAGTGTTTTGCAAAGTGCTATACAAATATTATTTCATTCTACCCTCATGACAACCCTGGGAGGTAGGAGCTATTATAATCCCCATTTTACAAATGAGGGAACAGAGGCAAACAGAGGTTATGTGACCAGTGCTAAACATCCTACCTGGCCCTTACAAGGTTCTTTAAAAATATTTATTGACTAATTTGCCTGGAATTCCATGGCTATTAAGTGTCTGAACTAAGATTTACACTCAAGTCTTCCTGACTCAAAGTCTATTACTCCATCCACTGATATTTGAATTCTAACCTTCCTCTATTGAATTGCAAAGAGAAATATAAAAAGGTGGAGCTGACCTCAAAATAGAAACTATGTGTTGTATATTCAATTTGAAATTGGTGAGCGCAGGGAAACCCTGATGGATCAGGGCAAAGTTCATCTACCATGAATATTATCTTGACAACTACCGAAATTCACTGCATATTTTGAAGCAGCTACATCTTCAAAGTAGTTACATACAAGGTATCCACCTCATTTAGAACACTTAAAGTTTGTTTCATGTGAGTGGTTGTTGGGGAGCGGGGGGAAATCAGATGATGACTGGACATGCTGGCACACATCTGCAAGCCCTGCTGCTAGAGGGGATGAGGCAGATGGATTGTTTGAGTTTAGACCTGCAGGAGGCTAACCCAGGTGTCAGAACTAAGTCTAACACAGATATGGTGAGGGGGAGAAGGAAGAGGGCACCAAGCTGCCTAAGAAAAGGTAAACTCATCCTAGGTCAGAAATGAAACAGGCCAAAACTCTTATGCCAATCAATTGCAGTCACCCATGAGCGGCTGCTGTACTTTCAGCCTGGTTTAGAGAGGGAGATCCAGATAGAAATTCAGTCCCTCCCCCAAAAAACAATTGGATGATGACTCTATTTCTGGTCTAACAGTAATTGAAAGTGTTAAAATATGATTTTCAATAATGTATCAAGGTTATCAGAGAATTCCCTAAACCAATGAAAGTTCAGACCAAAAATAGATTTACTAAGATACGTGTATTGTAAAGGCATTTTAATCTTCCTAATAAGTAGAAATGTTCAAAAATATGGTCCTTTGGTAGACAGTGACTCCTCTATTGCTACAAATGTTCTTTAAAAAACTGAATGACCACTTGTTAGTTATGTTACATAATTGATTCAAACTTAGTACAAGGGTAGGATTAGAGAACAACACATTTACATAGCGCTTTATCATTGGCACAGCACATACTTTATCTCATGTAATCTTCAAAACTGTCATGAAATATAAGTAGCTCTAATATAATTATAATTATTTTAGAGATAAGGAGCTAAGGTTCAGAGAAATTAAATGATCATACAGTCGTAAAAGGTCATATTTTCAGTAGGTAGTTGATTCTGAACTTGAGCCCGTAACTTCTGACTCCCAATTTTCCATTTAGCCATGATGCACTTTAATTTCCTTCTAAGATACATTCTCATTATAATTTTTTCTGATTCCAGAGACTGAACTAATGTAGATTGAGCTAATGAAAAAGGCAACAAATCATGAAGCTTCAAAGAAATGTTGTGATTTGTTTTCAGAATTGTTCCTGAGCACAGTCTATCCCCTCAATAGTTTTGCACTGCCAATAAAACCAACCTATTTTTACATTGTCCTCCAACTTCTAACCTGGAAAACGCTAATGAATCAAGGATTTGAGCAAAATAGGGACAGATTGGCTGTTCTTGCATATTCAAATGACTTGGATTCCCATTTTTAAAAATTCTTTTGATGACTAGAAAACTGAATTGTCCTAGAGTTTTCGAAAATGTTACATACATCTGATTGTTGCTTATAAAATTAATATATGTGCGAACAAAGATTTTTTTTCTACTTCGTTCCATCATCCTTTTGTAGCTCCAGTGAAAGATTTTTACCTAAGTGAAAGCAAAACTTAATAGGCTCACCAGAGAATAGCAAAAACTATTCTACTGCTAAACAATTATAGAGCTCATCCTGAATAAGCAGGCTTACTGTCTGGGAATATTTTTACTGTCTTCCAGTCACCCAGGGCACCTATAGACTGAGGTATTATTCAGAATGTGAAATGTCATTACAGAAAGGATTTAATGAGAAATTTGATCCATCATGCATTACAAGAATTTCAACCTCATTGTAACATTAAAAATGCAAACTTTATCATTGTTCAATCCTTAAATTCTATTTTAAATCAAACATTGAGCAGACTTGAGAAAATAATGGGGCCTTGTGTCCTGTCAGAAGTCTTAGTGGGAGATGCCGAAAGAAGGCACAGAATTTTTAGTTTACTATAATCTTAGTTACCTTAAACAGTGTGACATCCCTGTTAAAAAAAACTTAAATCATTCTGAGGCATCATAAATAGAGAAGGAGCATCTGCCACAAGGGCGATAATATCCTGTATTAGTCAGGCCACACCTGTAGAACTTTGGCATTTTAAGAAGACAATGACAAACTTTCAATTTCCAAACTTCCTTGAGTGTGGGAAAATATTTTCCACCATTTCCCACACCCAAGGAAGAGTATGGGTGTGGAAAAAATGTCAAATGAGGAATCGCTGAGGGGCTGAGACATGATTAGCCTAGAGGGGAAAAAAAAGAGTAGGAAACACCATAGCTCTCTTTAAATATTTGAAACACTGTCATATGCAAGAGGACTTAGCCTTCTTTCTTTTAGGTTTCTAGGTTTCTCTAGAAGTAGAATTATTGGATAGAAGTGACATGAAAGAATTTTCTAACAATTAGAGCCTTTTGAAAAATAAGACATTCTGCCCAGTGAGGGACTAAACTCATTATCTCTGGAGGCTGAAGGAGAAGTCAGAAAAATACATATAAGGGAAGCTGAGGAAGGGAGTCCTATCCTGGATGGAAAGGTGAATAAGATGACCTCCCGATGAACAATGATTCTGTTTGTATGGTGCTAAGTGTCATTTTCCTCTGCTCCAAAGGTTCTATGATGCCAAGTGACATTTCTTTCTTATTCTATTATATTCAACAAGAGTGTTGAACTTGGACCCAGGAATACCAGAACTGAAATCCTGACATGACATTTACTAGCTGTGTGACCCTAGGAAAAAGGCACTTAAACTTCTCTATGCCTCAGTTTCATCATTTATAAAAATGAGAATAATAATAACTCTCACCTCATAGGGGGATTATAAGAAAATCAAATGACATGTGTAAAGTTCTTTTCAAACCTTAAAGCACCAGAGAAATGTGAATTACTGTAATTGTTAATATATTGTTATTATTGTGTGCCTGTCTTGAAGAAAGTATTATGCTAGATACTGTGGGAGCTGTATGGATGAATAAGATACAATCCCTGCCCTCACAGAGCTCTCAGTCCAGTAGACATAATAATGATGATGAGTGATTTGTAAGCTTTGGAGCAAATTTTCCCTCCTCCCCCCAAATAAGAACAAATTAATGACCTAGTAAGGAAAACTCCTCCACCCCCATGAACAAACAATGCAGCTGAAATGAGTGGGTATGAGCTGATAAGGAGATTCTAATGTTCAAAAGCATCAACCATCATAGCTTTGAATGGTTATGACAAGGGATGCTATTGGTAACATTGGAGAAAATTGTTTCTGGAAAGCAAGAAAACAAAATGGGAGGAGTCTGCTTTAGCTTTTGTCTTACTAATGAATTTTGCAGAAAGGAAATCTTGTTATACTGTACAGAAGGTCATGAGGCTGCACATGCTTCAATCCACCTTTATGAGAAAGAGACAAATGACCAAGGAGCAAGATGACATTAGGGGCTTGTTCCTGGGCCACTTTGTGGGCTGGTACCCATTCCGTTCTATGACCTATGTCTTCCTTATGAGTTATTGATGTATTGCAATCATGATTCCAGTTCAACAAGAAAAGGTTATATTATATTAAAATATATTCACTATACACAACTTAAGAAAATAGGGAAGCGAGCAATACATTTTAGAAAACAAAATGTCTATCAAAAAGGATTTAAATATGTAAAGCTACAACACTCAAAAGCTTAATCCGCAGCAATTCACAAGCTCTGGAAAACTCCAATATCTAGAATAACTCATTTCCCCCACAGTTCTTGATGACTGAGGTTTTACTATGATCAATATGTATTTGTTATTTTTCCTACTATAATTATCAAGTACTATTAATTTCATTATTATTGCTACAATTAATCATATTCACTGTGTTTTACTCTGAGCTAATTGCTGTGGGATACAGTAAGATGTGATTCCAGTTTTCAGGAAGGAGCTTACAATTTAGCTGAGAAGATAAAACTAAGAGGAAAGAATTTATTTGACAATAGTTAGGTCCTAAACTGTGTAACTGTGACCATAAGCATGATAAGAATTCGAAACAGGGAGAGGTCAAACTGGACTGAAGCAGCCAGTGAAGGCTTTGACAAGAGGAGATGGGACCTCAAGATTAAACGGAACTTGTATGAGTATGGAGGAGGTGAGAAAGAGGGTTTCCTGTGAGCAGTTCAACTTAAGTCAAGGGATCAAGGAAGAAGTAAAAATGGCAAGTGCAAAAAATAATGAGGAGTAGTAAAAAATCAAGTTCTGTGAGAATGTGGCCATAATATGTAGAGGAATGAATGAATAAAATCCTGGATATTGGAAGGGAAGGAAGAGGCAGAGTTAAAGATGCCTTCATTGTATCTAATCTATAAATCTACAGAAATGGAAGGAAAGTCAATTTTAGGGGCAGCTAAGTGGTGCAGTGGACAGAGCACTGGACTAGGAATCAGGAGGAAAACATCATTATGAGTTCAACTCAGACTTACTGTATGACCCTGGGCAAGTCACTAAATCCTGTTTGTCTCAGTTTCCTCACCTGTAAAATGAGCTAAAGAAGGAAATGGCAAACCACTCCAGTGTCTTTGCCAAGAAAACTCAAAAGGGGTCATGAAAGGTTGGACACAACAGTAACAACCTAACAACAACCCCTTTGGAAAGAAAGATGTTAGCTTTGGTTTAGACATGTCGCCACAGACCACCAAGTAGAAATCTTCTGTATGCAGCTAGAAATGTGAGACTAATTCAGGAAGGGGGTCAAGGCTAGAAATGTAGATTTTGGAATCACTGGCATTAATGGTGTTAGCTGAAGCTATGGGAGTAAATTAACTCACTGAGGAGGAAATGTAAAGAGAGGATAAAAGATGTTGAAGGACAGAGCCTTTAGGAAAACCCATAGTGATTGGGTAGGGAGTAGGAGAAAAGTTTGAACTGGGTAAGGATAACATTAGTACATGGGATTTTGATGTATCCCAGTCAACAAGAAACAACATTTCATATAAAACAGTAAGTGATTTCACTAATGTAATTTTATTGGTAGAGGAAACTCACATTCCTTCTTTCAAGGATGATCAACAACCATTTTGTAACCTGCAGTCTCTACAGTAACTCAAGGGCACTGAATAGGTAAATTACTTGTATAGGGTCATACCTACAGCATTTGTCAAAGACAGGATTTGAATCCCAGGTCTTCCCAACTCCAAGGTCAGTTTTCTAGTCACTATACCACTCTGCCTCTCATTCAACTATTTGTTGATTTGATTTTTAAGGTTTCATTGAGGTTTGCATAGAATTTTTCTATTTCTTCATCCTCTGTAAGAGATATTGATATATTATCTGCAATTATTTTCACAGTAGTCTTTTCACAAATGTTTATCATGAGCCCTGCAACACAAAATAACCAAACATTCTGTGAAATGACATTTCTTATTGCCTTTGAACATACAGTAAATCCAATTTCACCAATTGCTTTATTGGTCTCTCCAAGAAGAAATTGGGAGCTATCCTTCCCTTAGTAGCCACTTCAGGTTTCTTTTATGGCAACACTGACAAAATTATTCAGTTAGCACGCTCAGTCTTATGTCTACTCACTGACTACTGGACAAAGTTCTCACATTTAGAGTACCAACAGTTAAGTTAGTATTGATAGGTAGCTTTAAAATATGGACTTTTTAGCACCCTCAGTCCCTCCTTTTAATCTGTCACCTTTACTAAAGAAATGAAAGAGGACCACACAGGATTTGAGGTGTTTTACACACACAAACACACACACACACACACACACACACACACACACACACACACACACACCTGTCCTATTTCACAGGTTGCTGTGGCCAAAGAATTCTTCAGCAAAGTGTAACAAATAAGTGTAAATCATTACCAGTCTATTCTAATTTTTTACAGCAACTCAGAGCAGCCACCATGGTTGGTGCCCTGCAGCTGTAGCCATATCAGCAAAGTCACCCCTCCCATCCAGAATCCCATATCCCTCTGATGTAATTTCTATAAACCCAAGACAGAGATTTCCTCTATACTAGAGATTCTGAAGTTGGCCACTTTCCAACTTTCTTGAGGAGTTATTTTCAGAAGAGTGATTCAGGGCAGAGAGGGCAGGTAAGTTTGTGTTAGATGAGATCTAATAAGGAACACTTCTTGACAATGTCCAGTGGCCACACTAACACTATGTTGTGACTGGGCATGCTTACTTCCAGGGCAGTACACTAGTCCAGGGTCACTGTTTTATCCTTTGTGGCACCCCATTGATCTATTTATGTCTACTTAGGAACATGAATCCAGAGCTGACCAAGAGTTACTAAGGGCAGTGGACACTGATGAGAATTTGCCTGAAGTTAGACACTTCCTGGATGGTTGTCATGAAGTCACTACTGTGTCTAACTGGCAAGAAAAAAAATACCTTTGTTTTTTTTTTAATTGCCCGCCTATCAACAGCCTTGGCAGTTACTGGTAACAAACTGAAATAACGCAGCAATGTATTAACTCACTCAACAAATCCACAGCATTTCATTTCAAGACTATGTGATTCTCCTCTGCCTTTCAAGGCCTTTGCAAATAGCAATGATTGTACATCATAAATATTTCCATGGACTCTTAAAGAAGCCCACAATAGTTCTAGTAAGAATATTATCTTTTCTCTTTAGTTTTGCATAATCTACTCTCCTCTTCCCACCCCCTTCTTTCTTTCCACTGGTTGCCCAACATTTCCTGAAAGAAAATAGCAACCCTAGGCAAAGAAAAGAATTTGACTCTCAATGAGATTGTAGAACAAAATGGACCTTTTTTTTAACTTCAATTCAATGATACTCTTAATTTGCTTCAATAATGAAAATGTTAGTCTTATTCTAAGCTCTTCCCAATTTTTTTTAAGAATACATACAATAGCATTTTACTTTTCTGCTAGGTTTACCACTTTAGGCATTGATTTTTTTATTTTACCCATTTTTATGAAGTTGAAAAATATTAGAACTTATCTTTGAACTCCTCAAGATAGTTATTCACTGCCAATAAAATACATATTGCAATCCACTCATGTCCTCTCACCTGTGCAACTCTTTCTTCCTTTAAATTCTCTATAAGCTTCCACTAAATATTCTTTAATTCTTTTGATATTCTGTGGATATCAGTGGAAAATGTGAAAGTCTGTTGGTTATCCCTTACTCTAATGCTATGACCAGTCTACCTTTTCCAGAAATACATTGCTCTAATGACATCTTTTAAATTAGAAATCTTTAAAATAATGTATTAGATCTTTCCCTATTTTCTTAAATAGTATATACTGTACGTAAGTTAACCTTTTCATAACTCTGGATCACAATAATAATTCACATTTCTTTGGCACTGTCAGTTTTGCAAAGTGTTTTTCCTTATGTAGTACATGAGGACAGCCCCTCACACATAGCAGCGTATGAAAAAACTACCAGATGTTCAAGGCATTCTGTGAATCCCTACCTACTTAAATGCTATAGCCCATGAGCCCCTACTAATGTTTACGTTTACCAAGCAGTCAAAGGATTCATTAGATCAAAAGAAAAGACGTTTAATTGAACAACCTATCAAATAAAGTGACAAGAAAAGATTCCCTCCAACCCCCATGTATACATGGGATACACTCTTCTACAAGTTACCACACATGCAAAGAACACATACAACCAAGGAACATACTTGAAGGACAATTACAAAGTGAACATTTGAGGCTACCAAACATGTGTAAAGGAGCATAGTTCAGTAATCCATGTTGCCAGGTTACAAAAGTTAAGGGCATTGGAGCGGCTAGCTGGCACAGTGAATAGAGCACCGGCCCTGGAGTCAGGAGGACCTGAGTTCAAATCCAGACTCAGACACTTGACATACTTACAAGCCATGTGACTTTGGGCAAGTCATTTAACTCCAATTGCTCTCCAAAAAAGCAACAAAAAAAAGGTGAAGGGCATTCACATTTGCAATCTGTGTGGCCAGGATGCATAGATGGAGGGTATCAACAGAGGGACACATGTGGTCAGGGTACCCACATAGCCTGGGACACTCATATCTCCAATGTTGAAAAGTTGTCAGTATACACAGTGAATCTCTGCTTCATGAGATCCTCAAGGATCTCTATTTGCATCCCCAGAGCTTAGCACATAGTACCTGGTACATAGTAGGCATTTATGTGTTTATTGACTAACACTTAACTGCTCTGCAGGGCACTGTGTTTCTACTTTTATATGTCTCTGCTGGATATCACAACTGGCCCAATGGTCTCCAAGCTGCTAATATCTGCTAGTCTTTAACCCTTCAAGGTCATTTGCTATTCCCTGCTCCCATCTGCTAAATTGCAATAACTAGAAATCTTCTCCATAACAAGGGCAGACATGCTCTTATATTGCATAGCAGAGACATAAAAGACACTGTACCTAACTGGAGAGCTAACAGAAGCCATCAGAGTGCCCCAGGATATGAATCTATTCTTTTTACCACTTTTTATTCCTAGCAGAGACTCACAACCCTTGAAACTTGACAAGTATCTAACTTGGGATTAGAAAATTCTTAAATCCAGTTAAATTCCTTGTCATGATTCTATGTTGACAAAAATCCCTCTCAGACACTCTGGCCCCCACAAAAAAAAATTCTGCAGGAGTTATATGGATGCTGGGGTGCCAACGTCAGCTTAGGTCCCAAGTTCGTTAATTATCATGCAAATAAGTTAAATGAAGCATACAGGATTCACATTACTTCCTTTACCATACAAAATCTGTAATCAACAAAATCTTTGACATTTGAGCTATATTTTGATCATTCCCAAAGCCCAGTAGCCTAATACGTGCTCATTTTACCCAACTGCCCTGCTCAAGTCTCCCAAGAAATCCATTTCTCTCTCCTCTGACCTCCTTCATTCTGTTCCCCCATTGTTTTCTCCCTAAAGAGCAATATGTGGTTCTCACACACTATATTAGGACAGTTTATCACCAATTTCCCTCTTTAAGCAGTCCATCCAACACCAGCTTTATAATTAGGGGCAGACAAGAATCAACTCTAACCCCATTGAGAATAGAGACACATAAAAGGACTGAATTTTTTTTATTCTCCCATAAACAGATGAAATTTAACTAGGGAGTTGACTTCAGCCTGTTTAATTTTCATGAAATGACACAAGTTTCCTAAATGCTCCTTGGAGAGCCCCGATAGCAAAGTGCTCTTGTCCTTGGGTTTGGAGTGTGATAGATGGGCCTATCTAAGGCAGGAAATTATTTGAAAAATTCTACAGTTGGTAGTGGCAACAATACAAGTGAACGTGATGGTATTCTCTAAGGGCATAGTGAAGACTGAGAGGCCATTCGAGGCTTAGCTTTTTCTTTAAAGAGATGCATGAAGAAGCCCCAACACATCTCTTCATATTAGTTTACCTAATCTGTGGGGGTCTGAGGTTAACATTTGTTTTCAAGTTCTGGTAGGTCTGGGGCAGATTTTATTCTATGTTTCACTTGCTCATTAATTTGCTACCACCCCTAAGTAAGTGTTCATGAGTTGAAGGAGGAAGAAATGCCACCCTCATGCCAGAGTGGCAAATGACAAGAAGAAAGGAATAAAGGTGGGAAAGCCATAAAGGACAACTCTCTACATTCAAGTATCTCTAGAGAGAAAGAAGAAAAGGATATATAAAGAAATCTTCACTCCAATGAAGATGTTTTAAAGTTGAGGAAGGGATGATGTTCTCTTCAGAAAAAGAGAAGCATATTCTCTTTTCTAAGGATAGTCAAATAAATATTTTTCGAGTTTGTACCATGTATCTAATAACTGCTGGGCACTTCAAAGAGATATAAACAAGTATGACAGGAGTCCTGTCCTCAAAGAGCTTCCAATCTATTGGAAGAGACAAGATACGTGTAAAATGATCAGCTATCATACAAGCCACTCTATACTAAGTGCTGAATGAGTAGAGAAGACAATGAATACTAGGGAGTTCAGAAGTGAGAAATATCACTTTCAACAGAGATCATCAAAGAAAGCTTTGCAGAGGAAGGAGGACTGGAACTGGGACAGATGTCTCAGTGCTTTTACTGTGGTCCTCTCACCAAGGAGAGGGGAAGTGCTGTCCACTTTCAGACATACGGTTAGTAGCCAAAGGAGGACAGGGAAGGGGAAATCTTCATAACAAATTGCTCTGATATCCAGGACATACAGGAAAATAATACAAATATAAGACTAAGAACCATTTCCCCAACAGACTAGTAAATGGTCAAAGGCAAAATAGGCAATTTTCAAATGAAGAAATTCAAACTATCAAAAACCACATAGATTGACCCAAATCATCAATAATCAGAGACATGCAAATTAAAACAATACTGAGAGGCAGGTAGGTAGAAGAATACAGTGGATACAGCACTAGCCTTAGAGTCAAGAGAACCTGAGTTCAAATCTAGCCTTAGATACTTACTAGCTGTGTGAGCCGAGACAAGTCATTTAACCTTAATTGCCTCCAAAACAACATTAAAGGTTCGTTCTCATACTCAATAGATTAGCAATAACTACAAGAGACAACAATTGATGAAGGGGATATAGGCAGACAAATACAGTAGCATACTGTTGTTTAAACTGTGAGTTGGTCTACCCTTTCCAAAAAGTAGTTTAGAACTATCTCCAAACCTAGGGAGTTACTCATCATCTATCTCAGCTGTCACCCTGATCATTATGCTGTCCATGGTATCTCATAGGTCAGGGACAAACAAGCTAAGATGGACCCTTGGGTGTCCTATTACAACAATCAAAACACCAGAGGGCCACCATTAGAAAATGATGATCCATGAATCCCTATTGGTGGATCAATGGTGGTTTGACTGGTTTAACAGGATGCCCAAGAGCACATGCCAAGCCAGGGTCACTAAGAGTTCTTCATAAGATCATAGAGTTTGAACTGGAATGTTAAGAGTTATCAAGTCAAACTCCTTCATTTTATAGATAAGAAAACTTTGGCCCACAGAGGATAAGTGACATGTCCAAGGATACATGGAAAGTCATTGGTGTGGTGAAGATTTGAACCCAGGTCCTCTAACCCCAAATTCAGAACTCTTTCCATTTTATCATGTTAATTAACTACTTGCTCTTACTTAATTGTGTCCTGTATCACCACTCTAGGCAGAATCTCAATTGACCAGACTAAGTCACCACCAATCTCCTACAATTAAAACTCACATTATCCTTACAGATACCCTATCTTGGGTAAAACTCTTCAGAGGTCATGGGATCATATATTTAGAGCTGAAAGAGACCTTATAAGCATGGGTGTGCTATAAAATGTTTTTGGAGCCCTCTGGTGAGACATACCTCAGAATGTAACTTTTAAGTTTTACTCACAAAATTTCGATTTTCTCTATCACCTTCTTAAGTCTAGACAACCACTATTATAACATTTTCCAATTTCCAAGATATAAACTAACAATGAAAATTTAACAATAAGCTCTCTCAGGCATGAGCTGGCTCCAGCACATTCCTTTTTTTTTTTTTTTTGGCTTTTGGGAGGGCAATTGGGGTTAAATGACTTGCCCAAGGTCACATGGCTAGTTTTTTTTGTATTAAGTATTTGAGGTCGGATTTGAACTCAGGTCCTCCTGACTCCAGGGTCGTTGCTTTATTCATTGTGCCACCTAGCTGTTCCTGAAGGCCATCTAGCCAAATTCCTCATTTTATAGATGAAAAAGCAGAGGCCCAATATAGTTTCAAGGATTCAAACAAAGGTTCTCTGGTTGGGAGGAGTGGGTCCAAAGTCTGAGACTCTGCCCACTCAAGGACACCAAAAACTGTTGCAGTTTTATGATGTGTTGTGGTGGAACCATCTCAAAGAATTCAGCGTCAGATCACATCTAAACCAAGTACAGGCATTTATTGAGATGGACACATCTCATGAAGTGAACTAAATTCCAAGAGGTACCAGCAGCTTCAGAGAAAGCAAGATGGATTTTTTGTAACATAAAGATGCAATTACATAACAAAAGTTATTACTATTAAAAATGCAGGAGAGGTTTGTTAAGGGATTAGGTAAGAGAGGAGGGATCCGAGCCTCAGTGAAACTGTGCATGTGGTTACCCACAATGCATACAGAAAAATATATTTGGGGGGTATGTATGTATGATAATGATATTATAATAAGCATCTTTATATCATAAGTTCACTCTAAGTTAGTTCTTTCCATTACTGTTCAAGTACCTACTTAGAGAAAGTACCTTCTACTATTTTGGGGTCCACATCTTGCTTGAGCATCCTGGTGGCGCTGCTTTCTGATTGGCTGAGTATTGTTGTCCTGTTTGAAACTAAATGGATGTAGTTATAGCTGAGTGCATGGACACACCTGCCATTTCTATGGGAAACATGAGGACTGGGTCTGGGGCAGTAGCTAGCTAGACACAGTGGCAGGGATCCCATCACATGGACATGCCTGCTGTTCTGTGAGAAGTTCTGTCCTCCTTTGGCTACTAACCGTATGTCTGAAAGTGCACACAGTAAGACCCCATGGACACACCTGTTGTTCTAGTGAGCAATGAGGCACACATGAAGAAGTCAGGGTATTGAGAGGTGGGGTGTGAGGGGCTAGTAGTGGGGCTTACTGTTCAGAGGAAACTACAAGGAAGTGAGAATATTGGGGCTAGGGACAACTTTATTAGGATTCCATCAGCCTGACTTTCTTGTCAATTCTTGTCCCTCCTTTTCTTTTGCTATACCAAAACATAACTGTCCTGTGACACAGTATTATTGTTGTTATTAATAGACTGGCTGTTGATTGATCTGTAGAGTCTCAATAAACCAAGATCAAAGAGTAATAGCCTTGGTGAGTTCAGTGAAAACATGTACAGAGTGTAAAAGTACAAGATGTGTTAGGAGGACAGTGCATGGGCCAGTGTTATCCAGAAACCTCCTAGAAAGGATTCTTATAAGTGATTGATAATGAGGTTGGAAAATATAGTTTAGAAGCAGATTTTGAAGTTCCTTACATATCAGAATAATAAATCAATTAATGAATATTTATTAAGTACCTACTATGGCATTATTAAGTACCTACTAGGCATTGCTCGAAGTACTGTAGATATCAGTAAAAATAAACCATCCCAACTCAAGGTAAGTTTATATTCAAATGGGGAAGATATCAAGTATATGGGAAAAGCTGTACAGCTCAAAGATATACAAATTAGTCAAATCAAGGGTAGTTTGAGAGAAAGGGTACTAGCAGTTGGGGGGAGGGGGAGCTTAGGAAAGGTTTCATGCAAAATAATCTTAATTAATATTCACAGGTTTACTACAATACTGGCCCTTCTTTTAGTACCTTTCTCTGAAGGACACAGCAGTGACTAATACAAAAAGCACAGGGAGTAGCTCAGCATGCCCGCCCATTTGGTGGGTGCATTTAGCCAGAGTATTTACACAAAGGGGTGAGGAAAGGGGGGTAGGGATGTAGTCATTACTGGTATATCTTCCAATAGCCATCACCATTGTACAGACCCAAAACAATCAAATGCCAGGACAGAAAGGGAAGGAGGCAGATAGGACTCTCATTGTGAAAAGGAAGTACAGTCAGAGTGATTTGGATCCTTGGGTATTTTCTCACTGTATGCCTCTGGGTCTTGCTGGCACTTCTGTCCATTCCTGAGAAGTATCCCGGAGAACTGGGTACACTCTCAGTCCTCTGTAACTGTGTCTCTAAACTGCCTCTAGGTCTGAATACAGCTAATAGCACATACAGATGAAGTGGCCTGGGCTAATTTTGTTGTGCCTTCAGGCACACTGGAAAGCTCCGTACCTGATAAGTGCTTTACAGACATCCTTTGAAGGCACAGGAGGAACCAGCAGCATGACAGCTGAGGCCAGGGAAATAAGCAAACTTCCTGATTTTCAGAAGTCAGAAGAGATTGGATTCCAGAAACCATGCACTGATCAGCTCAGCATTGATCTCAAGCAAGATTCTAGAACAGATGATAAAACAGATGGTTTGTGAGCACTTAGGAAACAACATAGTGAGAATCAGGAGCCAGCATGCATTAACTAAGAACAAGGCATGCCAAACTAACCTCATTTCCTCTTTTGATGGGGTAAGTAGGTTGGTGGATCAGGAGAATTTGTAGCTTAATAGTGTGGTATATTTATATTGTATCTTAATTTGTTAAAAATTAAAAACATATATTACACAGTCTCTCAAGAAACCTTTGTGGATAAGATGGTGACATTTTGGCAAAGTGGATCTGGAGCTGCCTAAATCCAGTAGTGTTAATTAATAAAAAGTGGCAACCCAGAGAGTGATCTCTAGGGGCATGGAGTAGGGCAGTGGTGTCAAAGTAAAAGAGAAGGATCCCTGGGGGCAGCATAATGACTTAGAAAACCACAAATTCACATTTTCTGTGTTCTGCTGTACTATTATTTATTTTGTTCAACATTTCCCAATTACATTTTCATCTGATTCAGATCTTCACTAGGGAGAATTGCTGGTTGCACGGAAACACAAAAGCTACAAGTTTGACATCTCTGGTGTAAGACTCTGTATTGATCCAGTATTATTCAATGTCTCTACCAAGAACCTGAATAAAGACTCAGGTATGCCATATTGAATTGCTTGTCCTTCCAGTGGGAGTGGGTGATGAGGGAGGAAGGGAAAGAATCTAGAATCTAAAGTTCTATAATCAAATGTTAAAAAATATACGTATATATATTATTAACTACATGCAACTGGGAATTAAGATGTATAGGCACTAGGGAAACCCATCCTGCCCTACCAGAAAGTCAGAGGGGCAATGGGGAGGACATAGGAGAGAGCAGATTGGGGGAGGAGCTATACAGCGGGATCCCTGTTTTGGGGTGGTGGGTAGGGGAAAGATGAGGAGAAAATTTGTAACTCAAAATCTCATAGAAATGAGTAGTATAAACAAGAAAATTAATTATTTTAAAATAAAATACAATACATTTCTTAAAAAGACTCAGGCATGTTTATCGGAAAAACAGGGGCCACAAAGCTGGGAGGAACTGCTTCTACAATAGATGATAAAAAATCAAGATTTAAACAGATCTTGACAATCTACAATGAGAGAATGAAACTATATATATATATATATATATATATATATATGCATATATATGTATATGTATATGTATATATGTATGTATGTATATGGCATTTAACAGATAAACATAATATCCTATGTTTAGTTTCCAAAAAATCATTTGCAGAAAAACAAAAGACTTAATTCAACAGAAGTTCATATGGAAAGAAAAATCAGAGCAATTTAGTTGTTATGATATAATGCAACAAACACTTATTAATCACCTAATGTGTGCAAAGCAAGGAGAGAACACAATTTAGATGAGACATTTTTCTGCCCTTAAAAGGCTCATTTTCTAGTAGGAGGCTGACCCCCACACAGCTAGCTACAATATGCAATATTACATTAGTGCATTAGACAGTAATACAGGGTGTCACAAAAGTTTTTGTAGATTTTTAAGCTTCAAAAAGCTTATTAAAGCTTTAAACTACACTCTCAATTTTGGGATACCCTATATAACCAAAGGTTATATGAGGTCTGAAAGAGGTCATTCCCAATCAGGAGAAATGGGAAGAAAGGCAAAGAGAGATCAAGAATAGCGCTAAGATGGGTAGGACTTCCAACAGGTAGAGGGAGGGAAGAAATTCTATATGGAAGAGTGTGACTGGGGAAGAGAATAGAAATAGAAAAACACTAAGGATTCTGATTCCCGCAGAGATCATAGGATCACAAGAGCTAATGGGAACGCCAAAGAGCATCTAGACCAGGGGAATCTGCTGCCTGTGAAGTTTAGATTCAGTCAAAGGTCACACTTGAGGACCTAGAGGGCCATATGTAGCCTCAAGTCCACAGGTTCCCCACACCTGTTTCTAGGGTAACCCCTGTGTTTCACAGATAAAGAAACAGAACCAGCAAGTTAGGTTACTGCCCAAGATCATGGTATCTGAGGTGGGAATCAAAGATTAGGTCCTCCCACCCATACAATCACCTGTTATCAATGGACCATGAGGAAAGGCCAGAGCTTTGAGAGAGAAGATGGAAGAGTCCAATCCCACATTAGATTGCTAAAGGAAAAGATTGGGGAGATGCCAACATGAGAGGAGTGGGCAATCTCCATCATGTCCCTAGCCTCAACTTACTACTCTAGAGAGTTTAGAGAGCTTCCCCTTGGGTGAGATCAAGATAGATCTTGGTAGAGCTGAGTGATCTCTTCTCCTATGTATAGCTTCTCTGGTTTCTGTTTGGCCATGATTTGAATAAATTATTTCTTTGTTATTTACCATTTGTATTCATTGTGGAACTAGTATTAGGTAGGAAAGATGTCAAGCTCCGAATATAGAACTTGGGGTTCCCCTTCCCTTTAAAATGACAAGCTGACCAGAAGTGAAAGCGAACTTCATTTTTTTGTCTTTGTATTGCCGGGCTAGCAAAGATCCTGGAACACAGTAGGTACTCGATGAACATTTATTGTCAGTTAATTGACAAATTTTTGTTAAGCACCTACTGTGTGCCCTGCCCCATACTAGGCACTGAGGATACAAAGTGGAATGAATAGATGAACTCAAGAGCATTCAGATAATTTAAGTATTTCCCATCAATGGCATAGCCTACCTTGTTAAGAAATGAGTTCTCCCTTTCACTCAAAGTGTTTGAGTAGAAACTAGTTGACTAAAGCAGAGGCACTGAAGAAGAGATGCCTGCCTTGGATAGCAGGTTGGACTGGATGACCTCTAAACTCCATTCCAGCTTGAACTCCACTGATACTGCGCTATCCCTGCCTCTGATGTTGTCCTTCAAGTACAAAGAAGACACTGCTGAACTTACATCAATAGAACATGTGCTTTGAACTGTCTCTAGTGGTGTTGGGTGTGAACTGATCTCTTCTTACTCTCTCACCTTCAATCATTTTCATTCAAACAAAAAGCATTTGGTAAAGACCTACTATGTGCCAAGCACTGTGCTAGGCACTGGTAATACAAGAACAAAAATAAAAGAAAGAGTTGCCCTCAAGAGTTTTGCAGTCATTCAGGGAAAACATGCATCCACATATTCAAAACATTTGCAAAATAACTGACCCAGTCTGTGGCCTTACAATAGAACATGCGGTAGCCTTGGCCCCACAGCCTCTCCATTGTTCACACTGAGCTCAGCTCACTTAATCTAAAAGGTCATAAATCACAGCAATGCAAAGTGGTCATAGATGCATGAACGGAAAGAACCTCCTATGATATACAAGGAGACTCTTTATGGTCCTGAAGAGTTTAGGACCTTTGCAAAAGTCTATTTGAGAGTTCAGAGTTTAAAATTTCATCAAAGAATGCGACTGAATCAACCATAACAATCAAGCTCTTAGAGCAGGTAATGTAGACCAGTGGTATGTCAAACTGAAATAGTAAAGGGGCCCACTAAACTATACATAAAGATCCCCCAGTACATATTGACTTAGAAAACCACATGTTAACATTATCTGTGCCCTATGTACTTTCATTTATTTTGCTAAATATTTCCCAATTACAACTTGATCTGGCTCTACCAGAAGTAGAGTGTTACTAGCCACATGTTTGACACACCTGGTGTAAACAGTACTATAATTTAAAGGTTGCCATATTTTGTAAGTGTTCCATCTGCATCATTGAACTGAAATTGCTCTTGCAAAGGCCAACACTGACCTCCAAATTTCCTGTATCCCCTAAAGCAGACTTCTGCAGATGACCAAATGATTATCATCATTTTTTACTCCTTTGAGTTAAAGTGTAGAAGGCTCTTTATACACTGCAAATGATTAGACTACCTAAAGGGAGAATATACTAACTCATTTTCAGCCTTTTGTATTTTAGCAAGAGTTAGTGAATGATGTTCATTAACTAAGAGCAATGGGACACTGAACAGGAAAGTTTTGATGGGCAGAGGAGAGATCAGGAAGTTTACAACAAGAAGTTGTAAAGGACCATGAGAAACAAGGAAGCAGCTGAAGGTCATTGAGTAGCTGAGAATGATCCAAAATGGGGAAGAAACTGCTAGTAGGTATAAAGAATGAAGGCACTGAGATAGAAAAGACTAATTTCACCTATTTTTCAGTTTTGCTTTAAACCATTTCTAAAACTGATCCAAGTTGTTGTTTTGTTTTATTCTACTTTACAACCATCTTTCTTTTTTTTAGGGAAATTTTTAAAATTTATTTATTTACTATTAGTTTACAACATTCAATTTCACAAGTTTCTGAGTTCCAAATTTTCTCCTCCTCTTTTCCCTCCCCCAATGTTGGCATGAAATCCTACAGAGGTTCTACATATACCTTCACATAAAACATTAGTCAAGTTGTAAAGAAGAATTATAAGCAATGGAATGAATAATGAGGAAGAAGAAACAAAACAAAATGAAAGAGAGAAAGCAAGTAGTTTGCTTCAATCCGCATTCAGATTCCATAATTCTTTCTCTGGCTTTGGATAGCCTTTTCCATCTTGAGTCTTTTGGAGTTGTCTTATAATCTTGTCTCGTCGAGTTAAGCCCAGTCTATCAAAGCCAGTCATCACAGACACAACGTGTTTGTAATTGTGTACAATGTTCTCCTGGTTCTGCTCCCCTCACTCAGCATCAGTTCATATAAGTCTCTCCAAGTTAACATGAAGTTTGTCTGCTCTTCATTTCTTAGAGCAATAGTATTCCAGTACATTCATATACCACAATTTGTTTAGCTATTCCCCCAATTGATAGGCACCTCCTAGAATTCAATTCTTTGCCACCACAAAAAAGTTGCCATAAATATTTTTGTAAGGAAAAGACCTAAGAATGTCAATGCTCTCTCCCTCTATCCCCCTTCTTCTCCTCCTCACTCCTCCTTTCCTCAGTTATCCAGAAAGAATGAATTTATTATCAAGGAGCTACAGTCAATATATCACAAGACCTGCCTGACAGCTTCTAGTGAAAAACAGAGGTCTTGGAACACAATATTTCAAAAGACTGGCTTACAACCAAGAATAATTTATCCTGCAAAACTGAGTATAATCCTGGAGGGGGGGAGGAATGGACTTTTAAAGGAGCAGAGAACTTTTACACATTTCTGATGAAAAGACAAGAGTTGAGTAGGAAATTTGAAATACAAATTAAAGAGTCCAGAGAAATCTGGAAAGGTAAATTTATTTTAAAATTTTTAAGGAACTATACAATGATGTAGTACTAACATTCTAATAAAGGACAAATAAATGTGAAAATAAATAAATACTTTTGTGCATACAGGTCCTTTTCCCACTTGTATGATCTCTTTGGGAAAAAGCTCTAGAAGAAGTGTTGCTTGCATCAAAGGGTATGCACATTTTTATAGCCCTTTAGGCATAGTTCCAAATTTATCTCTAGAATGGTTGGATCAGTTCACAACTCCACCAACAATGCATTTGGGTTCCAATTTTCCCACATCTTCTCCAGCATTTATCATTTTCCTATCAAGTTTGCCAATCTGACCAGTGAGATACAGTACGTAAAGAGTTGTTTTGATTTGCATTTCTCTGATCAATAGTGATTTGGAGCATTTCTTCATATTCTTATAGATATCTTTAATTTCTTCCTCTGAAAACTGCCTATTCATATCCTTTGACCATTTATCAATTGGGGAATAACTTGTATTCTTATGAATTTGATTCAATTCTCTCTATGTTTTAGAAATGAGGCCCTTATTAGAGACACTGGTTGGAAAAATTCTTCCCAATTTTCTGCTTCCCTCCTAATCTTAGTTACATTGGCTTTGTTTATACAAAAACTTTTCAATTTAATGTAATCAAAATTATCCATTTTGCATTTTGTAATGCTATCTATCTCTTGTTTGGTCATAAATTCTTCCCTTCTCCATAAATCTAACAGGTAAGCTATTCCTTGTTCTCCCAGATTGTTTATAGTATCAGCCTTTATATCCAAACCATGAACTCATTTAGACTTTATTTTGGTGTATGGTATAAGATACTGATCTATGCCCAGTTTCTGCCATACTATTTTCTAGTTTTCCCAGCAGTTTTTGTCAAATAGTGAGTTCTTATCCCAGACAACCGTCTTTTAACACCAAAGTACATTGTTATGAGTCCTGGACTGAGAATAAAAAATCTTGGTCCTAATCCCACCCTTCTACCACCTCCTTGTGTGACCTTGGGTGAGTCAACTAACCACTTTCAAGCTACAGATTCCTCAACTCTAAATAGACAGTGATCTGATTCAGTCTTAGTCCTCTCTGGGCAATTGTGGCAGATTACCTCTATTCTGGACCTGTTTTCTCCTACTTAATACCTTCTCCTCATTCGCCTTTCTGGACACTTCCATGCCCCATACCAGTACCACTGGGGCCCCTCCAGTCAGTCACCAGTATCTCCCAGTATAAGAGCTGGGAAGCCAGTCAGCCTTGACTGAACAAGAAGAATTCTGGTTGGAATAAGAGGACATGAATCCCAATTCTAGGTCTGTCATGTGCTACCTTTATGACCTTGGGCAAGAAACTAAACTTTCATGGGTTTCTGTCTCCTCTTCTGCTAAATAAGGGGTAGGAGGGACAAGAGAAAATTGTGATATATCAGTGGTGTCAAAATCAAATAGAGGTGGTACTACTGAAAACCACTTATTCACATTGTCTGCATTGCATTGTATTTTTATTTATTGTATTAAATATTTCCCAATTACATTTTAATCTGGTTCAGACCACACTGAGGAGTGTTGCAGGTTTCAATCAGCTATGTGTTAGATACCTCGGGGCTAGATGACATAAGGACCCTTTCAGACCTAAAACTATGATCCCACCCTATAAAATGAACACCTCTTGTCTGCCTTAGTAAGCTGCCCTGAAGTGGAATTTACAAAGGACCAAAGCATCCCACACATTAATTAGGATTAATAACAAGAGACTGATGGAATCTGAATACCTCAGGTCCTTGATCTTTCTGTCATGGTCTGAAGACCATCATGCTAAAGGCTTTGGTAACTTCCCTAACTGTATCTTCGACTGCTCCTGCCCCACCCCATCCCCATGCTTTCACTGTAGGCTTTGTATTTGCCTTCCTGTGTATTAGTCTAAATGCCATGAGAAATACCTAATGTTTTATATATTATTAAGCAGTCTGACTTTGTAAAGGCTATGCCATGCCATGGCTAAGTTAATCCTATGCTATAAACACAGACATTGTTAGCTTTGAAATGGAAATGCGTAGACCATCAGCAGGATACGATGGGAACAGGCCTAGATTTGAACCCTAAAGACCCCACTCACTAGTATATGACCTTGGACAAGTCGCCTCTTTGAGCTTCGTTTTCCTGCTATGTAAAATGGCACACCAGCCTCACCTCCTACATAGAGGTATGAGGATAAATGGGAAAGTGTATCCAGAACTCGTTCCCTGAATATAGAATGTTTGTTGCCGCTGCTTGTTGTTGAGGAAAATGTAACACAGACAGACTGAGTGACTTGGGCGAGGAATAAGAATCAGGCAGCCAATATATGCTCTCTGGAAATTCTAGCTGGAAGGGCCCTCCAAGGTCACCAACACTCCCATTCTTTGGGTGAGCAAACAGATTAATTTCCTAAGGTTGCCAAGTTAGCAAGCAACACACATTTAGTAAATACCTTCTATGTGACAGACACTGCTCTAGGGAGTGGGACTACAAGGACAGAAAAAGAAAGAGAGCCTGCCCTCCAGGAGCTTACATTCTATCAAAGAAACCAACATGAACATATAAATTATACACAAAATAAATACAAAGTAATTGGGTGGATGATGAACCAGCAGTTGGGAAGTATCAGGAAAGGTTTCATGGGGAGGTGGCCCTGGAGCTGAGATTGGAAGGATTCTATGAGGCAAAGATGAGGAGGAAGTACATGCTAGGCTTGGAAAACAGCCAAGAGAAATGATACGCCTTTCAGGGTGTGGTCAATCTGGTTTGCAAACGCCTGTCTGCATGGCGTTGATGGAAGAGTTAGAAACACTATTACAAGCACTGGAGGGTTTATTTTCCAAGCAACAAAAAATTAGATGAAATGATTTTTTTAGGGTTAGAAAACATCAAAAAGAAATCAGGATAATGAGCAGAGGTGTATGTAAAGAAATGTGTTTATGTTTAACTTATAATTGTCGTGTTAAATGATCTAACTATATTTAACTTATGTTAGCTGTAGTTCAGTTTCATCTGACCCCTTTAAAAAGTCAGGGTGCTGAGTTATTCACTCAGAGACAGCCTGATGAGAGGCTAATTAGAACCAGCTGAGACAGGGTGACATCACCAAGGGCCTCCAGTGCAGGGGAAAAAAAAGCTCAGGAGGGGAGATTTGCTCCAGTGGGAGAAAAAGAAGGGAGCCTACTGCTGAGAGGGGAGAAGGAAGGGGGAGGGCAGTGGAATCCTTAAAGGACAGATGCCGCATTTAATATGGCATTTAAGCACTTGAATTTTGACTACTAAAAATAGCAGAGAGAAAAAAAAGAGAGATAGAAACAGAGAGACAGAGAACAAAAGGCAAAATTATCACAGTTGAATCAGAAATGTACTTTTTAGTAATTAGAAGATTTTCATTCATTTATTCATTCAACAAACATTTATTAACACTAGAAGGACCAGGTGCATCAATTGTACCCATTGACGTTTTTTTATGATTTTTAATAAGTTTGTGATCATTTTTCCTGTCTTTGAAATAACAAAGTTCATCTTACTATTTCTAGCATGTGTACTAATTGATCCACTTGGTCCTTCAAAGTATTCTTAAATGTCAATCCTTCTTTAAGGAACTCCTATGGGCAAGGCACTATGCTAAGTGAATGATGGAGAGACAATGAGTAATAGGAAATAAGACGCAGTACCAACTCTCAAGAAGCTAACAACCCACTAGAGATAACGTCCCCCAAAACTGCAATAAGAAAGGTAATATGACCCACAAATAAGAGAAATAAATACAAAGGAATAGCAAAGTATATATGCAAAAGAGGCAATCAGAAAAGGATTCATGGTAGAGGTATCATTTGAAACAAACCTTGAAAAATGGATGGGATTTCAATTGCTAGAAATACAAAGGAAAAAGAGAGTTGTTCCATAAGGAAATGAGCAAAGTAGAGACAAAATTGAGTTATGGGGTACAAGAAATACTTAGAAAAGTAGACTGGAACCATATGGTAAAGGGCATTGAATGCCAGACTAAGGAGTCTGGACCATCTTGGAAATAGGGAGTCAAAGAAAATTTTGGAGAATTAATGTGACCTGTGCCTACCAAAGGTTAATCTGGCAGTGAAGTGGGATGGTGAAAACTAGAGGCCGAGAGACTAAGAGATTATTGAGGTAGAATCAGGAGAAAACAATTTACACTATACCATCAATGTTGAAAAATCAAAAAATTCTGAAAGACTTAAGGATTCTGATCAGTGCAATGACCAACCATGATTCCACAAGACCAGTGAGAAAACATGCTACCCACCTCTTGGTAGAGGGACTGTGGATTCAGGGTACAGAATGAGACACACACTTTTTGATATAGCCAATGTGAAAACTGGTTTTGCTTGACAATATTTGTTACAGAGGTTTTTGGTTTATGGTTTGGTTTGGTTTTCTTCTAGTGGCAGTGGCCTGGGGAGAGGGGGGGAACGGGGACAGATGGGTAGTGAATTAATATTGGATAACTAGAATATAAAATAAAATTATTTTAAAAGAGATTACTGAAATAACCCAAGAACAGGGTAGCAAGAACCTAATCCTGGGGAGGGGAGGGGAGATTGGGGGTTTGTCTGTTTTGCTCTCCTTGGTATTTATAATTTACTACAAATAAGCATTTGTCTTTGGATTATAAACACTGGGTTGTCATTTCCATGGGGATCTTAGTTTTTCCCTTCTACCGTTGGGCCTGCCATGCAATCTGAACAATAGGTAGAAAGCCCATGATAGCAGTGACTAAAGGAGAAAGCCTATATTCATAGCCTAGAGGAGAAATTCACTTGCCCCAGCTGCTCAGTCATTGACAGGAACTTCAGGAGGGACCGCCTCTGAGCGTCTGAGCGTCTGTAGCGCTTTATCTAACTGTCCCTTCCCGCCCCCTGGATCTTCACTCACTGGGCGCTCTGCTTTTTGACAGCCAGCTTCAGGGGCAGGCAGCCAAGCTCACCATCCCCACTCCTGCCTGAACGCCTCTGCTCCGCTGCCATTGTCAAGCAAAGCACTACACGGGGATGTTTCTGTCAGTGTCGGAATGCGGATGGTCAGGGGTCACCGGTCAGGTTAAGCAGCCAGGACGGCGAGAAACTGACGCACACCAGGAGTTGCCCGCAGAGCAGGTGAACGGTGAGCAGAGACAGGGAGGGTATCCAAAGTCAGGTCAGACAGAGGGTCAGAAAACCAGAGAGATGCTGCCGAGAGAATGCTGGTCAAAGTATGAGAGGCAGGCAGGCAGGCAGGCAGGCAGGGGAGAGCCTGGGAGTCTGGGAATTCAAGGGAATATTCCACTAGAGGCAGAGACTATGAATCAGGATCAAAGGAACCCACACTGATGCAGGGCCTGAAGGAATGAAACAAGCATTTATTAAGCACAGGCAGTATGCTAAGCACTTTACAAATATCTCCTTTGATTCTCACAACTCCAGGAGGTAGGTAATATCATTATCCTTGAATCCTACTTAATGAAACTGAGGCATTTGTTGCTCTGTCATTTTCAGTCAAGTCTGACTCTGTGATCCCATTTTGGGGTTTCCTTGGCAGAGATACAAGAGTAATTTGTCAATTCCTTCTCTAGCTCTTTTTACAGATGAAGAAACTGAGACAAACAGGGTTAAGTGACTTGCCCAGGGTCATACAGCTAGTAAATATCTCAGGCCACGTTTGAACCCATGAAGCTGAGTTTCCCTGACTCTAGAGCTAGCAATCTATCCACTGTGCCACATAGCTGCCCCCAAAATAAGGCATACAGAGTTTAAATTACTTTCCCTGGGTTACACAGCTAATAAATTTCTGGGACAGAATTTGAACTCAGTTAAGTCTTCCTGAACCAAAGCCCAGCAGTCTATCCGTTGTACTACCTAGCTATCTCACTTCTTGAGTGGCTAGGGTAGAGGTGGGGGGCAGGCAACTGGAAAACAGGGAGGTGAGGAATTCCACCCCCCCAATACAGTGCTACCTGACCTTTTTGAGTATGAGATCCTATTTGTGCCACCAAAAAATTTCTTGAATCTCCTACCTAATGATATTCCAAAAGACCTATAATCTCTTCCATGTGAGCATCCCTCCATCAATGCAGACAGCAACCTAACCATTCCTGCTCATCCTGTGTGACTCATCCTTGGTTTCAATTAAGTTCACCAAAGGGGAGGGCCACCTAAGGTGCAGTTCAGAGGCTGAACTTCCATGATAACATAGATCACTGGAAGAATTCTATTTTTTACCAGACCTATGATTTAATTGATATAACAATTCCCAGGGAGGAATTCATCTGCCAATGCACGTGGCCAACTGCTCTGAAACTTGTTTGTTTTAGAAAGGGGCTCATAGAACAAAGGCTGGGTGATTTGCCAGGATCAGAGAATCAGTTTGTGTCAGAAGGACTTACAGCCATGCCTTTCTGCTTGTAAAGTCAGTTCTCTATCCATTATTGCACTCTGCCTCTAACCATCATCCACAAATACATACATACAGACATATATGCATACATTCAGTGTAGGGGATTTGAGAACTGATTGGCTTTCTGGGATTTGTGGTTCAGAGGGACAAAGATTCACTTTCAAGCCTTTGACTAATTTGGTCTAGCCCAGGGTGAGATCTTTGAGCTAGAAAGGGGTATTGAGTCCTGCCCAGGTATTTTTAAAAGAGAAATACACAGCCTAGGAGACAGAGCAGACTAAGAGAAAAGAAGAGGGAATACAAGAACTGAGAAACAGACATGGGGGAAATACCCCAGTGCCCACAGGTTGGGAACCAGCTCCCTGTAGGGAAACCCCAACAGGGCAGCTAGGTGGCACCATAGTGCATAGAGTTCTGGACCTGGAGTCAGGAATACTCATCTTCCTGAGTTCAACTCTGACCTCAAACTGTTACTAGCTGTGAGATTTAACTCTGCCTCACTTCCCTCATTTGTAAAATGAGTTGGAGAAGGAAATGGCAAACCACTCTAGTATCTTTGCAACAAAAAAAAAATGGGATCACAAAGAATCACACAACTGAACAACAACCATTTCAAAACAGTTTTAAAACCTTCAGAAAGTCCTAGGTAAGCAGATTTAAATCCCCAAGTCAATGAACACAAGAGAGAAGAAAAGACTGTTTACACTGCATATAGCATACTGAATCAGATCAACTCATTTTCTGAACATAGCAATGCAAATTCTAATTTAAATTAGGTTGATTCAAATAGATCTTGCCTAAGATAGAGTAACTAGTCTTTTCTCATATGGAGTATGATCATGGGATAAGATTTAGACCTACAAGAGATCTTTCTGTCCATCTAGTGCCCTCCCCTCTGAAGACCAGAGAGGATAATTGACTCATTGTCTGGGGTCACACGGGCAGAGAGCCAAGATCTGAATCATATCCCCTTTCCACTGTGCCATTCTGTACCCCCAGCATATATTTGGGAACATCTTGCATTTCCAATAGGTGCCCTGTACCTAGAATCATTGAAGTGCAAATAATAATCCAGAATCCACCCTAAGCAAATTACTATTACCCACTTGTTAGGGTATTAATCCTCATTGGAACGTGCTACATAATTAGGTGAGTTGACTATAATTTCTCAAAGTAAATATTTTGACTTTGTTATTGTCACAACAAAATTCTCCAGAGACTCCCACATTGTTAGCAAACTCCACCTTTGTTGGGGCTGGGCTGATGGCTTCAGTGCAAATACCTCAACCTTATAAATAGTCACTAGCTCCCTTGGCTTTCTTGAATAGAAGGGTTTTATTCCAGACAAGTAAAAATGGATGTTAGTTTCATCCATTCATTTTATTGCCTTTCCATAGGGAAGAAAGAATAGTCTCGGTTTTTTTCATGGGTTGGTGAAATAATTGACCTTGGTTGCAAGGCTCAAGTACATTACAATCTTCTGCCCTTGCTGTGAAGAAGGGAAGGGTAATTTAGTCAACTGTCCTAGGAATCTTGAGAATGGAATTCTCTGTTGTTAAGTCAGAGGGGGAAGAGAAAGGAAGAGAGAGGGAAAGAGAAGGAGAGGGAGGGAGCAAAAGAGAGAGGGAGAGAAGGAAAGAAAAAGAAGAGAGGGGAAGGGAAGGATATGGAGAAGGAGAGAGATTGAGATTCATTCTTCTGGGAAAACCAATATCAGGATTTGATTCCACTTGATGCTAACTCATTGAGGTGTTAATTAAATCTGAAGTCTACTTATACTCTGGCTAAAACAACCCTCTTTTAAAATGTTTTCTATGCCTTCCATAGAAGAATTTTTAAAAAGAAGAACCTGGTCCTGTGTCTCAGAGCGTTGGTACTGTGTTGTGCTTGGTTTCAAAGTTAAGGCAGCATAGTATCCTCTGACCTTAGGCAAAGGGTGGAGTGTTTAATGGTTTGACCCTAAATTAGGTCTCCTTACATTGAGGGAACTCTTACAGAGAGCAAACAATATGTGAACCAGAGAAACAGGCAGGAGCTGATGAGAATCTTGAGATTTCTTGGTCCTCCTATGCATGAGAGTTGCAGTATTGCTAGTCTTCTTTGTTTTATAGAGCTAAATCTTCTATTTTATCAGTCAATTAGCATTTATTAAATGCTTACTGTGTGCTAGACACCATGCTAAGCATTGAGATTATTAAAAAAGGGTGGGGGGAGAAAACAGTATCCCTGCCCTCAAGAAGTTCACATTCTAATGAATCATTGGACAGAGTATTTAATTTGTCTGTCCAGATAAAATAGCTAAAAGTTTTAGTTCAGAACAAAGGACTCTGTTCTGTGTTGCTAATCTCTTACCATGTTCTGTTTTAGCAGGTAACTCTAAGGCTGGGTAGACCTCAATTTGTCTGCATGCTGTTTGGTTCTGCCAGTCTATTATTAAGTATACTACAGGAAACATGGTCCAGAATTTTCAGACCACAGAGCCCCAATGCAACTTTTGGTCCTTAAGTCCAGACTCCACCTACCATTCCCAACAGGGAAAGGAAGGAAGTAAGCATTTATGTAGTGCCTACTATGTGCCACTGGGCTAAGCCCTTTAGAGATAGGATTTCATTTGATCCCTACAACAACACTAAAAGGTAAGGAGGAAACTGAGGAAAATGGAGTTTAAGTGACTTGCCCAAGGTCACATAGTTATTAAGTGTCTGAGGGCAGATTTTAACTCAGATCTTCATGACTCCAGACTTGGGACTCTATCCACTATAAAATTTAGCTGCATATTGGAGAGGAAGTGAAGCCAAGTCCAGAATAACATCCAAATAGCACATAAGCATTCGAAGGGGGGGAAGCAGTCCATGCAGCAAGATGTTGATAGAAGCTCCAGGCTAGACAGTCACTGGCCAAAGGAATAAAAGAAAAGGAAGGCCACACATAAGAACCAAGGAGAATGACTTAGAATGCCTTTTTCAGCCCTGCTTTCTTTGCTTTTATGGGTGTGCAGGTCACAATACTCTTATCAGACACGCCTTTACGGAGAACCAAGTACATCCCCACTTCTATTTTCCAACACTTTTCTATCAAGTGATTCTCTTGAAGATTGTATAGATTCCCAAAAACTTTCCCCTTAATTTGACCTTTCCTGAGTTATCCTCAAAAACAGGCTGTCCAAATCACAGACTTAACTAAAAATCTCCTTGCACAGAAGACATCATTTACATCTTTATAATGTTTCAATCATGGCACTGAATATAGAAAGAGAAGGATTAATCAAAACTCTCAGGTACCCACCCAGTGATAGAATGGAAAAAAAAAAGTGGTCAAAAAATTAAACAATAGTTAAAGCCATAAAGCTTTGGTACATAATACGTCATCAGTCACAGTTGTAAGAGATCTTTCCCGACCCCTGCTTTCCATTCCCCTATAGGACAGACTCCTGTCAGGTGCCCATATGAAAAAACTCATTAAAGAACTGATCCAATAATAATCCGTATTATTACAGCATTTTTAAGATTCACAAAACTCTTACCTCCACGTCTCTTAGATAGGCAGTATAACTATTTTCCCCATTTAATAGCTGAGAAAGTAAAATAACCTCCTTACACTTCAAGCTTGCAGATCAACTAATCACACAACCAAAGAATTGTCCAGTCTCACGCTGGAAAGGCCATCAGATGCCATCCGGGCAAACTCTTTTTTTTATTAATTATTTTATTTATTTTCTTGTTTACATCATTCATTTCCACCAGATTTTGAGTTACAAATTTTCTCCCTGTCCTTCCCCCACTCCCAAAGCCAAAACAGCAATCCCACTGTAAAGCCCCTCCTCCAATCTGCTCTCTTTTATGTCCTCCTCCAATGCCCCTCTAGCACAGGGAGGGTCTCCCTACCCCAGTACCTGTATATCTCAATTTCCAGTTGCATGTAGTTAATAATAATTATTATTATTTACATTATATATATATATATATATATATATACACACAGACACACACACATATATACACACATATACATATATATTTCCCTTTTTTTAACATTTGATTGTAGAGCTTTAAATTCTAGATTCTTTCAGTTCCTCCCTTGTCATCCACCCCCACTGGAAGGGCAAGCAATTCAATACAGAGTGTACATGTGTAATTACACAGGACATCTTCACAGTGGACATACTATGACAGTCTGATCATATGTCCTTCCTTCCTATCCCACCCCTCCCTTGTTCTGTTCTCTACCATGTCCCTGTCCCTTTACTGAAGTGTGTGCTTCCAGCAACCATCCCTCTGACCCTGCCCTCCCCTCCATCCTTCCCCCTCTCATCCCCATGCCCCCTACTC
>CM053597.1:67366735-67424649 GCA_028646575.1 Pseudocheirus occidentalis
TATTAAGTGCCTACTATGTGCCAGGCAGGAACTGTGCTAAGCACTTCACAAATGCTAACCCATTTGATCCTCACAACCCAGGGAAGTAGGTAATATTCTAAACCCCACTGAGGAAATTTGAGCAGACAGAACTTGCCCAGTATCTAGACTGTATCTGAGGATGCATTTGAACTCAGATATTCTTGACTCCTGAGGGCAACTATGTGACACAGCAGATAAAGTGTCTAGCCTGGGGGTCAGAAGATTCATTTTCATAAGTTCCAATCCAACCTCAGATACTTACTAGCTGTGTGACCCTGGGCAAGTCACTTAACCCTGTTTGCCTCAGTTTCCTCATCTATAAAATAAGATGGAGAAGGAAATGGCAAACCACTCCAGTATCTTTGCCAAGATACCCCTAATGGGGTCACAAAGTGTTGGACAAGACTGAAATGACTGAACAAAAAGATAAAAAAAACTCCCTGACTTCAGGTCCAGCACTTTTTCCACTACACCACCTGGCTGCCAAGCTGTAGGCACCTCAAACTCAACATGTCCAAAACAGAATTCATTATATTCCTCACCCCTTTCCCATCCCTCCTTTCCTCCTAACTTTTCTCTTACTGTCAAGGACACTGCCATCCTTCCAGTCACCCAGACTCACAACCATGTAATATGTTTAATATGCATAATGATATAAAATGGTAGGCAAAAAATGTAACCGATGCTGAGCTGAATGCTCACGGAAGTAATATAGTTGAAACTTACCCAGGCCATTCCAAGTCTTCTAGTCCAAGGTCTCTCCAAACTGCTCTACTGCTGAGGTTGATAATGGAAGCAAGTCTTTTCAGGTGCTGTGTTCGGAAAAGTGGACTTGAGACCACTGGGGAACACCTCACATTTTCTTTTCACATATGACTGTGGTTTTGTTTGTAAGTGCCATCGCAAATCTACAAGAAAAGCTGTCGTAGAGTCCTGATGTAATTTTGAGTGAAAAGTGCCCTTTGAGATCATCTAGCCAACCCCTTCCCCCTACAGATGTAATAGGATCCAGAAGCGTCTCAGATGCCATCAGCTTGCTTAGCATGTGGAAGACACTAGGGAACTTGATTTCCATAGAATTGTGATTACAATTATGGAAAATGCGTGAGAGAAACTGTGGCGCACGTGTGGAAATTCTGTGACCACATTGTGAACAGGAGGCTTTTTGACTGGCTGTGGAGGCATAGAAAGTTCACTTTCAGTCTTTACATCTTTTCATTTAATTTGGTAAACTATGTTCTAATGGGAAAGGCCTTATGGCTTTCACTCTCTCTCAGGCTATACGGCACCCCAAAATGAACCTTGATCTTTTCTATTCTAGGTGAAAGTGAATGAATTCTCCAATCATGGGAGTTTTCAAGCTTGAGAGAGTGAGGCACAGATATCCTAAAGTCAAACTCCAAGCTGGGTTTTGCAGCTAGCACAGTACTGATACTCCGAGAAGCAAGGAGTGACTTTCAGCAGCATGTCAAATTTGGACATGAACTTGGTGGGGCCAATGCTATTAAGTTCTGAGCCTGCTTCCCCAGAGGAATGAGGTGGTAGAGAGGAAAGCATGCCCCTGAGTTGCTGAGGAAAATGTTTGTGCTTTATTCTTGCTATACCTTAGAAGTAGATATCTCTTTGTAAAAGCTAGCTGATATTAAAAGGCTATATGGAACCAAAGTGATGGCAATTGGGCCCCAACAAGAGAATGAACACAGCAAGTCGGGGAATGAACTAATCACAGTAGAGAAAAGACTCTGTGACCTCCCAGCATGACCCCTTGGGAAGTCAGAGCTGTAGACACAGTAGTTCAGTTGTGGTAGAATGAGCCAGAGTACCCCTGTTACACAGATAAGGAGACTGAGGTTCAGAGAGATTAAATGAATTGACCCAGGACATAAATGTAGTAAGCACGAAAGCTAGAATTCAGAACTGCATTCTCTGATTCCACATCCAGTGCCCTTTATCCCCCTTCCCTAGATCCATCCTTACTCTAATTCAGTGGTTCTCAACCTTCCCAATGTCCTGACCCTTTAATACTTGTATGTGGGCATATCTGCATGTGGGCAGACCCGCCTGGAGATGGATAGAGGAGCGGTGTCTCGGTTCCTAAGACCATCGGAAATATGTGTTTTCTGCAACCCCTGTGAAAGGGTTGTTAGACCCCCAAAGGCGCCGTGACCCACAGGTTGAGAACTGCTGCTCTAATTTGATTACCACAGGAGCAAACTTCAAAAAGATAAAAGGAATGTACCATAAACAGTGCCCACGAAGCAAAACCATGAAGGTTATTTGGAGAGAAAGGAAATTACCTTCTAATAGATGGACTTAATCACCCAAGAATATTCCTTATAGCCACTAATATGCTATCTGTATAACACTGTGCAAGGATCTTGGATGGATACAAAGCATAACCCACATCCCTGCCCTTGAGGAGTTTATAATCAGTTGGGAAGAAAATATCTACAGAACTGCAAAGTAAATGAGCGGGAGAAAACAACAGCACAAGGTGTCTCTGTAAGATCCCAAGAAGTGTTGTTTATGAAGTATCTTATGTAAACATAGCGCCCACCATTTTCTTCACTGAAAATAAATCCTTCCCCTTTAATTTCCTGGCATTTAGTAGTGCGTTATGGTAACCATAAATAGAGCAGAAGCAATATACCTGCCAGAACAGATTGTGTATAATGTTCAGGAATACCTAATAGCTAAAAACACATCTGCAATGGGATCCCACCTGAGGTCTGTTTCACACTTTGATCAGGCAGAATTTCTAGGGTGCTTGTCTCTTGTTTGGCTCTCAAAGGCCTCCTATATTTCTCTAAGTTGGGGGCTATGCAGTTGCCAAGCATGTGAGTCTCCCCTCCCCCAAAATACCAGAACCTAGACCTGGGAGAGCAGGGAACTGGGAACCTAGGAAGGAGTCTGACACTCTGAAAACTGGGACTCAACTTTGTTCTCCATGACAGGTGTATGGTTTGGAGAAGGTGATTATTCCTTACTCCTTTGACTTGTGATTTGAACATTAATGCAATAATTCTCACATGGAACTATTCTAATGCCATTTTAATCATGCACCAAGCAAATAACCAAACACAGAGAGATGAAATGGAATATTTGTGGCTGCAAAGACAGATATCATTATTCAAGGGTAGAAGGATGGGAAAGGGGAAAGGGGTTTTAAAGGGATACTTCTTTGTTGTACTTAACACTGATAAATGACATACAAGTCTGTGTGACAGGATAACAGGGCAGAACTCCTGTCAGGGAGACAATGATAAATGTGGAGGCCGGGACAGAAAAGTCCACTAAAGAGAAATCTGTACATGACACCTTGCACATTGGATAGACTTGTCTGCCCAGCCTGACTAATCCACAAAGCCATCGTCTCCTCTCAAATTATGGTTCTGAGTCCATAATATACAGGTGCTCAGGTTGTATTTGTTTTTCATGTTTACCCACAGCTTGCTTAGGGATGTAGGCAGAGAGAAAACTCTTCATCATCATCATTGGAAGCATCAAAGGGTGAAAAGCAATAAGAAGATGGTTCAGTGCTAGAAGACAGACAATGTCCTTGCTTTAAATGAGTTTGCAAGTTGTAGGGATCTCATTCCCCCAGCCACTGTTGTTAGAGCTTTCTGTCTTCTCAGATTAGTCAGTATTTATTTATCTGGGGATATATTATATTCTCCCAGTAAAATGCAAGGGTACAGGGCAGCAAGGTGGTGCAGTGAATAGAGCACCAGTCCTGGAGTCAGGAGGACCTGAGTTCAAATCCAACCTCAGACACGTAACACTTACTAGCTGTGTGACCTCGGGCAAGTCACTTAAGCCCAATTGTCTGCTTTCCCCCTTCCAAAAAGGAAGAAGAAGAAGGAAGAAGGAAGAAGGGAGAAGGGAGAAGGAAGAAGAACAAGAACAAGAACAAGAACAAGACGGCAAGAACAGAGAATGAATGCTACCTTTTAGTCTTCTTATCCAACAGAGTGACTTGCACATTTTTTTGGTCTAAACCTGTGATTTCAATTTGTACTGGGAATTTGCAGTGTGGAAATTCCCTTCACCAATGAAGATCAGCAACTCAACTGTAATTTGTATTCCCAGCAAAATGAGAGATTAAGTGACTTGCTTATGATCACACAGCTAACATAGTTAGAAGTAGAACTCAATAGGCACTCATGACTCCAAGGCCAGTCCTTCTACCCATTAGGCCACACTCCTGTTGCCTTGTTTGTAATAAATAATATAAATTACTTAATATATGCTTATTCACATTAATGCTTACTACATTCATACAAATCATTACATTAATTGTTGTTGTTCAGTCTTTTCAGTTACATCCAACACTCTGCAACCCATTAGAGGGTTTTTTTGGCAAAGGATACTGGAGTGGTTTGCCATTTCTTTTTCCAACTTTATTTTAAAGATGAAGAACTGAGGCAGACAGGGTTAGGTATCTTGCCCAGGGTCACACAGCTAGTAATTGTCTGAGACCAGATTTGAACTCAGGAAGATGAGCCTTCCTGATTCTAGGTCTGTCATTCTATCTGCTGCACCACCTTTATTCACCCCTTACATTCACATAAAAACTTATTCAAGTTCAATTGAATTGCTACTAAGGCCAAGACTTCATGGAGGCCAACAAGTAGACCTCCCACTGCCTGAATGACCAGTCAGGATCACCACCTCATTGACTTGGCAAATCTGGATGAATGGAATGGGTTTTTGAAGGACCACCACCCACCTCCTGAAAAATTTGCCCACTTATGGTTTAACTTAACTCTCTAGTTATTTTCCAAGAACTGAAACTAAGACCAATTAATAGTAATAATACCTAATTAATGGTAATAATACCTAACATTTATATAGGACTTTAATATTCACAAAACATTCTGTGTGTATGTGCATATATGTGTGTATACACATATGTATGTATATACATGTATGTATATGTATATGTGTGTATACGCATGTGTATGTATGTATGCATGCATGTGCGCACATGCATATATATATATAAAATCTCATTCAAGTCTCATAGCCTAGTGAGATAAATATTGTTTCCTTTTACAAATGAGGAAACTGAGGCCAGAGGGCCTAACTCTGGGCAACTAGCCTAGCTAGTAAGTTGTCAGAGATGGATTCAAACCCAGACCCTCTTTACTTTAAGTTCAATGTGGGCTTTCCATTACATCCTGCTGCCATATCTCCCAGAAATTCCCAGAATGATCCCCACTAAAAAGAAAAATGGATAAAACCCAACTCTGCTTCAGAAAAACTACATAACCTTACAAAAATTACTTAACTTTTCTGAGCGCCAAATTTCTCATCTATATAATACAAAGGGTTGGACATGATGAAATCTAGGGTACCTTAAGTCTCAAATCCTTTGGGTTTTTTGTTTTTTGTTTTTAATGATTGATCTCTTGTGAACAAAGCAGTGACTCTGATGCAGAAAAATATCTTAAATTCCATCTTACTCAAAATGACACAAGCTTTTCATGTACCTTTGGTTCAAAGGAGAAAAGAAGAGGGACTGGAATCCCTCAAGAAAGGCGTTCCCATCTTCAAGAAGCAATTCAGAGCCGTTCACAAAGGAAAATTCAAGAATCAGATCTGGAGAATACATTCATGTAACGCGCTGTGAACCTTCTCCTTCACAGATGACTAATGCAGTTTCTTTCAGTAGGAAGACAAGCCCAACAGAATAAATGGGATCTCGGGTAAGACTGGAAATAAAGGCAAGGTCAGACAAGGTCAACAAGGTTAAGATGATCTAAGATGCTGGTGACTCCAGATGTGGGAGGTGCGACTGCGCAGCAGAGCCCCTACTGGAAATAGATGTTCCAAGTCGGTGTCCGTTGATTGGCAAGTGCTTGAGCAATCAATGGTTTGTAAGTGTAATAGAATATTACCTCCCTGTAGGAAACAATAAATATGAGGAATCCAGACAAACACAGGAAGACGCATATGAATGACTCAGAGTGAAGCAAGTGGAGACAGGAGGACAATAGAAACATTAATAATAATTAATAGTATTTATGATGTGCCAGGCACTGTGCTGAGCCCTTTACAGTCATCATCTCATTTGATCCACACAATAAGCCTGGGAGGTAGATGGTATTATTATCTCAATTTTACAGATAAGGAAACTGAGGCAAAGAAGTTGTGTGATTTACCCAGGATCACACAGCTAGTCAGTGTCTGAGGACAGATTTGAACTTGGGTCTTCCTGACTCCAGGCCGGGCATTCCATCCAGCCACCCCATTGACTAAAATACTGTTAATACAAACAACATTAAAGTACAGGCAAGCCCTGATAAACTGTAATGTCAATCTCAGAGAACCACGACGCTAGCCACAAGACTTGGGTTCAGATTCTGGCTCTTCCATTTACTATTTGTGTGACTTGGACAAGTAACTTAAGCTTTACGCCCCTCGGTGTGCTCATCTATGAAATGAGAGGTTTGACCTAGACTATTTCTAAAGGCCCTTCCAGTTCAAGGTCTACAGTAGTATAAACTAATGGATGAAATGCACTTTTCTTCTCAGTAGGGACACAGAAGACTCCATAGGTATGTAGAATGACAATGGTTTCTAAGCTTAAATGTTTTTCCTTGTTACAAAGGAGAATTTGGGGTGAGGAGGAGATAAGAGAGAATGATAGTGTAAATTAAAAGAACGCCATCATTTACAGAGCCCTTTCAGATTTGGAAAGGGTTTGCATATATTATCTACAGGAAACAATTAAAAACAAGTTATGTCCAAAAGGAAGTTCTTGTTGTATTGTGATGTATTCAATGAGGTATAACGGTAAGATTTGGTGGCGTGGTGCATAGAGGGCTGGATTTGGAGGTCAGGAAGACCTGAGTTCAAACGCCATCTCAGACAAATGTCTCAGATATTTACTAGCTGTGTGACCCTAGACAGGTCATTCAACTTATCTCAGGTTCAGTTTCATCCTCTGCAGAGAGGAGATGATAGTAGCATCTACCTCACAGGGCTGACGTGAGGCACAAATGAGGTGATAAATGAAAAGAGATCTGCATACATTCTAGCTCTAAGTGTTGGCTATTATTATGGGATAATGAAACTTTTCAAAAGCAAACACAATAGAATCTATACACCCAAAGGAGCATAGGGAGACCCCTTGGGAGGCTAGACAATTAGTACAGTGATATGGCCATTGTTTAACATCTTGGGAATGGCTTTCAAGGTCTCATCATAAGCCACCCAAAAACTAAATTACTTAAAAATCACTCCCTCCTTTGTATAAAAGCCCTTATCTATCATTCAATTTGTTCACAAAAGATTTTTCCAGGTGATGTCTGACCATTTCCAAAAATCAAATGAACCTTTAGAAAAAGATCTAAGGATATTCAAAAGAAATGTGCTGGGGCAGCTAGATGGTGCACTGAATAGAGCACTGGTCCTGGAGCCAGGAGGACCTGAGTTCAAATTCAACTTTAGACACTTGACACACTAGCTATATGACCTTGAGCAAGTCTCTTAACCTTAATTGCCCTGCCCTCCTCCCTCCAAAAAAAAAAAAGCAAAAGAATGTGCTATAGACTCTAAAAATATCCCAAAAGGTTTTGAACTGTAACATTGCTGGAATCAGTGGATGGTCTCCCATAGGAATTCTTGGAAGGGAACAGCATTCATTTGGACAACGATGTTCTGCTTTATTTTCCAAAACATGTCTCATTACCCTTTAGTCACACCTCGTATGTGTGTGTGTGTGTTTATCTTACTGAGAATAATGTGGTTGAACTATGTTGCATGTGTTTTTCACAAATAGACTCTGCATATGCTTAGTCCAGGACATATTAATACATAATTATCTCATGGGCAATCCCATAGGGCTTGTGGAGCCAGCAGAACAAATACCATTATCAGAGTGGGAGGTTCACAGAGAGCTATGGAAGTACTCGGCAGTGAGCAGAAGAAGCACACATACAGTCTAAGTTATAACACAGTTAGCTATGAAGCACATAGGAACATAGGATGGGGTGTTTCCCCAGGACATTTCTCCTTGTATCATAGAAGCAGTTTGACAGTCAGTCAACACACAATTATTAAAGATTTACTATGTCAAGAATTAGGTAAGACAAAGGGAGGTAAAGACCAACCCTGTCTTCAGGAGTTCCTAATCTAAGGAGGGAGACAAAATGCAAATAATTGTATACATAGAAGACAGGTGACAAATGAAAGGTAATCTCTGAGGGAAGGGAAAGGATACCTGGCTAAGGTGGGTTTTGAGCTGTCTGGAAGGAGACTGGGGAAGTGAGGAAGAACATTCTACGCATGAGATGGTGGCCAGTATGAATGCATGGAGGCAGCAGATGGATTGGAATATATAGGAAATGCAAGTCAGCCAATGTAACTGAATCTGAAGCGTGTGGAGGGCAGGAAGATACGAGAAGACCAGAAAAGTAGAAAGGGCCGGGTTGTGAAGGACTTTGAATTCCCAAAAGAATTTTTGTATTTGATCCCCGAGATAAAGGAGAATCAGTGCAGTTTGTGGAGCAGGGGAGTGACACAGTCAGGCAGAGTTTAATCACATCACTTTGTTAGCTAAGAGGATGATGAAGAGGAGTAGGGAGAAGCTTAAGAAAAGGACACCAGTTAGAAGGTTCTTGTAATTGTCTAGGAAAGGAGAGACAAAGGCTTGTAGAAGAGACCTGCCTGAATGAGTGGTGAGAAGGGGACCTAGATATGAGAGATAATGTGAAGGCAAAAACCCAAGATGTATAGAGGAAGAGCTGAAAATGACACCAAGGTTGGGAGCTGCATGTCTTCTAGGATGGCCATGCCAGTGACCATAACAGAAAAGTTGGGGAGAAAGGAGGGCTTGGGGGAAGGGGAAGTTGAGTTCTGTTTTGGATGTGTTGAGCTTGAGATGCCTATAGCTAAGTAGCTAGGTGGCCCAGTGGATAGAGGGTTAGGCCTGTAGTTAGAAAAATCTGAGTTTAATTCCAGTCTCAGATATTTACTAGTTGTGTGACCTTGGGCAAGTCACCTAACCTCTGTCTGCCTCAGTTTCCCCAACTATAAAATTGGGGTAATAATAGCATCTATTCTGTAAGGTTATCATGGGGATCAAATGACATAAAACTTACAAAAAGCATTTAGTACAGTGTCTGGCACAGAGTAGGCACTGAAAAAATGCTTTTTCCTTCTGCCTTCCTTTCCCCTTCTCTATAGCACATTTCCAGCTCAGGAGAGAGATAAAAGATGGAGAGACAGATTGGATGGATGGACGGATGGACGGATGGACGAATAGACAGATAGACAGACAGATAGACAGATAGACAGATAGACAGATAGACAGATAGATAGATAGATAGATAGATAGATAGATAGATAGATAGATAGATAGATAGATAGATAGATGGATAGATACAGTGTGTGTGTATGTATACACACATACATACCTACATGCACATATCTATGGAGAGAGACAGAGAGATGAATCATCTGAATTTTGACAATGTTGTAACATTAAAATTTCTCAAATCAAAGATCTTTGGGGATCATTATCCCCTCTTACTACAGTCACATAAATTCATCACATCCCAGTCATTGAAATATATTGAAACAATTCAATCACATTTTACCTTTTTCCCTCTAAAGTGAATAAGGTATTAGAATAGCTAGATGTCTGATCAGATTTGAACTGAAACATACATTTTTGACATAGTAAACATGGTCATTTATTTTCCTTGTGGGGAAAGAAAATAAGTGTTTGTTAATTGAAAAAGAAAATTTTAAAGAATAGTCTGATATAAGAATGGCAGACTCTGGGGTGGCTAGGTGATGCAGTGAATAGAGTACCAGCTCTAGAGGTAGGAGGACATCAGTTCAAATCCAGCCTCAAACACTTAACACTTTCTAGCCTTGTGACCTTGGGCAAGTCACTTAACCCCAATTGCCCTTCCCTCCAAAAAAGATTTTTTTAAGGCAAAAAATAAACTCTTTAAAAAAAAGGAATAAAATGATTTTTAAAAAGAATGGTGGACTCTTTAGGAGTGCTCTTGTTATCAGCACTCACTCTACATGGGGTACAAATTAAGAAATCAAAGGGACCTTCATGGTCATCTCATTGAATGCCCTCATTTTATAGTTAAGAACATCAAGACCCAAGAGGTGAAACAATCTGCCTGGGGTCATAGAGGTAGTAAGGGGCAAAACCAAGATGTGAACCCAGGGTCTTTTGACTTCAAATTCATTTACCACTATACCAAGCTACATCCCAAGATCATGGGTAAGGTTGCAAATCATAACACTGAGGAGAGTAAGAAGACTGTATTTTTCTTAAGTTAGGGTTATTCTCACCCACTTGTTGGCTATCATCAGCTCCATCAAGAAGATAGATTTCAGTTCAATTCAATAAAGTATTGTTGAAGTATTAAGTACCTAGTGTACAAAACACTGGACAAAGTCCAGAAGAGATACAAAATTTAAGTAAAGTTCCTCATGGAGCATGGCATCTGGATTTGACTATCATTATCATTGTGAACTTCACCTTTAGTTTCTCTAAAAGACCTTAATGAAGACTCATAAGTCTAATTCAATTCCACAAATATCTATTGAACACCTAGTCTGTGCCTTGAACTGAAATGGATACAAAGTTGAAGGCCACAGCATTAATTAAGTTGAGTCAGGAAGAACTAGGTACATTATGACTACCATAATAATGGAGTAAAGGGAAGAGTAGATTAGAATACCTCTCCATGGAGCCACTTCTTAGGGAGCTAAGCAATTGCACTTTGGCTCTAGGGGAAGGGACTCTAATCCAACACTGCTCTTATATAAACAAAAATACTAAAAAGTAGTTTAACACTGACAAGTTTTTATGACTGATTTTGGTCCCAGAAAACTTACCATCAAACATATTTCCCTTTTCTCATTAGGAAGATGGGGGATCACTAGTGTGGAATGTGGTATATACTGTCAGAGATTGTTGTTGAGCTAGTTTGGTTGAGTTTGCCTAAGTGGTAGTGATGATGGTAATGGTCGTGATGGTGATAATGGTGGTGGTGGTGGTGGTGGTGGTGGTGGTGGTGGTGGTGGTGTTACAAGGGAAGGTTCAACAAAGGGGTCATAGTGTTGGGGGGGAAATTACTTGTACATAAATCAAAGAAAACATTAAAACTTTTTTTAAAATGAGCTCCATTAAGGAGCCTACAGTCTAAGAGGGGATCAATATGTCCATCTTAAACCAGCTCAAGGTTATCTGTAAAATGGCTATGAGAATCTTCGGGAGATGCTAGAAGAGTTACTCCATCTTCTAAAATTAGGTGCATCTCCCTAGATTATACAATGCAAACATCTTAGTTGTTGTTGTGACTGATATAATTATTACTACTCTCATCAAATTTAAGGATGCATACAGTTTTTCTAGGTCATGTCCCTTCAACCCACTGTATCAATTTCTCTTTAGCTCAAAGATGAAGTGTTTCCCTTCTAATAGCTATGGAGAGATAAAAAGGGAAAGCAGCAAGTTATCACCCAAATGCCCCTCTCCCAACTAGTCTGTCACGGTTTGTCTAATGTGAGTAACATTAACACATTGAAATAGAAACTGTTTCTGTGTCATCAGAATCAAATATAGAAAGGAGAACAGATTCTCAGTTTGGGGAGATTTCTGAATTTGTTGGTATTCATTTTCCTCATTAGTCACCCCAGATGGTATGTGACAAAGGAAAAACATACCTCATTTCCAACGTTGCATTATTCAGTATTGATTGCCCCGAAGGTCACTCCAATTCACTTTGATCATTTGTTTCAAGGGAGCTGTGTGTATTTTTTTTAACTTTAGCTTCCAATATTTTCCACTTTATCTAATGTACTTCACAATTTACAAATGTCGTTTAGAACCCAAGGAACAAGTGACAGGTATTAAAAACCCATGTATGTACCTCCAACAATGCCATTAATTTTAATTGAATATTCAATCAGTCTGTGGGAATACTTTAGAGTTTAAATTCTGTTCTTTTTTTGTGGCAGCTTTAATGCGTTGATATTCATATCAAATTAGGAACTTTTAAGTTGTTAATCTGTATCACCTAAAACTGATAATAAAAATATATCTATATATTTCAGAGCAATTACAGTTTCAGTCAAGAGAACTCATTTTATGAAATACCTGCTTGCCAAAGACTACAATTTACTTTTTACAGTTCCATTTAATGATCTGACATTTGAGACATTTCCTAATTAATTCAAACTCTGTCTAAACCAGCTGTGATAAATATAACCTGTACAGAGAGGATTATAATGTCACTTCTGGCAAATCTGGAGAGTGGGCAAGGATGAGAGTTACACAGAAAGAAATTCATTTTGACCCAATGGTTAGTATAGGGACAGGTCTTGTGTTCTGACCGGGTTCACTATATAAGGATTGTATAGGAAAAGAAAATAACAGAACTCCTCAGGCAGCCTCTTAATTTGAAATGAATTCTGTTGCACAGTGATAGATATGCCATGTATCAGAGATTGATAAAAGTTACTGTATCCAGCCAATCAAACTCTCTCTTTTATATTCTCCCAAGGTGCTTGGTAGGTATATCTAAGCAGTCTTCAATGCTGTAAGACCTTAAAGGAATAGGACTTTAAAAGAGTATCAGAAAAAAGAGGGAGGACAGACTTCATTCTAGACTAAGCATATTTCATTTATTTGTTTGATTGTTTGTTTGTTCATTTGTCATGTACTTCTATCCAGATGTTAGGAGAAGCCATCATCATTCTAGACTTTCGGATATCAAAGAGAGTCAAGATAATATAGACATCAGGTTTGAAGAGGGGGTTGACTGAGAATGTGAATATTGTAAAAAAAAATTTTATTCTCCCCCTATGAATCGTGTTTGGTTGAGGGTTTTCTTTTTGTTGTTGTTTTTCTATATCTGCACAAAAGGCTAGGCATTTAAATTTAAAGAAGGCTTTTAGAGACAAGCCTTCAAAATGTGAAATCCCATTGTTGCCATTGCACACAGCACTTTCCAGCCTCAGACAATAAATCCTTGAAATATAAGATTGAAGTTAACAAAAGGGCCACATAAAACTAGGGTCTCCAATTGAAATGGATGCCATTTTCACAGGAGTGACTCCCCCCACTCTTTATTTATAGGAAAGAGGGAGGCTCCTAGTACAGGCCCCAATGTTTAAAGAATTCGTACATTGCAGGGTTTTGTTTTTTGGTCCCTTTGTGGGAATGGGGTAAGGGAAAGGCATTGTTATTACTGTCTCTTTTAAACTCTACCACATTATTTAGAAATTCCTTCCATATCTACAGATTTTTAGCTTTAGTTCAATAACAGTAAACACGGAGGTGACAGATGATTTTTTTTGGTGCTAGATACCACACACTCCAATGCTACATAGACATGTCAAAAGTAAAAGACTGCAACCTTGCTCCTCATGCTTTTTATAAGAAAACTAAGAATCCTTGGGGAAAAAATCAGCCTCAGGAGCTGTCCACTTCAGCATTGTTAACTAGTACATTAAAAAACTTCATTAACAAATTACTAATGTCGAAAAGGGCCAGATTAAGGAAACAATTGTGTATCTCCACCAATGATGCCAGAAAACAAGTTGAAGGCTGATTTTGAAATGCATGAACATGAAATTTCTTTCCTTCTGTCTCAAGCATCTAGAATAATCTGCCTTCCTAACTGCTTGGCGATAGGATTTAGACAGGCTTGACATTTTCTTCCTATTATTCCCTCTTATTTTGGAGGGGGAGAAGAGGGAAAGGGTTATTGAATTATTTTAGCTGAAAGGTTCTGGAAATGATGGCCATGAATATTACTTTCTCCATTTGTCCAGGAAAACACAAATCATAATTTTTTAGGCAGGATTTAGCTAGATTGCACGTGCATGGGGCTCCCTGCACCTAAGTGAGTGACAGAGGGGGTAAATGAGGATTTCATGTTATCCTAGAAGGTAGAACAATCTGGTTCTAATGACTTTAAATGCTTTTGTTTTTAATTTTAAATTTAAAAATCTGCTTACTTACAGATTTTGAATGCAGCTCTATATTATCTTAATCATTAATTGTATTTTTTGTAAATCCTTTGATGGGTTTTTCATTAGGTTATGAGATTGGGAGGCAAACGTGAAACAAACAAAACTCCTTGTGCTGGATCTCTCATTATCCATGGTGAAAGAAATTGCTTTTCTTATTCTTCCAAAGAGAAAATACCTACCATCTCCCCCTTACCCTCTCCAACCCATTTTGTTCCCAATTAAGTTAGACATAGTCAAAGTAAAGCTGACTAATTTGCTCCATCTGTGTGTGTGTGTGTGTGTGTGTGTGTGTGTGTGTTATGTTTTCCAGTGGGTGTGGGTGTGGGTGTGGATAGCTCTAGCACTGTCCTGTTTTCTTTTATGGAGGTGCCCTCCAGTGGCTTCTGAAAAAACTGCAAAGTGAAAGTTCTAACATCACAGCCTGTGGTACAGTAGGATTTGTATCCTGGAAACAGAATATTTTATTTAATTCCTGCTTTTAATCACATTCTTTGATTAATATGAGAGTATTTGCTATTTACTATGAACATGTTATATCTACACATATACACATGCACACACACACACACACACACACACACACACACACACAGAGTTCTTTCAGGGCAAGAACTTGTTTCACTTTTTCATTTGTATGTCCAGAATCCAGTACAGTATCTAGCACACAATATAGGCACTTAATAAATGACTGTTGGTGGGGCAAAAACAGTAGAACACAACACTGAAGGCCAGGAAATTATAGTCACCAAGCCTGGGTCCATAGTTATGAGAAAGCCCTTCCTTCCCACTCTCACTCCATCTCTCCTCCTTTCCAGATATGGACCATTGAGGGTATAGAATACTGAATATATAATAGGGATAAGCTAGAAGTTTTTCCAATAAGACTGGAGGTGAAACAAGGACATCCATTATCACCACTTATTCAACTAGAATACTAGAAGCGTTAGCTTTGACAATAGGAAAAGAAAAAGAAATTTAAGAAATTAGAACAAGCAAGAAAAAACAAAGCTATCACTCTTTGTAGATGACATGATGATATACTTAGAGAATCCTAGAGAATCACATTAAAAAACTACTTGAAATAATAAACAAGTTTAGCAAAGTTGCAGGATATAAAATAAATTCACATAAATTACACCATATACCAAAATAAAGTCAAAGTGGATACATGAATTAGATATAAGCAAACTGGAGAACAAGGAATAGCTTACCTGTCGGATTTATGGAGAATGGAAAAATTTACAACTGAACAAGAGATAGACAACGTTATGAAAAGCAAAATAGATAATTTTGATTACATTAAATTTAAAAAATTTTGTATAAACAAAGCCAATGCAATCAAGATTAAGAGTGGAGCAGAAAACTGTGAAAGAATTTTTACAACCAGTGTCTCTGATAAAGGCCTCATTTTTAAAAATATAGAGAGACCTGAGACAAATTTATAAGAATACAAGTCATTCCCCAATTGATAAATGGTCAAAGGATATGAAAAGACAGTTTTCAGATGCAGAAATTAAAGGTATCTACGGTCATATAAAAATGCTCTAAATCACTACTGATTAGAGAAATGAAAATCAAAACAACTCTGAGATACCACATCACACCTATCAGACTAACATGACAAAACAGGAAAATGATAAATGCTGGAGAAGATGTGTGAAAATTGAAACATTAATGCTTTGTTGGTGGAGTTGTGAACTGATCCAACCACTCTGGAGAGTAATTTGAAACAATGTCTCAATGGCTATAAAACTCTGCATATCCTCATATAAAACTCAGCAATACCACTTCAAGGTCTATATTCCAAAGAGATGATACAAATGGGAATAGGTCCTAGATGTACAAAAATATTTATAGCAACTCTTTTTGTAGTGGCAAAGAACTGGACATTGAAAGGGTGCCCATTAGTTGGGGGATGACTGAACAAGTTGTGGCGTATGAATGTAATGTATTATGCTATAAAAAATGATAAGCAGGCAGACTTCAGAAAAACACGGAAAGATTTCTATGAACCAATGCTGAGCAAAGTGAGCAGAACCAGGAGAATGTTGCACATAGTAACAGCAACATTGTATGATGACTAATTTTGATAGACCTGTCTCTTCTTAGCAATGCAAGGATCTAAGACAACTCCCAAGATTTGTGATGGAAAATGCTATCCACATCCAGAGAAAGAATTTCAGAGTCTGAATGCGGATCAAAGCATACCCTTTGTTCTCTCATTTGTTTTTGTTTCTTCTTTCTCATCATTCCTATTGGTTCTAATTCTTCCTTACAACATGACTAACATGAAAATAGGTTGAATATGAATGTATATCTAGGTCCTGTATCAGATGTCATATTGTCTTGGGGTGGGAGGAGGGGAGAGATGAGGAGAAAATTTGGAACTCAAAATCTTATGGAAGTATGAGTTGAAAACTAAGAAGAAATTAATTAATAAAAAAATTTTTAAAGAATTCTACATTTAGCATCAATCTTTTTTGATGCATTGCTTGGTTTTGTTGAACTGGATTTTTTCCCCTCCTTTTTATTTTTTGTTATAAGAGATTGGTCTCTGAGAGGGGAAGTGGGAGGAGGAGGGATAAGTTGGGATATGGAGGTGATAAACAAACAAAAGATATCAATTAAAATTTTTTTTAAAAAAGAGTAGATTGACAACTTTACATGAACCAACCAAAAATTACTTGTTGACTATTTAATTCACTTGGATTTTTGTTTTGTTTTAAGACTATTTTTGCTACTCAGACTTTATAGGAATTCTTCATAAAATAGCTTTGGCCTTGTATTTTAAGTGGACAGTTCATAGGGTCATTATCTTAGGGATAGATGGAAACTTTGAAGATATCTATTCAGTGGATAGAGAGAATACCAGGCCTACAGTCAGGAAGACTCATCTTCCTGAGTTCAAATCCAGCCTCAGACACTTACTAGTTGTGTGACCCTGGGCAAATCACTTAAACCTGTTAGCTTCAGTTTCTTCAACTGTAAAATGAGCTGGGGAAGGGAATGGCAAATCACTCTGATATCTTTGTCAAGCAAACCCCTGGCAGGATTTAGCTAGATTCTATGTACATGGGGCTCTTTACACCTGGGGACAGGGGGAAATGGGGATTTCATGTTATCCTAGAAGGTAGGACAATTTAGGGAGTTGGTTTTGATGGCTGCTAATTGTTTTTATTTTAAATAAAAGTACCCACTTATTTATTTACAGATTCTGAGTATAGCTCTGTATTTTCTTGATCAACAATTTTATTTTTGTAAATCCTTTGTTGGGTCTTTTTCACTAGGTTATAGGATTAGGAGGTAAATGTGAAACAAACAAAATTTCTTTTGATCTCCCACTATCCATGGTGAAAGAAATGTATTTTCTTATTCTATCATAGATACCTAGCAGTTCCCCTTAGGCCTTCCTAAATCCTACACAACCGAAAAATGACTGAACAGCAACAACTCTCCCATACCCCTATTTTCAAGTTGTGGATACTGAAGCTTAACAAGGGTGAGGGACTGAAACCCAAAGTCCCATGGGTTGTCAAAGGCAAACCAAAGACTCAAGCCCAGGTTCTCCAACTTGAAATCCAGCACTCTTTCCATTATGAAGCATTACTTCCCCAGTCCTAAGAAAATGAATTTGACCTCTCCATGAAATCCTACAAGTAGTGTGTGTTTCAAGGTAAGATGAGTTTGAGGGAATGGAGGGAGGAAGAATAAATCGTCCTGTGAATGGAGCACAGGAGAACAATTTGAAGAATCTCACCCATGCCCACCCCTCCAGCATCCCATGCATCTGTCAGGTTAAGCAAAATCAATACCCTTGAAATTTCTTGTCTTCCAGCCTTTTTCTCCCCTTCTATATTCTGCCAGATCTTCCCAACTATTTGATGGGTTTGCCCACGCATTTCTCTGTCCCTGTCTCTGTAGAGTTCAGTTAGGGCCCTTAGTGAGGCTCAGGTCCCTGTTTGGGTTTTCAATGGGCTTGGTGATGGGCTGAGTTTAGAGGTATCATATGTACAAAAGTATCAAAAATCTTCTGTCCAGCAAGCTCATCTATTTGCGTTTTGGATTTGTTTTCCAAATTGTCCCTAAAGCAGTCTCATTCGTATTTTTTCCATGAGGACTAAATATATAATCACAATAATAAGAGCTCACACTTCTACAGAAATTTGGGGCTTTCAAAGAGCTTCACAAGCAATAGTTCTATGAAGGCAAGTGTTATTATCCAAACTTTACAGATGAGAAAAATCAAGGCTCAAGGAGATCAGTTAATTAGCACATTGTGTGAGTTGCAGTCTGCTAACAAGTCCTGGGGTCAGTATTTGAACACAGGTTTCTTGACTCCAGGTCCAGCACTTTCTCCTATGTTATAATGTCTCTAGGTAATAAGCAATAATTCAAAGAACCCAAATTTTCTCCTTTCCTCATTTCTAAGCCTGAGTATGATTGTCTATGAACATTTAACAAGCAGTTAGAGCACTATTCTTAGAAAACTAAGGACACAGCCCCTTCTCACCTGAACGAATTAGCTCCTCTCTGATTCAAATCAACAGGACAATACTAGATTCCTAATCAAATGTCTCAAAAACACATCAGTCACAAGGATTGAAAGAGTACCATGGACTGACCGATTCAGTTCTATCAACACTACTTAGAAACATAATTTAAAGTCCATGCTTTGTTGATGCTAGCTCAGTAGTCAGCAGCTCCCCATCATTGACTAAATTAAGTCTAAAGTCCTTATCCTGGCATTCCAGACCCTCCACAGTCAGGCTGGAGCCTCTTTTCCTCCTCTTACCTCCTATTATTGCTTACACAACTCTCCAATGTGGCCACAGTGAAAGAAATGCCCCCAATTTATAGTTACAGCATATCTTGGCTCCTGCAATTCTTCCTATCCATTTTTGAAAGGCCAGGCATGGAGATTTCCATGGTCATTCCATTAGGAGAACTAGCTCCCTCTGAACTGAAAGGGACTTTCCAGATCATCTTGCCTTAGGTACCAAACATCTGGCCCAAAGGTCACATGTAGCCTGAACCAGATTAAAATGCAATTGGGAAATAGTTCACAAAATGAAAATACAATAAAACACAGATATGAATAATAATTCTAAATCAATGTGCACCTGCAGGTATCCTTGTATATGATTCAGTGGACTTGTCTCTATTTGGGTTTGACCACTGATCCAGCCCAATTTATCCAACTTGCAGATGATGAAACTGAAACACAGTGGAAGGGAAATGACTTGTCCATGGTCATACAGCTAGAAAATGACAGAGCTGAGATTTGAGACCAGGTCTTCAGACTTCAAATCATCAATGATCTTTCTGCTACAATACACTCATTCCCATAATTTGCTATTTGTCCATTCATGGAGCAATTATCACATATGGCTTTGCATGGATCCATATTTCTCATCTTTTCCACTAGACCATAAGCTCCTAGGTCAAAGGCTGTGTCTCTTATTCTTTTTTGCCTACCATACCACCTAGCATATTGTAATCACTTATAAATATTTGTTGGATGAATGATATTGTCTTCAGGTGTGAAGTTCTATGCTAGTCCAAATACAGGGAGTCTCAGAAGACTTACTTAGCAATTAAAAGCAACTTAAGCTTAAAACTGCACTAAGATACCTTGGATAGATCTTCCCTTTCCATGCCACCCCAAAAAATTAGCTTGTACAAAATCTGGTCTATGCTTGCCTCCTGACTGACTTTTGTCTGATCCATCTCTAGCTAGCCTCCCCATAAGAGCATCTGGTAGGTCTTTTTTTTCCCTTCTACCCCTTTGTGTGTGTGTTTGTCTAAGGATCTGCCAAAGCTGTCTACTCATATGCCCTCTTCAAGGAGATTCACATTGCTTTAAGCCCCTCGCTATTACATGTAGGTTCTAAGATGCAAACAGCATGGGCTACCTCTCCTTCCCAGCTGACCAACCGTTATACCTAGCTTGCATATTTTCTTAATGCTGTAAGGTTATATGACCTTTTTTCAGTATATACTACACTTTTTCTTCCTCTTAGAAAGACGTCATCCTATACTTTACGGGGCAACCTGCCAATATTCAAACAAATATGATATTCATTTTATTCCCAAAGGGCTAAACATGAGGTTCTTAGACTGGATGGACTCAAATGGGAACAGAACACGGTATCTGATTCCCAGTGCCATTAATGACATTCAGCTAGCAGGACCAGTACAATGTAGTCTCATTACAAAAAGGTACATTATTCTATAACTTTAAAGCATCCCTTAAATGACATCTCCTGAAAATAGAGCAGAAGCCTAACAAAACACAGTTATTCTGTAAAGATGGTGCTCTACCCTTCTCTCAATGGAAGGAAGGAGGAAAGGAAAGAAGGGGAGAAGGAAGGGACAGAGAGAGGGAGGGAGAAGGAAGGAAGAAAGGAAGGAAGGGAAGGAGGAAGGGAGGGAGGGAGGGAGGAAGGAAAGCTTTTTCTTAAGCACCTACTTTGTTCCAGGCACTGTGCTGAGGGCTTTACAAATATTCTCTCATATGATCCTCACGTGAGCCCTAGAAAGTGTTATTCTTACCCACATTTTGTAATTGAAGAAACTGCAATGAACAGCAATTAAGTGACTTGCCCTGGGTCACACAGCTGCTATCTGAAGTAACATTTGAACTCAGGTCTTCCCAACTCCAGACCCAGCACTCAGTTATCCACTGTGCTGCCTCTAGCATTATATGTCAAAATATAAACATTTATTAAATGCCTACTATGTTCCAGGCACTGTGCTAAACATTGGGGATACAAAAGGAGGCAAAAGACAGTCCCTGACCTCAAGAAACTTAGAATCTAATGGGGTTAAGAACATGCGAACAAATATGTGTGAAGCAAACAACACAGAAGAATAAAAAAGAAATAATTAAAAGTGAAAGCACTGAAATTAAAAGGGGCTGGAGAAGTCTTCCTAGGGAAGAGAGGGTTTTAGTTGTGACTTAAAGAAAACAAGGAAGGTGGGTGGTTGGAAAGGAGGAGGGAGAGCATTCCAGGCTGGGCAGCCCGAGAAAACGCCCAGAGCCGAGAGATGGAACATCTTGTGTGTGAACAGCCAGGAAGCCACGTCAGTGGATGGAAGAGCACATATGTCAAGAAGTAAGGTGTAGGAAGACTGGAAAGGTAGGAGGGGACTAGATTGTGAATGGCTTTGAATCCTAAGCAGAGCATTTTGCATTTGCTCCTGGAAGCAATAGAGGTACAGGTAGAAACAAGATTTGGCAGCTAGGTGGGGTGAGGGAGAGAGAGAAATGAGGCAGCAAACATGGGAGACTGGAGGGATTGTGGCATCCCTGACAAAATTTTTGAAATGTCCAATAAGCAGCTGGTGATGCTAAACTGGATCTCAGGAGAGAGAATGAACATAGTGGCTAAATAAGTCAGAGAGATCAGAAGTCTGGGCACTTTCTCATTCAGCCAGTCTTTATAGACACCATGGTGTTCCTCAGCATGCCTTACAGTTAAATGCATCTTTGATAGGCACATACAGCAGGAAAGCTAAAACCTCAATTAAATGCAAAGCTTAGGGAACTAGAATGGAATTTTCTATTTAAGTCAGAATAACCAGAACCTCTCCCTGTCCTCTTTTTTAAAGGCTAGTTGCAAATCTTTCCCAATTAAGCTTCTTGAAGGCAGGGGCTGTTTCTCTTGTGTTTGTATGCCTCTTGATGATGACAATTCCTGACATTTAGAAAGTTTCACAAAACCCCTCATTGATTGACTGGCTGATTGGATCTCCCTAAGCATAAAGGAATATTTGGTGATTTAAAAAATCCTACTCCAGAGCCATTTCCATGATCTAGGACTGGGGTGTAGTTTTAGAAGGTGCAGAAGATTGGGCTGAACACTCATACTTAGTAATAAAAATACGTTACCTTCACTTTTCTCCAGGCTACTTCAGTGGGTTTTCTATTGTCTCTCACAATATCTCTATGAGGTAGGAGATTGGTGGGCATCTACCCTATTTGATACCTGAAGGAAAATTTAATTCAGTAAACATTTATTTAGCAACTTGTGTGTATAGAACTGTGCTAGAGATACAGACTCAAAAGATGATGCCAACTTTGCCCTTGAGGCAAAAATGAGAAGGTAAGGAGAGCCAGGGGCAAAAGAGAAGCTCAGATAAAGAAAATGCTCTAGGAAAATTTGAGGAAAATATAAAATATTAACTGAAATAAGGACCTGGGGACTGAGTTGAGCCTTAAAAGAAGATGAAAAACCAAGATGAGGAGAAGGTGTATTCTAGGAATAGAAGATGTTTAGTAGGAGTGTATGAAGGGAGAAGAAGGCCTGCTGTCTTCACAAAAGAGTTAGTAAATCAATTGGAACAAACATGGAATGTGTGAAGAAGTTCTGTAAAATAAGACTGAAAAAGGAGAGTAGAGTCAGATTATGGGGGAACTTTAATGTCAAGGTCAGGGAATTTGCATTTTCTCCTAGAGGCAATGGGGAACTACAGAAGGCCTTTGAAGAGGGAGGTGACATGGCCCAACTTATGCCTTAGGAAGATAATTTTGGCAGCTGTGAGGAAGCTCAATTAGAGAAGGGGGAGGTAGAGAGGAAAGGAAACAAGTCAGGATATCAAAATGAGAAATGATTAAGGCCTGAAAGAGGGTGGTGGCCATGTCAGTGGAAAAAAAAAGTGATTGACATAGGAGTCTTGTGCAAGAAGAATGCCAGGAACCTGACAAGGGGTCCCATTTGGGAGGTGAGGAAAGGAAAGAGGCAATAATGCCTTGGATATTCTAAGTCCAGTGACCTGTTTCATGGAATGCTAGGGCCAAAGATTTTATCAGCTGGTATCTCACCTTCTGGGGATGATTCTTTCCCTATCTAGCAAGGTGGGGCTTCAGACAGCAAATCATCCTAAACCAACAGCATCCTTTGAACTGTTCCAGAGTGGCTAGGTGGTACAGAGCACCGACCCTGGAGTCAGGAGGACCTGAGTTCAAATTCAACCTCAGACACTTAACCCTTACCAGCCCTGCCTTCCCCCCTCCAAAAAGACAAAAAAAAAAAATGTTCCTGGTTGGGAGAACCTGATGGTGCTTGAGCTCCCCTGGCAGAGCCTTCAAAAATCCAGGCTTCCTGTCTCATCAGAATAAGATATCAGAGGTGCATGTAGGTGGAGGGACAATAGTCACTCATATACCATGCTTTAGGGCTCATGACAAGTGTCTTGTGGATTTTCTCATTCGATGTTCACAACAGTTTTGGTAGTTAGTTAGCATGCATATTATTTGAATGCATTCAATTATTCTAATACATATAGACCTAAATAAACTCCCTGATCTTGTATCTCCCCATAAAGCCTGATGATATCCATGCTGGGTGCACAGTAGGTATTCAATAAAGATTTACTGAGACTTGATTTATAAACCTAATTCAACCTAACCAGCATTTGTTAAATGCCTACTATGCACTAAGCATCCCACATACAAAAATAAAGCAAACAGTCCTTTCCCTAAAGGAGATTAATTCTACTTAAAGCATAGAACATGTCCTTGTATAGGTAGGTGATTTCAAGAGGAGGAAGAGCAGTTACAATCGTAGAAGGAGATCAGGAACCAGGGAAAATCCTAGAGGTGGATATCTGAGCCTGGGTTTTGAAGGAAACTAGATGATTAAGAGTTTTTGATGAGCATGACAATGATTTTCTGTCTACGCGGGAAGAAAAGTGAAGTGGGAAGGGTAGGTGCACTGGTGTAAACTAGAAAATGAAATAAAACACTAGACTGTGGACATAAATGGAAATTTTTGTTGTTCAGTCATTCTTCATACATGTCCCACTCTTTGGGACTCCATTTGGCAGAATACTGGAGTGGTTTACCATTTCCTTCTCCAGCTCATTTTACAGATAGGGAAACTGAGGCAAATAGCATTAAATGACTTGCACAGGGTCACACAGCTGTAAGGGTCTGAGGCCATATTTGAACTCAGGAAAATGAACTGACCCGACTCCAGACCTGATACTCTATCCATTGCACCACCTCGCTGCCACTAATGAAAGTAACATGCCCATTGTTCCATCTCAATCAAAGCAATATGCCACTGCTATTTGGGGTTTGTCTTCCCCAGGGCTGGCATAGCTTCAGCATTTTCTAGTTTACACCAGTGAAGCACCAGGCTTGACTTCCTGAGGATCATATCAAATATAGGGAAAGGAAAAGCAAAAGTGGAGCTAAGACAGAGTTAGCTGGAGCATGATCTTTCGCAACAAAGTATTTGATTTTTTTATTTCCTATTGTCCCTGGACTATCCATGCTCCTCATCATCCATCCATACATCTACCCATTCAACATGAATTTATCAGGAGCCTGCTATGTGTCATGTACTGTCACTAGGTGATAGGTTACAAAGAAAGACAAAAAGCAGTCCCTACCTTCAAGGAGCTCACATTCTAGCATGGGGAACAATATATACACAAGTAAAGGCAAACTACATATAATGAATATGCACACATATAATTTGTTGTATATATACACTATGGATTATGTGCATGTATATGTAATTTATTATATTTATATGTATGATATATTTATGCATTATGTGTATATACATATAATATGTATATGTGATAATAGCTATTATTTATAGGATACTTTAAGGTTTGAAAACTTTGCAAATACTATCTCACAACACTGAGAGGTAGGTGGTATGATTGTTCCCATTTTACAGATGATGAAACAGAAAGATAGAGGTTAAGTGACTCAGTCTTCCTAATGCTATGTCTGCTGCTCCACCTTGCTACCACATTGTAATATTGGAAAAAGGAGGGGGTCTTATGATTAGAGTTCAGGAGAGACTTCATGTAGGAGTTAAGGAAGCTACAGGTTTCAAGAAGAAGCTATAAGGAGGGAGTACATTCCAGACAGAAGGGAACAGCTTCTATGAAAGTTCCTTGTCCAGCAGTCAGCAAATTTCTGGGCTACAGATCAAGACAACTGAATTCTCATCCTTCAATGACATAGAGTGTAACCTTAGGCAAGTCATAATCTTTCTAGATCTCATTCTCCTTCTCCCTAAAATTATCAGATCTAAAACAAAGTAGCCACTGTTACCAAATACATATCCACATGGATATATATTTTCTTGATACTGAAAGCTCTTTTCTTAATGAAATACAGCACACCAAACCAATGGGCTTTCTTCCAGGAAAAGAAAAGAGGAGAAGAGAGGAGAGGAGGGGTCTTCCAGAAGAGGAGAGCAGAGAAGAGAGGGGAAGGGAAGGGAGGTGAGAGGAGGGAAAAAGAGAGGAGGGGAGGGGAGGGGAGGGGAAAAGAAGGGAAGGGAATGGAGAAGAAAAATCATAAAATGAGATGAAGATACATACAGGGGAAATATTGATCCTTCTGGTAGAAGTTAAGAAGGAGAAAGATTCAGCTCTCATTTCAACATCTTGATAAATGAATATTTTCCTCCCAAATACACATTGTCAATAGACATCAGCAAAAGGAAAAAGGTATAAGAATATAAAGAGAAAATGCTATTTTATAATATTCTAACAAAATAGAGTTGCAAACATAGTAGGTACTCAATAAATACTCATTGATACTTATGCAATGAAAATAAGACCTAGAGTGGTATCTAGGACAGTCCTCTCTCTAGTAATGCTTAAAACATAGGCATTTTTATATGTAGGATTTGAACATCTTTTCATTAGTATTTAACTCTTATTCATAATAAAATTAACTTGCCTGCTTGAATGGCATTTGCAAAAGTATGGTTCTAGTAGACTGATTTTTACAAATACAAGCCTAAGATCCAAAGATTTGGTAGGCTGGTCTGCAAACTCAGACCGTTCCCTTTTTTTAGGGACTGGCACACTTTAAAATGTTTTGTCCCTATCCTTCAGGGATAGCTGATGAAATTAGGGGTCCACTAAAGAAGAACCATGAGTAAGAATTTTTCACCAGGCCCAGAGGGTAAGAGACACCACCACCTCAGCCTCCACCCTGATCAAAGACAGGAGTGGAGAAGGGAAGAATTCATCTAGAGTCTGTCCTACAGGGTGAAACAAGCAAGTTAACTACCAGTTTCCTATTTTAAATAATTCTTCCTGCTAACCAGGTAGCAAGCTCTGTTGTTTCTAGCTGTTGTTGGGCTACAAGGTTTTTCAGTGCCTTCTGTATTCAGTGGCCTGAAGAATGTCCCAGTTGCCTCCACCCAACCTACAGTTATGTATTAATAAAAGCTAACATTTATATAGCACTAATAACGTGCCAGGCACTGGACTAAGTGCTTTACAAACATCTCTTTTGATAAGGGAACATAAAGAAAGAGCATTTGTTCTTTTTCTCTGAAATTAGTCTATAAAATTAGTCTATAATAAGACCTTAGAGTCACTAAGTCAGACTCCTACTAAGTAAAGAAATCCCTTTCTCAGCGATTCTTGACCCCCACCAGGGACAGGAAACTTTACCACTGACATGAACCCATTTAAATTGTCAGGCAGCCCTAGTCATTAGAAAGGTCTTTTGGATATTAAGCTATACCTGCCTCCCTCTAAATTGTACTCCTGGGTCCAAGGCCTGCCCTGTGGAGAAATACATAATGAAGTTTCTTCCCTTTCTAATATAATAGCTAGCCCTTCAAATATTTTAAGACGGCAATCATGTTCACACTAAATTTCTCTTCTCAGTTAATCATGTCCAGATTCTTTAATTATTCTTCATAGCTACAATCAGTGCCAAACAGTGCATAGAAAGCTGGTCTCAGAGTCAGGAAGACAGGTTCAAATGCTACTTTTGACACTTATTGGTTGTATGACCCTGAACAAGTCACTTGATTTCACAAGCCCAGATGATGCTCTCAGACTGTAAGTCACAGAGCAGGGATACTTCATATTGTTGTAGAGACTATCCTCACTAGAAGTTCCCTAGACCAATGAAATCACAGAATTAGGAAAGGGGGGAGGAGAGGCAGAAACCGAGATCATATCTTGATCACTAAACTCTTCTGAAGGCACTCAAGTTTATCAATGACTTTTTTTTTAATGTGTCAGCAACATAATATTCCCAATACTGTCTAGACAATCTGGAATACAGTGAGACTAATTCTTACACTGTTCTAGATGTGTTAATTGTACAAATGTAACCTAAATAGCAACAGCTTCCTTAGCTTCCACATCCTACATTTGTTCCTTATTAAGCTTGAGGTCAACAAAAACCCATGTGAGCCCTGCCTTTATCAATCTCGTCTGTCTCTTGGTGGTTAGGGACGTTGGCGTAGAAACAGAGCTCTATGAATTTATAACATTTGGAAAAACCAAAAGAATAATAAGCAAGGGCAGACCAACCCTAAAATGAATTACTTTCCCTATGTGCCCTTCTTTAGAAGAGAGGTGAGAGGAGTGGGAGAGAATAAATTCACCAGCTTTTCTTTCACAATCCCACCAGCCCCTCAGGTATCAATTCCCTGCTTCCTCACATATCAGTAGTTTCTTTCTTCAATATTTCAACAGAGCTGTGATCTCATTAATGAAATACAGTATTATTCATTTATTTATCAAATATTTATTGACACCTGCCTGCATAGGGCTGTGCTGGTCTCTGTGAGGAAGACGATAAAGAAGGATAAGGTATGATCTCTATCTTTAAGTAGGTCAGGCTTTGATAAACCAGCCTTGGCCTTCACTGTCACCTTCACCCTATGCTCAAGTTCCTTCCCCACCTCCCTCACCCTCTCTCCCTCTCCTTTCTCCCAGGTATTCCCCCACCAGAATATAAGCTTGTTGAGGGCATAGACGGTCTTGCTCACTTGTATTTGTATGGCTAATATTTAGTGCAGGGCCTGGCATATAGAAAGTGCTTAGTAAATGCTTCAATCTCTTTCCACTTCTATATCTCTGCATCTCGTTCAATCCTCAGGAAAATCCCTTGAGACAGATAGTACAAATATTACAAGCTTCATTTTACAAATTAGGAAACTGAGGCTTTACTACTCCCCTTTTATAAAGGATGAAACAAAAAGATTAAGCAATTCACCCATAGTCACACGGCTTTGAAGAGGCCAAGCCAAGAATCTAACACAAGTTGGGGTGGGTTTTTGTTTTTGTTTTTATTTTTTTTATTTCCAAGACTAGTTTTCTTTCTCTACTTGACAGTAACAATGCAAACCAGCATCTGAGGGGTGTAGACAATAAATACTACAGGCTTTCAGAGGAAACTTGAGTGATCAGGGCAGAATGTACAAAAGGAGTGAGATGTGAATGGGAATTTACAGGATGGTAGGTAAAGAGGAGGAGGAGGGCATTCCAGGTGGTAGGCACAGCTTGAGCAAAGATATTTTCTCCTACCCACTAACTAAGACAACTGAATGAATGTAGAAGGGGAAATGAAGGGAACTGGAAAGCCAGATATTGGGCCCTCTTTTTTTTTTTTCATTTGACAAAGTGCTTTCCTGCATCTGTGCTTGGCCCCCTGTCTCATTTAGATGTCTCCTTTCAGCCTTTAGGGCAGGGATGGTGTCATTCTTTCAGCTGCTGAGAGTTCCCAGCTCACCATGGGTGTTCCCTAATTTGCTTTCTTAAATTGCAGCCTTTGTCTGAGGGTGGCCAGACGGTCCATTTTTGTGAGCTTAGCCTGCTTTTCAGTACAATAAAAACTCGATTAACCAGAGCCTGGTGAAACAGAACCCTCCAATGGTGGGAATGTTTTCAATGTTCACTTTTAGGAGAAAGAACTGAATCATAAGAAAGCAAGAAAATATCTCTATACCACATAGGCAGACATCACTGCAAAGACAGCCTTGCTTCCCAGTCTTCTCAGCTCCATCACAACCCTTCCAGAAACCCTGGGAGCCTACTTTGGGCTCCCCTCCCTGTTTTCCCTCATGATGCTTGAGGATGGCAGACAGACAGGCAGGCATCCATTTTGCAAAGGTTAATTGCTGATGGTTTTAACTGAGTAGTTCTCACATTACCCGTGTCTAATTCGTTATAATATTATATGAACAACCTGATGAGCTGGCAACGGCATGAAGGTTTAATTAAGTTGAGAACAGGGCTAAGTTGAATACAATTTAAGATCTGGCTTCCCAGTGCCAAGTGAAATCCTGACGTAACATGATATGTAAAATCATGGTGCTGGCCAGTCTCACCACTTTGGGTCATTATTCAGAGGTAAAGAGAGATTACAAGTGGAATATGACCTCAAATGAACCAAAGAAACCTTTTCCTGAGACCACTGTGCATGATCTTCAGAAACAGTGGCTTTCGCCTTTAGACCACTGCTGAGACAGTGACCAGGAGTATAACAGATTAATCCAGGACCTTGTATTTTATTGTTCATAATGAAATAACAGTGTCAGCACCATCAGACTTTGCTGGGGCCTGTTGAGAATGAAAATCTCTTAATAATAACTAAAGCGTTTTGTCTGCTTGTTTTCCCTTATGTTGGTATAGTACCTGCGGGCCCCCAGAAAAGCTACCTTAGATTGAGATTACTCTGAAGATCAGCACCATAGCCCCCATCGATGGATTTCTTTTTACCAAACAATCAGAAGACCCATGAGCTCAAAACAAAAGAGATTTAATCGAAGAAATGAAGTAACAAGAAAAGAATCTCACTCATTCTAAAGTACATTCCCTCCTAGGATACACATAAACAACACATATAGCCTGGGAGCCAACATGAGTAAAGGGGCAGACACGTGACACGCACAGACACATGTACAACCAGGGTATGTGCACAGCTGAGGCAGCTAACACTACAGAATTGCTGACAGCCTCTAGTGATGTCATTGACCAGCTCTTTGCTGTTCTCTGAGGAATGTTGCAGCCCTTCTGGGGATGCACTGTCTATCATACCATCTCTTCTGGATGTCTCTACTCTTGTCGTGGTTGCAAGCTGCTCCTTACTTCACATGCTGACCATCCACTGTTCTCTGCTTCCATCTACCGGAATACAGTGGCTAAAAAGTCTGTCCTTGTCAAGGAGAGCTACACACAATGAGTCGAGAGAATCAGCAACCGATGATGCAGCTTAGAGAATCAGAGAAGGGTAGTGTCACAGAAGCCAAGAATGAATGAATCCCAAGAAGGGATGTTCAGGAGTGTCAAATGATGCAAAAATGCTGAAAACTAAAAAGCCCAGTTGTCAGACGTTAAGTGAGTGGAGGCTAAGGAAGCGATGGCAATAAGATTAATCTTTCTAGAAGTTTGAATAGAAGAGAAATAGGAAGATAGCTTGAAGGAATGGCAACATCAAGGAAAGGTTTTCAGGAAAGGGAAGAACCAGAACAATTTTTAAACTGAGGAGAAAGATCCAGTAAGTGGAAAATATTCAGTGGGGATGAAAGATTGATGGAGTTCCATTCCACAGGAAAACGGAGTTGGGGTCAAAGCAGAAAGCTGATCTTGGTAAAGAAGAGGGCCTTGCCATCTTCTGAAACCAACGGGAAGGAGAAGAAGCTGATGGAAGACAGATTTTGATAAGGGATGTGAGGGAGTGCATGTTATATGACCTTGATCTTTGCAGTAATGTAAGATATGAGGTCCACTGTTAAGAATGACGGGGTATAATAGAGTTGGAAACTTGAAGAAAAAGGTTTCTAACACTTTGGGGATGTGATAGGGAGTTGGAAATGGATAAAAGGGTTGCTGTACCCTTATAATCTTTCCACTGACCCATGTTGTTCTATCTAAGACCTTTCTGGATACATGAACTTTATTCAGATTTGAGGTAGATGAGAACATCTGAGGAGCACATTCTATCCCATTTCCTAACCAGAGATATGTTATATAACCTGCCCATAATGTCCCAGCCTGGAACCCAGTTTTCTACTCTTATACAAGAAATCTATGCTAGGAACCTGGTCTGTGATCTTGCACAATGTAGGATAGTAAAGTTATTCCAGGTCCATTTGGTGCCAAGAGCACTAGAATCTTAAGTCTAAAGAGGACCTAAGAAGCAACCAAGTCCAATACTCTCATTTATAAATTAAGAAATTGAAATCCAGGAAGGTATATTGCTTGAGGCCATATATATATATAGCTAGTTAGCAATATAGTTGGAACTAATACAGAAGAAAATATGATTTTTTTCCATTCTACTTTTCAATGTGATTTCCAACAAGGCACTGAGTAGAAAACACTGCAATATGACAGACACTTATTAAGTGCTTACAATGTGCCAAGCACTGTGCTGGGCACTGGAACCCCAAAGATTAAAAATGACAAGACCCCTATCCTCAGAGAATTTACAACCTAATTGTCTATGACATATACAGGTAGGCATGATACAGAGTAGAATGTGAAAAGAGCAAAGCAAACAGACAGATAGAAAACCAGAAGAGATCAAGACCATGAAAACACCAAGAAGAGCATCTAGAAAGATAAAGTACTAACAGTGACATGAGGAAACAACAGGAAGGATAAGCACCCAGAAAAGGCTATGGGATGTCACAATCAAGAGACTTTATAATCAATATCAAAGGGATGATCCAGCCTTTATTTGAAGACCACCAGCTCTGGGAAACCCAGAACTTCCTACTACCTTGATGGTGCTCAAATTATGAAGATGTCTACCTTCTATCATAACTAGCCAGATCTTTCAAGACCCTGATTGTTGCCATTCCCCTGGACAGAAGTACAAAAAAGAATTAATGAGATTATGTTATTCTCATTCTCAGTAAGGCATAGTCTCTGTCCTCAGGCAACTTGCACCATAGTTGGAAAGAGAAGATCTATCTATATAGAGAGAAAGGTAATGAGGAAGTAAGAGGCAATATTGTCACGGCTTGATGGTAAGGAAAGGGATCAGAGACCCTCTGCTTCATGCCGTTCTCAGACAGGGAAACCATGAGAGCCTAGAAGTAGAATCATCACTGCCCCAGGCTATCAGCAAATCTGAACCGAGTGGGACATGAGCAATGAGGGAAGGGGCTCAGTGAACATCAGCTGGGAAACGAGGAGTTGTCTCTGTAAGGGAGATAGAAAGGTGCAAGGTGGGTCTGCTGGAGGATTTTGAAATGTACAGGAGATTTCTACAGAGACAAGTGGGAAAGAGAAGACCCTCCTATATCTTAGAAGTCTGTGAGTTCATGGGTGCAAGAGCTCCCTCCATACAGTGGATAAATAAATAAGTAATCCGAGAGAGTGCTTGGGGCTCAGAGAGGTTTAAATGACCTGCTTGTGGCCACACAGCTAGGAAAGGTCACAGGGAGACTGGGACCCAGGTCTCCCTAACTGTCCTAAAGTCCTAAAGGGAAGGGAAGAGGAAGGGAAGAAAGGAAGGAAAGGAGGAAGAGAAGAGAGAAAGGGAAGTAGGAAAGGAAGAAAGGGAAGGAGGAAGGGAAGGAAGAAGGAAAAAAGGAAGGAAAAAGGAAATAAGCATTTATTGAGTGCCTGCAATGAGCTAAGTGCTAAGCACTTCACAAATATTTTCTCATTTAATCCTCACAACAACCCTGAGGTAGGTTCTGCTCTAATCCTCCTGGATGAGAGGCAGGCAGGCAGAGGTTAAATGATTTGCCCTGGGTCAGTGTCTCAGTAAGTGTCTCAGGCTGGATTTGAACTGGGGTCTAGCTGACTCCAGGCCCTAGCTGCCTTCTGAAGAGACAGGGGAGGGCTTTCCAGGAAGGGGAGGCAACTGAGCAAAGTCTCCTAGGGGTAGGGAAGTGAGTGAGAACTCTAAAGGTGACTGCATTTTGGCTCAGCATCTAAACAGAGGGTCTCTGCAGAAAGGCCTTTGTATGGCTAGAATTCAGGCACCACCGAATTCAGGGAGAAGGCTTGCCAGAGAGAACATGTGAATGTTGGAATTCGTTCTCGTGTGAACATCCTGCCTGTTACCACTGGGGAGGGGGTGTCTTCACATGTGTGCAGCCCTGTGCTCCACACCTTCCGACTCAATATCCACAAATGGCAGCTTCTCTCTCCTCCTAGGAGAAGGCAATAAACACTTGCTTGCACTAGTTGGTGCCTGAATGGTGATTATAGCACAGCTCTGCTTGATAAGAGCCTGAAACATTTTCAGTAATTACCATTGTCATTCTTTCCTCTATTTCAATTACAGGCATCAAACTTTCAGTTCCCCAAATCACATCTCACAGCTGCAACACAATGGTGGGAAGGCCAACCTCTCCCTAGTGGCCCCCTTCACATGACATCGACTGCAAGCTTCCCTGAAACACTTTCTGGGCTGGGTGCAAGCCAGGGTAGCCGACTCCAGTCCTGGGGGCTTCCAGAACCACACAGAGCCACCAGGACCAAAACGGACCTCACTGCCAGTCTGAAATAAGGATGCAGGCCTTGTGGGAATTGCCTGGTGTTGTTCTAGTGCAATTATGTGGGGAAGATGGGTCAAGGAGAGAATGAGAGTTTCCAATACTTGGCTTTTGCTCAGTGAATCACTTTACAGATAAGGAAACTGAGGCCCAGCTCATATAGATGGTCAGTGGCAGAGCCAGGCCCTCTGATTTCAAACCTGGCATTCTTCCCACCACACCCTGCCCATTCTTAGCCCTTTAGATCTTTGGTGTGATCAGCTCATTCTTTTGGTTTCTGACAACATGGGGGTTGAACCAAGCAATTGTAGCAGGGATCAATGCCATCTGTCTACCTTACAGCAAAATTATCCAATAAGGCGGAGCCCAGGTCAGGCTGTGGACCCAACAGGCTGTTGATCCTTTCAGAAAAGGATTCGTTGAGGGCTAGCCAAAAGGGAATGCCCCACTTATTCCCTAAGAAACCTGCCTCCATCTGCCCTGCCTTGGACCTGATCCTCCCTGACTTTAAAGGCTCCCACCTGATTCTGTTGGTTCTTTACTTGGTTGCCTCACTGGCTTGTGAGATTTAGAGTTGGGTGAGATCATAGAGTTCAGCCAGTCCAGCTCCCTCATTTTCCTAATGGAGCTACTTAGGACCAGACAAGTGTCAATGATTTGCACAGTCACACATCTAGTAACAGAAGCAGAAATCTCAGCCATGTCCTCATTCCAAATCTAAGTCAATTTCCCCCATAGCATCATGATCCCGACTCTCATCCAAGCTTGGTTTTTTGGCACACTTTGCTAAACCAACCCTCTCACACCCTTAGCCCTGTCTTGAGTTGACCTGCTCCAGCATCCCGGGAGTAAGCTTTGCTTGGACAGTGTTTCTGGAGCCAGGGCACTCACTGCTCAGCTGCAGGCCAACACCAGGCTGCTGCTGCCCTCTGCTGGCTTGCCTCAATCAGGCATCACCTCAGCTAACCCTGCCTGTCCCCAAACCCCACCTTGGCTTTCTGACTCCTTCAATATTTCAAGGATCTTCTCCCAGGTATAGGGGCTCCTACTGCTGACACGAATCCAATTTTTCATATACTTTAGCTTTCAAGCTTTGAGAGCTACAATGCTTCACCCAAAAAATATTCAACACCCCCTACCTTCCTTTGGGTAACTAGCCTTCCAAATTTAGATCTCTTGGTGCTTGAATCACGAGCATACACCCTATTGCCTGGCCACTACTGAAAGCCTTTCATCAAAGCCTTGGTTGCATGTGGCAGAGTTTGCTTTCCGAAGATATGGCCTCCATGCTCTCCTCCATGACCTGATGAAGCATTAGGAAAGGACTCTAGTGGAAGGGGTCCATGAAGGCGGAGGGTAAGCTCTCGTACTCCTTATTGTTCCAATGAAATGATAGTAATATTTAGCACTTCAAAGGATTATGACACACTTTCCTCACAGTAATGCTATGAGGAAAGTAACATAAGTATTATTATCATTTTATAGAAGAAACCAAGGTTCAGAGAGGTCCTTTGCCATTTATTACCCTGATAGTAAGTATTAGCACCAGGATTTCAAGGTCAGAACTCCTCCCATTCCCTCATGATGCCATAATGAATATTTTTTGAAATCTTACTTCAGGCACTGAATACAGCATGGCTACAATCCCCTTAATAGTCTTCTTTCAAAGATGGACTAAACCTTGACATCAGTGGGCTAAATTGTAAAGCAATAGTCCCTTTCTGTCTATTTTTCTTCCCTAGAAATTGGAGAATAGCTGTAGCCTATGGTCCTGGTACCCTAGAATTTTAAGAATTTGTCCAATGTACTCTGACCAAGCCTTCCTTCTCCGTATCTGAGCCCTTCATATGATATATCCTAGTCCCTCAAATCCTCTTATGTTCTTCTAGAGAGATTCAAAAGACTTAGCCAAAACATTAAGTGAATCAGGTTATTTTCAAGCTTAGAAAGCAGGGCTTCTCAAAAAAAAAAAGTATTTGACAGTCTAAGGCACTCGTGCCAAATTCAAACAGAAATATAGACCACTAAACTGTATATAAGTTTCCCTACAGTCTAGGGGTTTATGTATTTCTTTTTTACAACATCAACATATGAAAATCAGATAGGAACTACATCTTAATCTGGTTTGGGCCACAATCAGAAATGTCACACGCTGCATGTTTGGCTTCTCTGATCTATAGATTGTAAGATCAAAAGGCAAGTCATTCTAGCATATGGTTGTTCCAATATGTTGACCATATAGTAGACTACATGTAGACAACATGCAAGTAGACCATAAGCTCTTTGAGGGTAAGGATTATTTTTCATTTTGTCTTTGTATCACTAACCTCTAACAGTTCCCAGTACGTGGTGGGTGCTTAATAAACATTTGTTAAATTGAGCTAAAGCGTTCAGTTTGCAAGTATGTTTCCTATTGTAGCTTAATCTATATCTTAAAAGCACATGCATGCTTTCTGAGATGGCAAAAAACTGGAAATTAAAGGGGTGCCCATCAATTAAGGAATGGGAAATGGCTGAATCAATTATAGTATGTGAATGTAAAAGAATACTTATGTTTAGCCATTTTTGTTCATGATCGACGCTTCATGATCCTTCTGGAGTTTTCTTGGCAAAGATACTGGAGTGATTGGCTGTTTCCTTCTCCAGCTCCCTTTTCAGAGGAGAAAACTGAGGCAAACAGAGTTAAGCAACTTGGCCAGGGTCACACAGTGAGCAAATGTCTGAGGCCAGATTTGAATTCATATCTTTCTAACTCCAAGCCTTCTCTTCTATCCATTAAGATACTTAGCTGCACCTGAAAAAGCAGCATATATAAAGGAATTAATTCCTTATGGTCCTGTAAGAAACAATGAAGGGCATTTTCAAAGAAACTTAGGAAACCTTATATGAACTAATAGATACTGAAATGAGCAGAATCAGAAAACCAATTTATATTATCATAACTACCACCCGCAGGGCAGACAAGCAAACCTAGCTAAAGCAGCAAGACACCCTAAGAGAGAGATGGGAGGCAACATGTGTCATATGGGTCAAACCACCCCTTTGACCATTATCTCTCCTAAGATTCTGATGGAGACAGTCCAGGACCCTGGTCCCAAAAGCCTTGGGAGGGGCAATGCTTCTAGACCAATGCTCTCATCCTGGGAAGCCACATGTATGGAGATGGAGTCTGGCAACTCCAATGGGTGCTACAACTATAGCTAGCAAAGAAACATGAAAAGATTAAATTGATCCTGTTCCGTTTTCTTATTGATACTATTTATAATGAATTGTCCTGTAACTGCTTAAGTCGTAGCTTTTTGTCTCTGAACTTGGTTCAGAGATTCAGCTGCTCTGTAATGGGTTAAATCTTAAAATCCAACCCTCTTGTTAATCACTAATCTATGCTTGCCTTAAGGAATTAGCTGACCTTGGGAATGTGTCTAATATCTTCACACCAGCCACCTACTCTTCAAAGGAATCTGGTTTACTATCCAAAAGTCTGTGCTGCTACCTTGCACTGGGACCCAAATGATGAGTACTTCTTAGCCTCAGGAGAGGAGAGGGTCAGTGCTAGCCCCCATTCCCAAATTTACAACCAATCATACTGTTCCCTATTCCCTAACTCTGTAACCAATCATGTTGCCCTCAACCCTATGATGTTACCTACCCTGTCCTGTACTACCCAAAACCTATAAAAGAGAAGCTGTCCGTCTACTCAGGGTCTTTGGCATAAATGGAGGCAAAACATTGATCTGTTTATTTACAAACAGCATGCTCTTGTTAATAAATGTTATCTTGCTCAGAGAAACACACCTCAGTTTACCTTTTTGTGAAGTTTCACCTGTGACACACACAGAAAGGAAAGTTCTTGCCACCAAAGTGCTTGGCACTGTCAAATTGTTCAACGTCAGATACTGATATGATTTTACCAGTGGAAATTATATTAAAGATGAGACAATACTATCTGCTTTGTTACTGTACCCTAAGGACCATGGAACTGTTCCATCTCACTTGCAGCTGAAACCTCCCATATGTACGGTTGCCTCCTTCACTGTAATGGGAACTCCTCAAGATTAGGGAGGTCTTGCTTTTCTATTTGTAGCCCTATGCTTAGTACAGTGCTTTGAACATAGTAAGCACTTAGGAGATACTTTATTCTAATGGTTCTCAACCTGTGGGTTACGTTCAATTTGTAACAATGAAAATGCATCCTGCATATCAGATAGTTACATTAGGATTCATAACAGTAGCAAAATTATAGTTATGAAGTAGCAACTAAAATAATTTTATGGTTGGGGGTCACCACAACATGAGGAACTGCATTAAAGGGTCATAGCATTAGGAAGGTTGAAAACCACTACTTTATTCATTCATTCAAAATTGTAAAAACAACTTTGAAAAAAACTTAAGAACTCTGATCAACACAGTGATCAATTATGAGCCAGAGGACAATGATGAGGAAGAATGCTCCCCACCAACTGACAAAGAGGATATGAACTCATACACCATGAGACATAACATTTATGGACACGGACAATGTGGGAATTAGTTTTGCTAGACTATGTGTGTTTGTTATGAGGTTTTTTTTTCTTTTTTCTGGTTGTAGAGGGGATTCGAATGAAAATCAATATTTACTAATTGAAAATAATTTTTTTCAAAACCGCATGAGCACACACAGAACAATAGCTATGAATCTGGGTAAAAGCTCCATGAGATCAGATTTGGGTTTTGTCTTGTTGGGGTTTTTTTGTTTGGTTGGTTTTTTTTTTTTTTTTGGAGAGAGTGATAAGTAGGAATGAACTGTGTAAGTGACCAGGAAGATAAGGGGACTAGAAACCATGCTATGTGAGGATTAGTTGAAGGAACTAGGAACATTTAGCTTGGAAAAGAGACAATTACGTCGACATGATGAGGATCTTTAAGAGTAGAAAAAGGATTTGACATGTTCTGTTTGACCTAGGAGGGTAAAATTAGAACCAGTGCCTAAAAATTACAGCCTTCTCATTGTCTACAGGATAACGTCCAAACTAAGGACCTTTACAATCTAGCTCCAGTCTGCCTTTACAGTTTCATATCCCTTTGCTCCTTTCACATGCACTACCAGCCACCCCTATCACATACTCTACAATGCTGTGACACTGGCCTCCTGGCTATTCCTCAAACAAGACAATCCATTATCCTATACAGAGAATTTTCACTGAATTTAATAAATTAAAACTCAGTAGGGATAAATGTAAAGTCTTATGTTGGGGTACAAAAATTAACTTTACAAGTACAAAATGGGGACAAATGATTAGATAGTTTGTCTAGAAAAGGTTTGGGTTTTTTTTAATAGATTGGAAGTTTAATATGAGTTATCAATGAGATGTAGCATCCAAAACTCAAGATGGCAGAATGAGTGGAAAATAACAGTGCAATTCTCTCACAATAGCAAGGATTTGAGAGGAAAAAAAAAACCAACAACTTCGTTTCAAGAAATGATTACGAAATCCAAGGAGAAATTATAGTTAAGTGCATTTTTCCAGCCCAAGTTAGAAAAGAAGAGCCTTTTGGGCACTAGGGAAAGGAGCTAGACAAAAAAACCCAAAGATAGTGGTTCATAGAAACCCTGTCACACAGAGATAATGGAAAGGTTAGGGATGCCTAGAGCCTCAAGTTGCATACTAGAGGGAGATAGGAGCCTAGACAAAGGTCTAGCCAAGTATACCCGGAGCCACAGGACTTGGGAGTTTTCAAGGCCCAGACTAGGATGACAGTGATGAGGACAGAGTGGGACATATACCATCTTGACACAGACCATTCAGCATGAACTGCCACAACACCACAATAAGCCACTCATGGGGTTCTTAAATAAGATAGTACCCATTACACAGACCCCAGATAATAGAGATACTCAGAGATGCAAGTTCCCAATTAAGAATGTAAAGCTAAAAATAATAATAATGATGTAAGGCTAGAAAATGAGTAAACAGAAGAAAACAATTATGATTAAGAAATATCCTGGATTTAGGAATACTCAAGGAGATGGAAAGAATGATACTATATTATCTATAAAGAAAAAATAAACCCACAGAAGTACCACAAACTCTATTGGAATTTGTGAATGAAATGTGATATGGAAGCCAAAAAAGATAATGTTATGTTGGGCTGAATTAAGCAAGATACAGTTTCCAAAGATAAAGAAGTGATAATCCCTTTATACTCTGTCCTTAACAGGTCTCATGTAAGGCACTGTGTTCAGTTCTGGACACCAAAATTCAAGAAAGATGTTAGTAAGCTGGAGAGAATGCAGGGGACTACATCCCAGAATGGTGACGGGCTTCACATTTATGTCATATGAAAATCAAATGGAGCAACATTTAGCCTGAAGAAGAGAAGACTCAACTGAGTGGGCACACAGTAACAATGTTCAAGTATTTTAAAAGCTGTCATGTAGAAGAAGGGTTAGATTTGTTCTATTTGACCCAACAGAGCAGAACCAGATGCTCTGAGGCTCACAGTGCTTTGATTTCTGAATGCCATTTGGCCTAGCTAGAACCACTGAAGATCCAGGAAAAAAAAGTTCTCACCAGAGTCGCTGGCGTGGTCAAATGGTTCAACATAAGATATTGATATAGTTTTATCAATGGAAATGACATTAGAGAAGATTCATTACCATCTACTTTGATACTGCAATCCTAACCATAGGGTTTTCCATCAGACTTTGAGCTGAAAAATCCTTTGTGTTGTCTCCCCCGTCAGAATAAATTCCAGGAGAACAGAGATTTTCTCTACTTTTTGTTTGTATCCTCAGTGGTTTACACATAACACACATTTGATTAATGCTTTTTCATTCATTAATTCATTCATCTAGCCAGTCTCTGCCATACTTTACATTCTACACCAGCTAACTTCTTGTCATTCACCCTATCTCCTCTCTCACTTTCAGTTTCCAAACTCTGGACCAAAATCAAATCAATCCTGCCACTGCTAGTGGCAATGACAACTCCACTGTGGCTCCACTCAGCATGGTTATGACCTCTCAACCCAAAACCCCTCATCCTGGCCACTACTCTCTTATATATGTTATTTTTCCCCATTAGAATGTGGGGTCTTTTGAGGGCAAAGCATTTCTCACTTTCATGTCTGTTTCCCTTGTACTTAGCACAGAGTTTGGCACATAGTAAACACTTAAATGTTTTTCATTCATTCAAAGTGCATAAAAGAACATTTAGGCTTGACTTAAGAAAAACTTCCTAACAGAGTTGTCAGAAATTAGAATAGGCAGGGGTGGCTAGGTAGTTCAGTGAACAGAGCACTAGCCCTGGAGTCAGGAGGACCTGAGTTCAAATCCAGCTTCAGTCACTTAACACAAAACTAGCCATGTGACCTTGGGCAAGTCACTCAACCCCAATTGCCCTACCTTTCCCCTCCACAAAAAGAAAAGAAAAGAAAAGAAATTAGAATAGGTTCCTTCAAGAGAGAAATAAGTTCCTACTCCTTAGAGGTCTTCAAGCACAGACTTGATGACCACTTCTTGGTTAAAAGGTACTCAGTAATCCTTGTGGGTAAGTTTTGATTCAACGATTGCTAGGTCCTTCCAAATCTCAAAATTCTGTGACTCTGTGATCCTAATGAGATCGCTAATCCCTCAATCCTGTGTGCTCCTTTGGTAGTCAAACGAGTCTATTCACCTTCCCAACTCTGTGTGGTAATGATGAGGTACATGCTCTGAGAAACCCTTTGAGGTCTGATTAAATCTTCCCACTTGATGAGGCATTTGCAGAGGCCATAAGTTTTTCACTGTGGCTGGGCCCAAACCTCTGTTACTAGCCTAGACGTCCATTGTCCATCTACTTCCCACCCTTGAGCCTATCAAAATATCAATCCACCCTTGCATTGACCTCATTGACTCCTCCTGAAGACCCTCCCTAAACTTCTCCTCTAGACCACCCTTAGATTCCTCTGTTAGATAAGACCTCATCTTCCCTCCATGTGGTGTGAGAGTACCATAGAATGACCTAGCATAGACTGGATCCTTAAAAGTCTACCCTATATGGTGAACTATTAATAAACTTTTACTAGCCATGTGACTTCATGCAAGTCACTTGACCCCAATTGCCCTGCCTTCCTTCCTCCCTCCATAAAGAAAAAACAAACAAAAAAAAAGAAAAAATTTCCTATTTTAGGGGTGGCTAGGTGGCGCAGTAAATAGAACACCAGCCCTGGAGTCAGGAGGACCTGAGTTCAAATCCAGCGTCAGACACTTGATAAAAAACTAGCCGTGTGACTTTGGGCAAGTCACTTAACCCCAATTGCCCTCCAAAAAATAAAAAAATAAATAAACTTTACTTTTCTTTGGCTGAGAAGACTTGAGTCAAATTCTTTCAGCAGGATCCAGCATGTTGGTATTTTGGGGTCTCGGGCAACCCTAACCCTCTTTGTGGGTAACCACTTCAGTACAACAAGGAAAGCACTAGCTCTGGAGCCACAGGACCTTGGTTCAAACCACCATCTGTGGCACTTAGTCCTTGGGGAAATCCCTTTACCTCCCTTGACCCCAATTTCCTCATTTGTATAATGAAGGTTTTATAAAAGATGGCCTCTGATGTCCTTCCAATTCTAGATCTATGAACCTATTATCCTTTCCATGCAGCTAGAATGGTGTCCAAATCCAGGCTACTCAGAAAAACCAACTCAAATCCCATCTCTTCCATTTGCTCTTTCACTCACCGTTCTCTGCCTAAAGCAAAACCCTCCCTTCTCTGAAGGACATTAAAGCCTATTGTCTAGGAAAGGTCCATTGCCATTTACTATTGGCTGGGTATTGTCTCTTAACCTTTCTCCTGTTATCTTGAACCCCTATTGAAATCTTGTATTCTTAACTTCTTAATCTGTATACCTTACCTCCCCAACTACATATATATATAAAATTTTTACATAAATAATTTATTATTAAACCAATAGGAGGTTATAAATCCTAAATTCTTTCAGAAAGAAATGAAATATAATGCAGAAAAAGTCCTCTTAATCCCCTCTTTAAAATGCAAAATAGTATTTCTGGTTCAGTTTGACATGTGAAATTTTATGTATATGAATATATCAAGTACAAATATACACAGGAGACCCCAGCACAACCACATCTAACTGTTGGATTTTAAAGGATAATCAACACAAGTAAAGATCTCTTCTAGTAAAACACTGCAGGAAAGGCTAACTCTTGAATTCTCATACTGACTAGAGTTAAGTGCATCTTATTAGAACATCAATGTACCTAGAAGTAGGGAGAAAGTAGAGAGGTGAGATGAACAGGTCATCTATTAGACATGAATCTGGGGGCCACAAAATTCTGAAACAATTTCACATCATACCATGCACAGCTTATAAGCCAAAACATTTTATAACGATTACTTAGTAACAATAGATTTAGCAAAGAGAGATATCATACATTTAGCTAATAAGCCTTTTGTCACACTGTGACTCAAAAATCCCATGTGTAGAGGCATGACAGATATTCAAAACATGTTTTATCATTTCCCAACTATATTTCTAATCTCCTTAAAGGCAATGACCTTGTCTTTTGTCTCCCCCATGGTCAAGAACCATGGATATATTAAGAGTTGCATAAATGTTTGTTGATTTGATTTTATCTGATAATGGTGCCCAGGCAACTACATACTAAAGTAGCAAAAATACCTCTATCCCTCATCAGTTGGCAGGGAACTAAGAGAACAGGTGCATTGTCACTTAGGGAAACCTGTCCGAGGTGATTGTTGAGCTGAAAAGCTGACCTACATTGCACTGAAATTGATACCTCTCTCCCGTCTCCCTCCACCAGACTCCTGACATAAGGAAGATTGTGAGTGGTCCTCCCATGCTTTGGTCTTTTGCCAACCTTTACTGCTCCTCTCAGGTTCCCTCTCTGGTTTCTTCACAAAAGGCAACTATAAAGCCTACATTTTACTAAACAACAAACTTGACACCCTACTTTGCTTCACATTCTCTTCCATTTCTATCAGTCCAAAGGGTGTCTTTTCCATTTGGTGACCCTAAGGGATAATGTGAGTTCCTTGAGGGCAGGAGCTGTCTTTTGTCTCTTTTTGTATCCTTAGCACTTTTTAAAGTGCCTGACATTTAATAATGCTCTTTGGTTGATTGACGGATAACTCACATTTCTACGTCCTGTAAAGTTTACAAAGCTCTTCCTACAAAACCCTGTGAAGTAGGTGATAGAAGTGTAGGTGGGTATTTGCAGTGGTTATAGTCTTATTTCTAAAAGAAATACTTAGTAATTATGTGTGGCTTTACCCTCTTGTAAAGAACCCTCTACTTAGGAAATTGAGTAATTAAATTGTTCAACAAGGGTTTACTGGGCACCAACTATTTACCCATTACTGTGTGAGACACCATGAAAAGGCAAGAGAAGTCTAAGGCTCAATGCCTGCTCTCAGAGAGCTACCTATATTGGTACAGAAACAATTAAACGACAGTAGCAAAAAGAGCAAATAACTTGGAGTCAAAAGAGCTGAATTCAAATAGATATTTTTCCACTTAATACTTATGTGACTTTGGACAAGTCATTTCATTTTCATAGGTGTCATTTCCCAATTTGTAAAGTGAAGAAGTTGAACTGTCTTTAAAATCCCTCCAACTCGGAATCTATGAGCCTTTCTATATTCAAGGGTGAAGTGAAATGGACATTCAAAGACATCAGTTCAGATCTGAATCAGCAGGAAAGTCAACAGAAAGCAAGTAAAACATGAACTGGGCCAGATCTGAATGGACAGAGAGGAACGAGAAGGACACTTGAAGGAGGAAAAATCAACCTTTTTTATCATGGCCTATGATAAAGGGTTCCTTAATAAGTAACTTAATTTTGTATAGCCCTTTATAGTTTGCAAAACACCTTCCCCACAGCAGCCCTGTGAGGTGGGTAGTATGAATAGCATTATCTCCATCTCACATATGATCCCACAAGATTAAGTGATTCACCCAAAGTCACTGGGGATATAGTGTGATCAGAGCCAAGATTCCAGCCAAGGTTTTCTGACTGCCAGCCTACTAAGCTGCCCACCCAACCCTCCATCTATTATAGATAACAAAGACCTTATTTTCTCATTCAGGATTCAGGGTATTTGGTTTGGGCTGCTCCTGCATTGACAGTCACACTGGTAGAGCAATTATAAAATTCTAGAAAGAGATTTCAAGCTCCCCGTTGGGGAATCATCACTTCAGATCTGTCATACAGGAAATACTAACCTGGTTGCCAAGAAATGTGGGTCTAGTCCTGGCTTTGCCAATAACTCCCTGTGAGATGAGTATCAGTCCCTTCCCTTCTCTGGGCCTCAATCTCATCATCTGTAAAATGAGGAGGCAGGATTAAATTATATCTAAGGTCCTTCCTAGCTCTAAGATGCTATTATTCCATTATTCATGATTAGGGTGGAAGAACTTGAGTCACTGGGTACACCAACAAATTCTTAAATTAAACACCAAATGTCTAGTGAAAAGTGAATTGACTCAATGTAACTCACAGGTGAGCATCTCCATGCCTTACATACACCTTCTAGGCTAGAATGAAAAATAAAGCCAAAGGGAGATATGAGTCTGAGGCTGCCACTCTGCACATATCTCTCTCTCTCTCTCTCTCTCTCTCTCTCTCTCTCTCTCTCTCTCTGTCTTTAAGGTCTGATAACTTCTGCTGTAGATGACAGCATGCCCTGCCTGATGCCCTAAAGAAGTGGTTGGCAGACTACAACCCAAAGGCTCAATCTGGCTCACCACTTGTTTTTGTAAGGCCCACAAACATTAGTGTCCTAGCTCGTGGGCCATACAAAAATGGATTGTAGGCCAGATTTGGCTCTTGGGCAGTCATGTGCTAACCCCAAAGCTAATGGGACCCTCCCTCCAAATGCAGATGAATTCAAATGATTTTAGGATTGGTCAGATTGGAACCACAGACTATGCATCACAAAAATATTCAACAAACATTTCTTAATGTACGTAAAGCACCAAGGAACACAAAGGGGAATTATGTTATCCCTGCCCATTAGAACAGGGGTTTTTTAACCAAAAGGTTTATATACTTGGATGGGAAGGAAAAAATAAATCTTTATTTTCACTAACCTCTAACTGCAATTTAGTATTTGCTTCCATTGTGAATATAGACAACAAATATGATTCTGAGACAAGGTCCATAGGTTTCACCAAACTACCAAAGGGGTCCATGATATAAAAAGAGTTAAGAATCCCTGTTTAGAAGCGTACAAACCCAGAAAGGGCAAACAACCCAGACTCCTCAGCTTGGCATCAAAAGCCCTATTCATTATCTACCCTGACGCTACCTTTCCAGACATTTCACATGGTTTCCCTTCACTCCATCCATGTCACAGTCCAACTAGCTGGTTTGTTATTCCCCAAACATGCTACTCCATATCCTGTCTGTTTACTTTTTCAATGACTTTCTCCTGTGTCTGACATGTCCTCCCTCTTCATCTCCACCTCTTCACATCTCTAGCTTCCTTCAAGGCTCAAATTACGTTTTATTGTTCTTGTTCAGACATTTTTCAGCTGTGTCCAACTCTTCATGACCCATTTGGGGTTTTCTTGGCAAAGATACTGGCGTGGTTTGACATTTTCTTTTCCATTTCATTTTACAGATGAGGAACTGAGGTAAACAAGGCTAAGTAACTTGTCTAGGATCACACAGCCAGTACGTATCTGAGGCCAGAGTTGTTTTGTTTTTTTATTGTTTTGGTGTTTTTCTGATTCAAGTAAATTTTTTTAAATAAATTTTTTTTAGGTCAGATCAGAAGATAAATCTTCCTGACTTCATACTTGGCATTATACCACCTAGCTGCCCACTATGGGTCCATACTCCTAAAACTATCACTTACAATTATAATATTTGCTATTAGTAGTTAGCCGGAGGGTAAAATTATCTCAACGCAAAGGCATTTTCTGAAATGGAATGATAAGAAGAGTAGCAGTACAAAACAATTTCCCCCCACACACAGTGTTGATTGGAAGTATGGAGACATGAAGCAGACAGCATGAGGCCTGAGAGAAGCCAGGCGCTGAAGCAGAAATTGGCCCGATAAGTCTAGTAATAAAAACCATCCCCATCCTGATCAGCAGCAGCAACAGGATCCAAACTACAGAGGGAAGGGGACTAAACAAGGTAAACCCAACTCATCCAACTATGCTGGAGGGGACTGACCTGAGCACCAAAATCCTGAATTCAAGAACGGAAGCTGACAATATGAGAAAACAGAAGAAAATATCAAATACAATGAAGGAATAATATGGCTTGAGAGAAGCCTGAGAGGCAAATCCAGAATAGCCCCATAACAACCACAGGCTATCAGGAATGAAATTTTCTGGGCTCCAAAATAATGTGCCTTTCTAAAAACATTTTAAACTTTTTAATTTCAAAGTTGTTTAAAAGTTTTACTTGCCACACCACCCTCTATGTTGTTCTCTAGACAGATGCTTATCTTATCTACCCTTAGTCATAGTCCTGCCCTGGGAACACTAAGAATACTAGTTTAAGTAATGGGGAAAATTAACATAACCCTTACCAATAAATATTCTGGCTTTCTCAACAAAAATTCTTAGAAGTTCTTAATCTGGAGTCCTCAAATCTGATTTTTAAATATATATATTGTAATAACTATTTCAATATGATTGCTCTCTTTGGTAATCCTATGCATTTTTTAAGTATTTAAAAATATTATTCTGAGAAGGAGCCCATAAGTTTGGTGATCCTATGCATTTTTTTAAGTATTTAAAAATATTATTCTGAGAAGGAGCCCATAAGTTTCACCAGATTGCCAAAGTGGTCCATGATACAGAAAAGGTTAAAAACCTTTGGTATAGAGAAAACATTTTTTAATTTAAAATGTTTATTGTACTTTGTATAGTATTAATATAAATATATTTTCTTTTTATTTTAAAATTTGTGTTTAAAATCTCAGTCTCAGAAAATATACTTGCTTTCATGAAAGGCTTCACTGATTGAAAACATTTTTGAATGTTTTGAAAACATTGCCATCCATGCTTGAATGCACCCAGTTTATTCCCTGAATAATGTAGACTTGGCCTCCACCACTCAGGAACCCCGGGATCGATTAGCCGGTTTATCCCATGGGCATGACTAAGTAGGAGCATTTTTGTCAGCTATGGCTTTTCTCTCTTTTGAGGGAGCTCTGCAAAAGCAAGCGCCAAGCTTTCAGACCTGAGGCAGACAGAGCCTAGGTTGAAGATTACTACAGCTTTGTCACCCGGGAACCACAAGTCTGATTTTAGCTGTGGCAGCCTGCAGCTGACTCACTGAGCCATTAGAATGCAGGGTCAGCCAATGCAATGCCTCAGGACAAAGCGGCAAAATAATCCTCATTGGATATCACAAATATTATCAATGTATTTAAGATACAACTGTTATTTGCAAAGCATCACTATAAAAATGTTCATATGTCTATACATACAACTTTATATATCTACACTTCTAAGACCATTCTGTTACTGAATTGGGATGGGGGGGGGGGGGCATAAAAATAACCCTATGGAATTAAGTTAAGTACCTTGGGGTAGCTACTGCCCAGCATTCAGAACCTGCCAACTTCTCTCCTTCTACTTGTAAATGATCACTCTCTGTAACCTACTTCCTTCTGCTATTCAGTCCTATCCTCCAAAGTCACAAGCCCTGACTGCATTCATCCAAGTGTCCATTCTCCTGCACTAGGACCACTCTTCTCCCTTCCAGGTTCTAGAGAATTGCCACCCCTTATTGTTTTGGTAATATCCTCTCCATGGGAGTCTCTCCCTTCCAAACCTCCTGCTAAAGCCCCTTTTACAATAAGAAGTTGAGCTCCTCCTGGATGGTGAGTAGGGAGTGAATAAAGTTTCTCACCTGCCCAAAAAAAGCCTCGAAGCATTGGAATTTCCACATGGCATATCTGCTCAGGGGCCCCTTCCCAACCTGGAGCATCTCTCCTCCCCTGCCCCCCCATCCCCAGCAACACTATGATCTTATGTACAACAGAGGGGCACCATGTATCCTCAGGTTGGCCCCCCTTTCATCCTGAAATTTGTTCTGCACCTGTATTTTTAAAATGGGTTGGAATTCTTAAAGAACCCAGACCCTTTGGGAATGTTTTCGCACAGACTTTTTTTTTTAAACATCCAACTAAACAAAACAGGTTTTATTCAAACTTATAATGTATCCATCACTGGCAAAATAATATTCCCATTTTAATGATGTGGAAACTGAAGGTTAGAAAAATGAAGTGACTTGTCCAAGTTTATGTAGCTGGTTTCTTAAGTCAGATTTGAGCTGAGATCTTCCCAAACATGCAAATCCAACACTGGGCCCACTGTGTAATACTGCCTCCGGAATCCTATTTCTGATAAGTTCTGGCTGAGTGTGTCTCAGGTAGGTCAATTACTATTTTGATATCCCCAGCAACCATTTAAGATTATAAATTGCATATTCATTTCCATTTGGACACATAGAAGGAGTTCCCAGAGTACCTGGAAGTTCCAATATCTGTAAAATCACAGACCTAGTCTAAAATAATAATTAGTAGTATGCTTAAATATTCAAACGGATTAATGTTCTATTCAATTTGGAAATTCCTTCCAATAGTACAGATTGCAACCTATTCTAGAGAAGGCTTAAACTAGGCCCGTTCAATGACACAGGCTGATGGAAATGGGGAGTGTTAAAATGCAACAAAGCATCTGAAGACCAGAAATGCAGTTAAAATAATAACAACAGTAATGACTTTACTAATCATAAAAAATTTTAAAATACACCTAGGAGTTAAGAACTTGGGTCAAGACCCCATTCCTGGCAGACAACAGGCACTCATTAAAAACAGCAGCAGCAACAACAGCCCTTTTGACACAATCTCCAGCCTAACTATGGGCCTCTTTTACTCCAGGCAGAAAAGAAAACAAAGGGCACTTCTATCTTCTTAAAGAACTAGCCCCAGCCTACCTCCAGCCACCCACTGCCCAATATGGGCATTGTGCCAGGTTTTCAAAGGAGAAAAAAGGAAAGTGAAGTGGTGATGGGGAAAAGCAAAGAACAGCAAGGCTCTGGCAGCAGCTGCCAAGGGGCCACCCTTTGGTCTGCCCCTATTAGAATCCGAGCTTCTTAATGGCAGGAACTGTCTTGCTATCCCCAGGACTTAGCCTGGCACATAGTGTTGAATAAATGCTTTTTCATTCATTCATTCAGACTCAGTGGATTTTGTAATCAAATCCCAGCTCTAACCCTGACTTATTGTGAGACCTTAGGCAAGTCTTCTTTCCCCTTTGGCTAAATCAATGTGGAATCATTAAACCTAAAGAGGTTCCTAACCTGAACAAAGGAGGTTAGACTGAATGCCATCTAGGGGCCTTTAGAGCTCTAAATCTGATGATCAATCCTTCAGGGGGAAAGAGTTCTACCTCCAGCCCACCTTGCTTCCTTGGAAGTGCTGTGGGGGTCCTCCCAGGTAGTGGGTGGGGCTCCTTCTAAGTCTGTTTATTTAATCTATCACCTTTAGTAATAGGATAAGAATGCAATTCTTCCCCAGCTGGATTTCATTTTATTATTTAAAGGTGGGAGGAAACAGTTATCTCATCCCTATGCCTACTCTTCTGGGGCTCAATCAATGTAATTTGGATTCTGTTGCTGTTCTCCTCCCACATCTCGTTAACCCAATGGCTGCTGCTGCTGCATTTGTTGAGGAAGTGGGGGCAATGCTGAGTTTCTTCCCTCCCAATTAAGGAACTTGCTGAAATAGATTCACCAGACCTTAGGAGCTCTTCTCTCCTCCCTAGGGTCTTATAACTCCTACAGACAGTCATAGGAGTCCCACTTTCACTTGAGAAAGTCCTGTCATAGTGTCTGCATGCTGACAAGGCCAGAAGGGGAAGATGCTGACTGTCAGAAAGGCCATCCTTAAAACACCTTGGATAAACAAACCAAAAAAATAAAACTTATAATGAAAAAGAGAGGTTTTTTGATGGCTTTGTCACAGTAGGGACATAACCAGAGAATGACATGGACTCCTAAAAGAAAGTTGGCTAAAGGATATCAGACCTTACCTGTAAGTGGGGTAGACTTATATGGTCTGATCTTTGGGTAGACTAAATGTACCCCTGTTCACCTTCACCACTGATTCTTAAAATTTCACCATTAGAACTGGATTAAGGGTGGGGCGGCTAGGTGGCACAGTGAATAGAGCACCAGCCCTGGAGTCAGGAGTACCTGAGTTCAAATCCGACCTCAGACACTTAACACAAAAAACTAGCCGTGTGACCTTGGGCAAGTCACTTAGCCCCAACTGCCCTCCAAAAAGCAAAAAAAAAAAAAAAAGAACTGGATTAAGGGTCTATCATTTCCCTGAGAAGGATGAACATACCCAGCCATCATCAGCGAGCAGCAGTGAACTGTAAACTACAGCTGCCCCAGTTTTTGCAATCATTTTTATTTTAACTAATTAGTTAATTTTTTAAAGTTTTATTTATGTCTTTTGTTTTTATACTGGTCATCTCCAAATATACTCTGAGACCCCAACCCTCAAGCCTTCCCTTACAACCAAGAAAAAAAAACCAGCCTCAAACCAAAAACCAAAATAAATAATTAAGCAACACTACACATCAACTATCTGATAGTGTATATATAGTATTCTATACCCATAGTTCCCCACCTCTCCAACAGAAGGAAGTACATTTCCTAATTTTCCCCCTAGGGTCAAAAATTGTCTTTATAATTATGAGACTTCAGCTTCGTTTCATTGTACTTTCATTTACATTAATGAAATCATTTTTATATTGTTTTTCTGATTGTTTACTTCAGAATTTACATACATCAGAATAAACAATTTGATTGTTTACTTGTTCCAGTTCATACAAAATTTTAATATTCACTTAGAGGCTCCCTCAAGCTCCCAAACTTCGACATTCTTCTGTCTCCTTTAAATTCCATAACATACTGCTTTATTCCAATTCAGTCACATACAGGAATGGTTACACACTAGATCTTACTATTACTCATAAATGTTTGATTTCTCTAATTAGAAATACTGACACTCCTTTATCTGACTGTAACCCTATCATGAGCAGCTGGGTGGCACAGTGGCTAGCGCCTTGGGCTTAGAATCAGGAAGACATCCTCCTGAGTTCAAATCTGGCCTCAGATACTAGCTGTGTGACCCTGGACAAGTCATTTAACTCTGCCTCAGTTTCCTCATCTGTAAAATGAGCTGGAAAAGGAAATGGAAAACCATTCCATTATCTTTGTCAAGAAAATCCCAAATGAAGTCATGGAAACTCAACAACCTCCTATCATTGAACCTTTCCCTATGCTTCAGACCCTCCTACATCTGCTTCAGACCCTCCTGCATCTGTTCTTAGACCACATCAAGAATTTCAGACTCTCCACGATCAGTACTCTCTGCCCATTACTCTGCTGTGACTTTACTTTCTCTACAACCATTTCAACTTTACCCCAACCTCTGCTCTTGAATTCCTTGCACCTTTGACCTATCACTGATCTCTTGCCAAATCTCAGCTCTGGAATCCTCCCATGATCTGTGTCCTCAATCCCTGCTCAGAAAGTGCTGAGCATAGCTAGATGTCTCACAACTGTGCTGACTGGACGCATTGCAAATTTGTATTATCCAGTCTCAACTGGGCCCTCTCTGCAGCAAGGCAACCTTTTTATTGTTCCCTAATTGATTCCCTTTGATATGAAGCCTTTCCTGATTCCCTTAATAGTCAATTCTCTCCTCTCAAACAGCCTTATGCAAAGTATTCCAGAAGTCCTAAAACTTGAGTAGTTTAAAAATTGCACTGAGATCTTTAGGACACCTTGTGTTTAACTACTTTATATATATTTGTATTTGCTAACTTTATATTTATATTGTGTATATTTTCATATGTATTTGTCTTTTCCATTACAATAGAAGCTCCTTGAAAGTAGGAATTGTTTCATTTTTTGTACTTTTGTACACAACACATAGTATTGTACCTAGGATGTAGTAGACATTTAATAAAGAGTTGTTGGTTAATTGCTTTGTCCATGAATTACTCATATTCATCATTTCTTACAACAAAACATCCATTACATTCATATACCACAATTTCTTTAGTCTTGCCCCAGTTGAGGAGCATCTACTTAGTTTCCAGCTTTTTGTTTCTACAAAATCAATGCTAAGACTATTTTGTATATATGGGGTCTTTTATTCTTTGGTCTCCTTGGGTATATAACCAATCCACTTTGTTTCCAGTTCTTTGTTACCACAAAAAGTGATGCTATGAATATATTGACATATATAGGACCTTTCCTTCTGTCTTTAATTTCCTTAAGGCAGATGGGATGTCTGGATCAAAGGGTATGTACAAGTTTAGTCTCATTTTTGGTATAATTAAACATGGTTTTCCAGAATTGTTGAATTAATGCATAGCTCCACCAAAAGCATATTAATGCTGCAGTTCCTCCAGTATTGACTTTTTTGTGTGTGTTTTGCCATCTTTGTTGTTGCTGTTTGTCCCTAACTCTCAAAGAGGACTATGACATCAGGAAGATAATGCCATGACTTGCAAATTAATTGGATTTAGGTGAGGGAGAATCACCAGCCTCCATTTCTCCTTCGAAGCCATTTAGGTCCATTGGCAAGACATAGATCAGGATGACTGGAGATGGCCCCCATTTTCCATCTTTACTCATTTACTGAGTGTGACATGAAACCTCAGAGTTGTTTTGATTTGTGTTTCTGTTATTACTAGTGATTTACAGCAATATTTCATGTAGTAGCTTGTTTGAGATTCTCCTTCTGAGAAATGAACTGTTTCTCTTTTAACATTTAACCCAGGACTTAGTAGAAAGATTTATACACAAAGAACTTAACTAAAAAAATGTTTTAAATAAAACTTGTTGGAGTAAATGGAATGGAAAGAGTTTATAAGATCCCACGACAAATAATTATGATGAGATTGAGGGAGCAGTAAATAAGTAACCCCAGAGTAATGGGCCCCAGTAAGGAAAGGCTCTATCCTAGGACCTCTTCTCTTTTCTCTCTATCTCTTCTCTCCCAGTGATCTTATCAGCTTCTATCCATTCCATTATCATCTCTTTGCAGATCTGAATGCCTGATTCTCATCTCTTCCCTGAACTCTCATCCTGCTTCCCCAACTATTTGTTGGACGTTCCATTTGTATGTCTCATAAATATCCAATACGCAACATGCCCAAAATAGAATTTGTTTCCTTTGCCCTTAAACTCTTCCTTCCTCCAAACTTTCCTTATTTATATTGAGGTCACCAATATCCTTCCAATCTACCAAGTTCTCAACTTCAGAGCCTTACTTGGCTTTTCCTTCTTCTACATCCCCTATATCCAACCACTTGTCAAGTGTTGCTCATTCTGCCTCCACACCCCATAATTCTTCACCTTTCATTGAAAGGAGGGAGGTACATTTATTCACATCTGTCCACATCTTCTTTCTAGTCACATGGCCACCACACAAATCCAGTCCCTCATCAAATCTTGCCTGTCCCCTTGCAAAAATCTCTGATTTGGATTCCTAGCTTCCAATCTCTCTTCTTCCCCTATCCATCTTTCACAAAACTGACAAAATAATTTTCCCAAAGCACAGTTAGCCATGACATTCTCTTCTGAGCTCCAGTCCTGCATCACTAACTGCCTATTATATATTTCTAACGGGATGTCACAGAGACATCTCAAATTCAACACATCTAAACCAGAATTCATTATCTCCACTTCCCCTTCCCACATCATCTCATCTTGAAAACTTCTGGGCTTCTGTTAAGGACACAACAATTTTTCCATTCTCTCAGGTTTGTAATCTCTCTATCACCCCCACCAACTCCTCACTCTCTCTCATTCAATATACCTAATCAGTCAACAATGTTTGTCATTTCTACCTCCGCAACATCTCTCATATCCTATATTTTCTCTCTGCTGTTAGTCACACCCTCAGTTCGGGCTCATGTTTCCTCTCCCCTGGACTAATGGAAGTGCCTCTCAATTGATTTTCCTATCTCAAGACTTTCCAATCCAACCTCTATAAGGCTACCAAAGTGATTTTTCTTATGTATACATTGAACTGTGTGTCTCTCTCACTCAATAAACTCTTAAACTCTGCTGGCTCCCTAATTTCATGCAAGACAAAACATAAATTCATCTCTTTAACTTTTAAAGCCCTTCATGATTTGGTTCCAGTCTATCTTTCCAGTTTCACTACATTTCATTCCCTTTCCTATGGTCCAACAAAACTGAACATTCTCCCTTCCTCACATGTAGTTCTCTATCTCCCATCTCCATGCCTTTGTACTAGCTTTGTCTCATGCTTAGAAAGCTCTCCCTCTTTACCTCAGTCTCATGGGATCCCCCACTTCTTTTAAAATGCAACTCAAGCACCACCTTCTACATCAGTGGTTCTCAACCTTCCTAATGCCGCAACCCTTTAATACAGTTCCTCATATTGTGGTGACCCTCAACCATAAAATTATTTTCATTGCTACTTCACAACTGTAATTTTGCTACTGTTATGAATTGTAATGTAAATATCTGATATGCGGGATGTATTTTCATTGTTACAAATTGAACATAGCCCACAGGTTGATAACCACTGTTCTACATGATGCTTTTCTTTATTACTCACAATAACTCAAGGCCCTCCCTCAATAACTACCTCGTATTCAACTATTTTGAATTTATTTTTAATTTGTTCCAAGAATGCTTATATATGTACATGTTATCTGCTCCCAATAGAATGTAAAGTCCTTGAAAATAAATTGTTTTTCTTTCTTCCTTGTTTCCTTTCTTTCTTTCTTTTGCTATTGTATTCCCAGCACTATGCCTAGCACATAGCAGGCACTTTGAAATGCTTATCCATTGATTTATTCATTCATGCAAGCAGGCATACCTTTGTTGAGAGTCTGCCTACCATACTAGAACAGTGTTTCCCAATGGAAGACTTCATTGATGACCCACAGTATATCTAAAATCTCTACCATGGACAGCTCTGTTATATAACCTCAGTCCCACTGTCAAATGAGGGTCAGCAAATAGGGCTAAGGAACTGGAAGTTAGATGGTCATAGTACAGGGACGTGGAAAAAGAGAGCAAGCATGATGAGGATAATTCTTTAAGTTCATAGTTTTTAAAAAGTAAGAAGTATTTCAGTCTAAAAAGTTTTGCAGACAATATTTTAACTTTTAAAGCCCTTTATGACTTATCTTGTTTTCATGCTATCTCACCTATTGGACTGTGAGCTTCCTGAGAGCAGAGACTATGTTTTTGCCTTTCTTTGTATCCCCAGCATTCATCAAAGTACCCAGCACATAGTAAGTTCTTAAGAAATGCTTGTTGATTATTGACTGATGATAAAGTTTAAAAATTGACTCATTCCGGAAGCACTTTATTAATTTGAACTAATATCATCATACCAAATATAGATCATCCAAAAATACAGTCTGTACCCATAAAATTAACTCCTTTCTTTGTTAAAGAAACAAATACATGACTACACACTGAAAAACAATAACAATTCACATTTCTATCCACATTTCTTTAACATTACAAAGCCATTTCCTCCCTATAACTAAGTGAGGTAGGTAGTACAAATTTCACCCCCATTTTACAAAGGAGAAAACTGAGATTCAAAGAGGTGATAACTTACCCAAAATCAGACCAACAGTAAATCTGAGAATCACAACTGGAACCCAAGACTCCTACCTTTAAGAAACCACATTGCCTCTGTGACATTGATCAAAGGTTACATGCAGCTTTTAAACAAGTCAGATGTTGGAGGGAGAAATAGACTCTATATACAAACCAATAGTATATATTCTAGTTTGAGCAATTTGATAAAATCATAGATTGAGAGCCCTAAAGGCCAAATTCCTCATTTTGCAAAGGGGCAAATTGACACCTACCTACAGAGGCTAAGTGACTCACCTGAAGTCACACAGCTAGTAAGCATAAAAGGCAGGATTTGAACCCAAGTTTTCTAATTCTGAGGTTATTATTTCTCTGTTATTTGAAGGTCACTCTCCCTCAGTTTTTCATCTTCTTTTATATTTTAAATTCCAAACTGTTTCCCTCTTTCCCCATTCCACACCAGATCTAGAGAAGGCCACCATCAGACATGTGTATATGTGTGTGTATGTGTGTGTGTATGTAAGTACCATACTTTGCATACTTCTATTTATCAGTTCTTTCTCTGGAGGTGGATAGCATCTTCCTTCATGGGCCCTTTGTAGTTAATCTGAATATTTATAATACTCAGAATAACTTAGTCTTTCATAGTTGTTCTTTAAACAATATTGCTGTTGCTTTATACAACTTTCTCTCGGTACTCCTCATTTAACTTTGCATTATTTCATGAAAGCCTTTCCATGTTTTTCTTGTTTTTTTTTCTTTTTTTGCAATGCAATCAGGGTTAAGTGACTTGCCCAGGGTCACACAGGCAGTAAGTGTCAAGTGTCTGAGGACAAATTTGATTTCAGGTCCTCCTGATTCCAGGGCTGGTGTTCTATTCACTGCACCACCTAGCTGCCCCTTTCCATGTTTTTCTAAAATCAATCCGCTCATCATTTCTTACAGCACAGTAGTATTCCATCACAATCTCATGCAAAACTTGTTTAACCATTTCCCATTTCTGGGTATCCTCTCAATTTTCTTTGTCACTGCAAAGAGAGCTGCTATAAATACTTTAGAATATAGAGGCTCTTTTCCCTTTTCCCTGATCACCTTGGAAAACAAACCTAATTATGGTATTGCTGAGTCAAACACAGTTTTATAACTCTTTGGGCATAATTCCAAATCACTCTCCAAAATGGTTGGGTGAGTTTATAATTCCACCAACAGTATATCAGTGTCCCAATTTTTCTACATGCCCACCAGCCTTTGTCATTTTCCCCTTCTATCATTTTAGCCAATCTGATAGATGTGAGATGATATCTCAAAGTTGTTTTAATTTGCATTTCTCTAATCAATTATGATTTTGAGCACTTTTCATATTACTATATATAGCTTTGATTTCTTTATTGAAAACTGCCTATTTATATCCTTTGACCATTACCAATTGGGGAATGACTCATATTCTTATACATTTGACAAAGTTCTTTGTATATTTGAGACACAAGACCTTTATCTGAAAAAGTGTCTGATAAAAATGTTTGATGATTTTCTGCTTTCCTTCTAATCTTGGCTACATTGGTTTTATTTGTAAAAAACCTTCTCAATTTAACGTAATTAAAATTATCCATCTTATAACTTATAATGCTCTCCATTTCTTATTTCTTCATAAATTTTTCTCCTATGCATAAGTCTGATAGATAATGTTCTTCTAATTTACTCATGATATCTCCCTTTCTATCTAGGTCATGTATCCATTTTGATCTTATCTTGGTAAATACTGTAAGATACTGGTCTATACCTAATTTCAGCCACACTGCTTTCCCATGTTCCCAACAATTTCTACCAAATAGTGAATTCTTATCCCAAAAGCATAAATCTTTATATTTCTCAAATTACTACTGTATGTCTATTCTGTTCCATTGATCCACCTTCCTATGTCTTAGCCAGTGCCATCTCTTCTTGCCGGGTTTTATTAGTGATACATAGAAATGCTAATGATTTATGTGGAT
>CM053597.1:67425149-67469598 GCA_028646575.1 Pseudocheirus occidentalis
TAGTATGATGGTTAACTCCTGCTTTTTTAATTTCATTTGGAATTGTTTCCATCCTTTCAGTTTTGCTTTGTATATGTCTTGGTTTTTTAAATGCATTTCCCAACAGAAAACAGATGAAGGGTATTGTTTTCTTATCCAATCTGTCACTATTTTTAGTTTTATTTGATTGTTTGATCCACTCACATTTAAAATGATAAGAATTAGGTTGATATTTTCTTCCATTTGTCTCTAATATTGGATTTTTTCCATGTTTTTTTCCTCCTCTAAATACTATGTTTCTTCGCTTACTGTAGCTGAATTGTTTTTTAAGGTGGCCGTATTCCCACTGGCTTTCTTCCCCTCACTCCAACCTCTTCCTCCCCTTCATTATCCCTCTCACTTTGGAGTTTTACTTATTAGTTCCTTTTTCTTTCCTGTTTTTATCTGGTTACTTATTTTATGCCCCCCCTTTTCCCCTCTGTTTATCAAGTAGATTCCCCCTTCCTCTCTTCCTCTTCAACTAGTTATTCTCATTAGGTTTTCATCTTTTTCCACCCTTTTCAGAGAAGATTTCTCTGCCTCTCTTCACTATCCACCTGTTCTTTCTCTCCATTCTAGACCATCATTTTCTGATTCATGAACCCAATCATTATCTAGTCTCTCTCTAGTCTCTGTATGCCTCATGGAATTAAAGCTTCCAAGGTCTCTCTGGGCTTTCCCCCTATGGGCACTTTCTGCCACTGCCTTGTAGAACTTGCTCTGAGGGTTTGCTTTTCCATGGTGCCTCGCTCCCAGAACAATGCACATTTCTGCAGTTGACAGAGAGATCACTGCCCAGAGGTAGAACAAAACACCCGTCACCAACATCCCTGATTATGCAGCCTATCACTGATCTATATAGTCTTCCCCTGGTTACCTTCTTTCCCCATTTACCTCAAAATCTCTTCCCTGAATCCATACCTTCCCATTCCCCCAGGTGCCAGTTATCCCTAGTAATTACAACTCCTCCCCTCCCTCCATCACCTCCCGAGGCAGGATGAGTGGTCTTTTCAAGCACCAAATCCTCCATCTCCCTTCAATAGAATATCTCTCTTGACCCATAAGAACTTTCATCATAGGAGCCATAGAACCCATCATCAAAAAAAAAAAAGACCTCCTTCATTTGCTCCTCTTTTCAAGCCTTTTCCCTTCCTCTACAACCACTCCTCTGCAGGTTCTTCTCTTTCTGAAAAATCACAAGGTCTCCTTTCCCTCCAACTCTTGATTTGAACCCTCTATTCCTTTGCTCACCTTTTATGCACCTTCCTACTTTTTAATGTAATCCCCCCCCCACACACAAAATATATATATTGATTCACCTGTAGGCAAAGTATTACAATATAGCCTAGGCTTTTACGTCTGTCTCCTTGTGCAAATTTAGAAAAAATCTCTTGCTGGTCTCTGTTGTCACTCTGTTACTGTTGCTGTCCTTAGTTATTTCTTTTATTCACCCACTCTTGTACTTCTGTTGCCTGGGATGTTTAAAAAGCAAACAATGTCTTCAGGTCTGGTTTTCTTTCTAATAATTATTGAACACCCATCTTTTCATTTATAAATAAGCTCAGATTTGCAGGGTAGGCTACCCTGGGCTGTATGTTGAGTCCATTGCTCTTCAAAACATATTGTTCCATTCCCTCTTGCATTTTCTGGTGAGTGCAGAATAATCCTGTGTTATTAAAAGTTCCTTTTCTTTGTATTTAAAGGTCTTTCTCTTTGTAGAACTCATTTCTGAAATGAATTGTTAAATTTAACCACTGTGTGTCTTAGAGTTTGCAGCCTTGGGTTGTGATGTTTGGGTTTGTTTTTATTCTTCACATCTATAAATTCTTTCCATTAGTATTTCATTTTCTGTGTTCAGAAATTCTGAGTGGTTCTTTTACATTATTTCTTACATTATGATGTTCAGATTTTTTGTCTTATCATGTTCTTCTGAGAGCCTATGAAGTTTAGTTGTCCCTGTACATACTGTCTTTGAAACCAGTATATTTTGCTTGGAAAGTGAGCATATTTCTTTTAATATTATTGCTTTTTGCTTCTCTTCTAAATTGTTCTTTGCTTCTGTGTATTTTCATTATCATTCAATTGTTCTCTGTTTCCTTGGTGAGACTTGCCATCACAGATTCAACCTTTTCTATTCTGTCCTTTTTTTGGCTGCACTGGCCATAATTCTACTCTAATTTCAGTCTTCCCCTCCCCTTTATTTTCTTCTGTTGCTCACTTTTTTACCCCCTCCCCTCTGATGGTAGTTTTCTTGAGGACTGGTTCTCAAAGCATCTGTCTTCTTCCACAATGGGCAATTCACAATTCACTAGGTCTCTGCCCTAAGTGGTTTTTGAGGGATACAGCTGACCTCAACCAGATGCTAGGTTCTTTGCCTCAGGTTTGGTGGAGTGTGTCTTGTTCCAGTGTCCTGTCCTGCATCCTCTGTTCCTCAATTCTTTGCCCCAGTAGTAGCAATTCAGAGAGATTCCATGCTGGTGCTACAGAGTTGATTTCTGAAGTCAGAGTCTCCAAGGCTCTTGTAAGTGAGCTTGTGGATTTTGCCTCTATTTCAAGTCCAGACATACATATCTATCCCTTTCCTTCTAATTCTTTTTTTTTTTGCCTTTTTTTTTTTGGAGGGCAGTTGGGGTTAAGTGACTTGCCCAAGGTCACACGGCTAGTTTTTTTGTGTGTGTGTGTGTGTGTGTGTGTGTGTGTGTGTGTGTTTGTGTTAAGTGTCTGAGGCCGGATTTGAACTCAGGTACTCCTGACTCCAGGGCCGGTGCTCTATTCACTGCGCCACCTAGCCACCCCTTATCCCTTTCCTTCTGTTCCTCTGCTCTCCTGAAGAGATATTTGCAACACAGTACTTACTGTTTATCACAGCCCCAGAAGACCTCTGAAGCCTGGAGCCTAAATCTCCATGGCACTAGAAAAAAGAAAGATATGCCAGAGAAAGGGGCTAGGTTTTGTTGCAAGTCTGTGTGTCATGTGTTTTGTTTGGCTATTTTAGCCTCATTGCTAGTAACACATTGGACACTTTGGGGAGAGGATGCTAAGTGAACACCAATTCAGTTCATGGTGTTTTTTTTTTAAACCATTTTCTGGTTCCAGGTATCCTAGACCATGGAGACAGCTGAAGTTGCTTTATCTTTGGTGCTTAGTTTAAGTTTTGGAAAGATTTAAGAGGTCATGAGGATCAGAGTAAATGCCTAATCTTGTTGATCACATGATCTGGAAGTCATTGACAGTACATTTAGAGCATATCATATTATTTATGGAAAAAGGCTTCCAAAAACAGAATGATAATAATGTCCTAAAGGGTTATCAAATACACATTCAGTTAACAAATATTTGTTGAGAACCTTCTAAGTATTCAGCACTTTTCCAGATTCATTAAAAAAAAAAACACCTAATAACAGCAATATATAAAGTAATCAGTGTGTGGTAGACCAAGATGAACCATATATTTGTAGAAAGAGTGAAAAGCAGTCTCACAATTGAGGGGCACTCAAATTCACAGTTTTACCTGAAGAGCTGGTCAGAAGCAGGCACATTCGTCTCATGACCACCTTACACATCAGTCCAGCCTGTCTAGGCTTCCTCTTCTTCCATCCCTGGTCCAGTTCATTCTCCATCTGTAGCACCTAATGGACTAATTGAATGGCTTACTCATCCACCTGTATGTAACAACCTGCTCTAAAGTCAAGTCTCCTAACTCATCCCGTGTTTTATTCTTCTTTTGAACCTCAAGGTAGAACTTCACATTCTTCCCTATTGCAACCTATTTTTAAAATTTTTTCATCAATATTTTGCCGTTTTCATCATGTTGAACCTTGATTATGTCATTCAGGGTGTTTGCAACCTCTTCTCGTTTTTGTGTCAACAACACATTCAATAAGCACATCTTTATGTCTTCGTCTGAAGCAGTTGTGAAGAAAGAGGCCAAGTAAAGACTCTCTGACCCTCCTAGATACATGTTACAATGGGAAAGACACTGTCTCTGCAACCAGGGGACCTGAATTCAAATTACTCCTCTGCTAATTACCACTGGCTAGGTAGAGTAGCAGATAGAACACCAAGGTCTGGAGTCAGGAAGACCTGAGTTCAAATCCTGTCTCAGACATTTACTAACAGAGTCCTCCTGGTATAAAAACATCACCTGCCTCATTTGTTTATTGTGAGATCAAATGAAATAATAATGGTCAGGTGGTCAGCACAGTATACAGAACATAGTAAACACTATGGAAAAGTTAGCTATTTCTATTACTACCACTGGGACCTTGGGCAACCTCCCTGAACCTAAGCTGCCTTATCTATTTTAATGAGGAACCTGAAACAGAGGGTTCTGAGGTCCCTTCCAGCTCTAAATCTATTGTCGGACAATGGGGTAACCTTCCTCCAAGTTCCTAACAATCCATTAACTTACAGGAAGGACTGTCTGTGGATGATACAATTGAGTTCCTAGGATAGAGCCTACTGCCAGGAGCCAGTCCTGGAGAATTTCCATGGAGACTGTAGAAAACCCTCAGTGGATGATTCAGGGGATAACTTCCAAGGTAAAGACTGTTCTGGTGGTGGGAAGTAACCTGCAGTTTCTTATACTGTCTCAATTAAAACCTAGTCAGGTAGCATTCCCTAAACCTCAGAAAGGAGAACCTAGCCATTTCCCCTTTTCCATTGAGGTTGCAGACAAGTATTAAATCATCAGAGTTTGAGTTAATATAAACATAGCCTATTTAAATTATTCAAGAACTGACATCTATTTAATAGGGTAAAGATCAAAGGAGATAATATGCTGTAGTCGTAAAACACTTTGCAACTCTTAAGGGACTACATAGCTAATTGGCTATCTGGTAAGTGTGGTCATTCTGGTACTGTTTAAAATTCCTTCTTTTCATCCATTTAATAAGCATGCATTAAGCTCCTATTATGTGCCAGGAACTGTATTAGACACTGGGAATTCAAAGACAAAAATGAAACAAAAAATTCAACAAGTTTACATTCTGTTGGTGGGGGGACTCTTGCTGCTTCTGTCTGCCCTGTTTGGGGGGTACTTCCTTAAGAAACGCTAACATTCAGGGGACCAAGAAGAACTAAACTCAATCCATTTATGATTATGCCTGTGTAACTTCAGGCAAGCTCTCTGGATCCCAACTTCCTCATCTATAAAAATGTGTGGGTTGTACTCAGGGGTGTGCTAAGAACCGACTTGAATTCACTTTTGCAAACATATGGTTAAATTTTTAATGTGAGAATTTATACCTCTGAAATTGGCAAATGCTACAAATCAGGGCTTGATTTATGAGTGTGATTGTTTAGCCTTAAGGAAGTGACAGAGATTTTTTACTTTTTTTTTTTTTGTTCAAGTTTTCTTCTACAAAAAGACTAAAAATGGAAATATGTTTTGCAAGATTGCACATGTATAACCTAAATCAGATTGCTTACTGTCTCAGGAAGGAGGCAGCAACAAGAGAGGGACAGAATTTGGAACTCAGAATTTTTTTAAATGAATGTTAAAAATTGTTTTTACATGTAATTGGGGGAAATATTATTAAAAAATAAAGGAATGGAGGGGTGGCTAGGTGGCGCAGTGAATAGAGCACCGGCCCTGGAGTCAGGAGTACCTGAGTTCAAATCCAGCCTCAGACAATTAACACACACAAAAAAACTAGCCGTGTGACCTTGGGCAAGTTATTTAACCCCAACTGCTCTCCAAAAAGCAAAAATAAATAAATGAAGGAATGGAAAAAATTTTAATAATCCAAATCAGACTTAAAAGTGCATATATTTTATTTTGAGAACCAATTATTAAACTTTTAACACTTGGTTGTGCTAGGTGATTTCTTAAGTCTTTTCCAGTGTTACATCTTACAAGACAAATGTGTGTATTTTGCTATTGGCTTTATCACAAATTTACCTTGCTATCCAGGGGCCAAAAATACATCCAGCTGAAGAATGAATTTTAAGAGATAGCAAGAATTTCCCTCTAATCCCACCTTGCCACCACACACACACACACACACACACACACACACACACACACACATACCTGCAACCTCAGAAGAACCTAACAAGAGTTCTGCCAAGACTTAGAGATGGAAACCCAATTCCTGGTGGCTGCAGCAACCCAAGATGAATGCTGTCTTATTTACGAGCTCCCAAATGCCAATGAATCCAACAAAAAGGGAAGTACATTTAGACAGGCAGAGGAAACCCAGCCTATCTCTGGACCCACGGCAGTAATACAGTATTAATTCTTGTAATCTCTGATGACATAAACTAATCAGAGTGAGTGATAAGGTCTGCACCAGAAAGCTACTTATCTTAGCCAAGGATCCCCTTTTAGCTTTTTTCTAAATTTTATTTTAAACAAGCACAAAAGAAGAAAAGAAAAAAGAAAAAAACATTGCCATATACAAAGCAAAACATAAGAAATGATTCAACATAAAGCAATAACATTCCATTTCAAGAAAGCCTATATACTAAATACTACCCATTGTTTTCAAAGTTGTCCAGCTTTTCTTTGCTTCCTTGTAGGCTCTTTGAACTTCTCAAAGTCAGATTCATTCATGACTAGCTCTCCTGGCTCCCTGGGAACTGTAGAAACCAAAAGGAAAGGCTGAATATTGGGCAGAACTGAACAGCCTCTGAAAGCACTACCTTCTCATTTCTATGATATTTTTGGTTTGATTTCAGAGGAATAAAACCTAATTTTAGAAGAAAAAAAAATTATCTGCCAACACAATCTGGCCCTGTAATCTGGAGTAATTAGCAGAACCAAATGTCTCAAACCTTCCCTTATTCCATGCCTAACAACCATCACCACCAGGCAAAAACTTCAGAAAGATTCCCCATCTTTTGTTCTTTGCAAAAGAAATAAAGCTCACCCTAACTTCAAAGAACTGTTGGTGAAGCATGTCACCTTTCTCTTGGTGAAAAGATGGTGGACTATGAAGATGGAAGAAGACATATGCCATCAGACCTGCTCTGTCACTCACTATTTTCATGCTCTTGAGCAACCCCTTGTGGGCCTCAGTTTCCCCACATGTAAAATGAGAAGGTTGAACTAGATAACCACTACAGTCCCTTACAGCTTTACATCTATAGGTATGTTCATTGCATTAATAAAGTAAGATAATATCTATAAAGTGCTTGGCACAGTTTCTGCCACATTTTGCTGATAAATCATTTCAGTGGTGTCTGACTCTTTGTGAACCCCTTTGGGATTTTCTTGGCAAAGGTCTTGGCTGGGGTGGTTTCTCATTTCCTTCTCCGGCTCATTTTACAGATGAGGAAACTGAGGTAAACAGGGTTAGGTGACTTACCCAGGATCACACAGATAATAAGTATCTGAGGTCAAATTTGAACTCAGGTCTTCCTGGAACTTCCAGGCCTGGCAACCTATCTACTACACCACTTTGTTGCCTGCCTGGTATATTGTAGGTACTTAATAAATGCTTGTTCTCTTCCCCTTGCCTAATTTTGCTTTGCTGTGCTTCTTTGGGGATGGGGTTAATGGGATATTGATTGGTCAGTGACAGCAACATCAAAAGAGAAGAACATCAAAACATTTATATCAAAATTTCAAAATAAAGATATTCTTTTTGGGGAAAAAAAGTACTCCCTCTCTTCTGGGGACCTCCTGCCATGAATGTATTCACTTTTGCATATGGAGGGTCCAATCATACAGCTTACGGAGTTAGCCTCAGCTAAAGGAAAATCCTAGGATTTTAGGGAAAGAACAAATGGGATCTTGTATCCTGGGTCTACTTCCCATGCACTTTCCCTTAATCACCTCACTGCACACCCTAACCCAAGTCTCATGGAGAGAGCTACTCAGTACCAGCTCCCCAAGGAAACCTACAAGGAAAAAGCCATTATTTCAGTGAATTGGGCTACCTCACTCTCAGGATCAGGAGGCTATTGATTGCTGCTCCCATAAATCAAATTTATTTTCTCAATGATTGGAAGATTCATTGTCTCCTGACAACCAGTGTCAATGGGTAACAGCCAGCCAGTCAAGGAAACAATAATTTTTATGCCATAAAAACCGAATTCCGTTTGTTCACTGAGGAGAATGAATGCTGCTTATCAAGCACAAACCTATAAAATCCCAAGTGACAAAAGGCAAGGAATTAAGTCATGATGTATGGTGGGCCAGCAGACCCTTCATTATCCATGTCTATTACCCAATGACCTCCCTCTCCCTCATTTGGGGAATTTACAGCTTGGCCACTCAACTGTCCCTACTCTCCCATGGATTGTGGCTGGAGCCAAAGCTAAGAATCATGGAATCTTGGAACTGAAAGGCACCCTAAATACTTATTTAGTCCAACCTCCTCTCCTATACATCTCCAGGAACATGAAGCCCACACACAATTTAGGATATGTCAGCAGCTCGTCCAGCGCAAATACAACTGAATTGCCCATCCCATCCAGAACGTGAGACATGTGATCTCTCCAAAGGAGAACTAAGGATACCTCCTCTTGAAAAAAGATTGCAAGAAGTTCCAGACCAAGGAATCACACTGAAGCTTTCCTATACTGCTATCTCTAGGATTCCATATGTTTACAGGTATAACTATTTACAGCTGTTTACAGGTATAACTGTCCTATAACAAAGTACAGCTAGTCCTGCTATAACAACACATTAATTCCTAAAATTCACTAAGCTATGAAAAAACCTCACAATAAAAACTATAGGACTTATAGGAAAAACGGAGTTGGGGCACAATGCTTAAAAAACTTCCTTTGTGGGGTGGCTAGGTGGTACTGTGGGTAGAACACCAGCCCTGTAGTCAGGAGGACCTGAGTTCAAATCCAGCCTCAGACACTTGACACACTTACTAGCCATGTGACTTTGGGCAAGTCACTCAACCCCAATTGCCCTCCAAAAAAGCACACACACACACACACAAAACCTTTCCTTTATAACAAATTCTTCAAAGTATAAGAATTTAATAAAAATGGTACCATACTTTTTTATTCATGTCAAATGGTTAAGAAATGCCTAAATACTATGCATGGTGGCATCTTCAGCCTCAAGCTAATTAAGGGGACTAGGTAGATAGAGTAGTATATGGCTGTGGATATCCTTCCTGAATCCACAGTTCCTATGGCACCAGAAGATATACAATAAATATGTCACTTTACTTTGAAAAAGGCCTGAAGTTTGCTTAGGGAAGAGGGTTTCTAAACTCATCCCAAATTCAACCTGTCCAACACAAGTACAACTGGATGGCCCATCCCATCCAGAACATGAGACATGTGACCTCACCACAGGAGAACTGTGCTTGACCATCTCTGAGACATTCTACTGAGAAGGCAGATCAAAGGTGGCAGGAGTCAAAGAGGTCAGCTCACCACTTAGCTCTTGGTTGGGAGGCAGGGGCAATGTTGTTCCCACCACCTCTCTCTAATTCTGTTCTCTCTAGCTCTCCATGCCCAGGCCTCTCAGCTCCACATTGGGGGACAGAAGATGGAGCCTAGCTACACACTGGCCAGTCCCTCCCTACCACAAGACCCTCAAGGTCATTCTCCTGAAGGAATGCCAATGGTGTGATTTTCTATGTTCTCCCTGATTCTAGAGGACAAAATCCCACATTTAGCAAACACAAAATTCAAGTTATGCTCAAACCATTCCTTAATATTTCAACTTTGTTGGAACAAATTCATGTTTTCAACACAACAGTCATTAGCAGAACTGACTGTACTTCAATAAATTTTATTGTATCCCTTACATGGTTTTATTCAAGAGGAATAAGCTTTGTTCCAAATTTTGTATCAAATTGTCTTGTAACAGAGTAATTTGGTAAACAATATTATTGCAAGATTCCAGGAAAGAACTTTGTTTATAAGCATTTCTCTCTCCCTCTTACTGGTCTCCCCAATGACAATTTTTTACAAAAAATATAAAAAGCAAAACTTTTGTAACAAACATGCATAGTTAGGCAAAACAAATTCCCACAGTGTTTTTATCCCAAAATGTATGCCACATTCTGTATTTTCAGTCCATTTCCTCTCTGATAGAAAGTGAGTGGGGTGGAACTGGTCTTTTTCCTCCTTCCTTCTCTAGTTTTAGTTACAAGAGATGGCCCACTGGGTACGAAAGGAGGGAAGGCTATATTTGAAAACAAATGTGATATAAAATGGGGCAGCTAGGTGGCACAGTGGATAAGAACCCTGGGCACGTGGTCAGAAAGAACACAAATTCCACAGTTCACATTTGACCTCTGATACTTACTAACTGTGTGACCTTGGGCAAGTCACCCTCCCTGCATAAAACTGGAGAAGGCAATGGCAAATAACTCCAAAAGCTAGGTGGTTCAGTAGATAGAGCACCAGGCCTTGAGTTGGGAAGACCTGAGTTCAAATCCAGCCTCAGATACTTACAAGCTGTGTGACCCTGGATAAATCATCGCGCTCTGTTTGCCTCAGTTTCCTCATTTGTAAAATGAACTAGAGAAGGAAATGACAAATTGCTCCATTTTTCTTTGCCAAGAAAACCCAAAACAGGGCCACAAAGAGTTAGATAGAACTGAAAAATTACTAAACCACAAACAACATGATGTAAAACACACATGCAGTAGAATAAGATAATTTTTTTTAAACAATCTTACTTTAATCAAACAAATATCATTTACTTAGTTTGGGGGAAAGGTCAGCACCCTTAACTTCATAGAATACAAACAAAATATAAACAGAAGTTACAAGCAGACAAAGAAACAGATCAGCAGATGGGCTTCCAGCCGTCTGACCATTACATCCATACGTAGTTAGTTACCAGAGAGGGAAGCACCAACATCTGGGTTTTTCAAAGCCGGGGGGTTCAATGGCTTCCCAGAGTCTCATCTGGCCAAATCACACAACTCTTTCCAAGGTGAGCCCCCAAGATAATTATTTAAAAGAAAAAATACGACTTCCAAAGTTACAAATTATTGCCACAAATCTATCAAATTAAAAGTAATTCCCCAAAAGATAGACAAAGGAGATCTGTGAAAGACCTCACCAATGGACCGTGAGCTGGGCCCAGAATTTAACTCTCCTAGAGTAGATTGTATTTCCTTTGTGAAATTGCTCTTTCAATGATCTCAAGTGTCACCTAAGATGAGGGCCCATTTTGCTAACATCTACATTCTTCTAGTGATGAGGAGCAATCAGCCTTTTTATCTGTGACGTTAAGAGTGGCTAGAGTTAGTTAGTGGTTAGACACCTTAAGAGTTTCATAGTGGATGCAGAGCCAGCCCCCAAACCATGGAAACTGCCTTCATATTTTCTGTGCAATGCTGGACAAGTCTCTTCCTCTCTCAGCACTCCCAGGAGACAACAATAAATAAGACTTACAATAATAAATAAGACTTACAATTTATAGAGCATTCTAAGGTTTGCAAAGTACTTTACATACATTCTCTCATTTGATCCTATGAACAGAAGTCATTCATACTGGTAGAGGAAGAACCTGACTGGGAATTCTCTATCCCAAGGAAAACATAAATCTGGTCCCCCAAAAAAGGGCGGGGAGAGGGAGGAAGGCCATAAGCCTTAATTGTAGGCACCCAAGGAAGTATAGAGGAAGGAGAAGCAGCAAAGGGAATCAAGGCATCAGCTAACACTTCCAAAAATAGGGCAGCCAACCTCCAAAGCAGGCTAGGGAAGGACAGGGAACAGATAAAACCAGCAATGTTGCTAAGAGCCTCGGGAACAACAGCCTTTAGGCCCAGGAAGGGGGGTGGAGTCCACAGTACCCTGGGACATGCTGCTACCAAGGCTTGTTACATGTTACAGCCTGCTCTTGATGGTCCTCCTATCATCACCATGTGCATGAAGGCAGCTCAGAGATGCTGAAGAGAGCCAGGTGTTTTATTGGCAGGGTCAGGGTCTGGTTCAGGCCCCTCCACTTGGTTTCCCACCTCAAGTGTCACAGGCAGGAAAGCCTGCCCATCCCCAAGATTACATGAAGGTTGGAAGATCCCAGCAACATTCCAGAGGAACTACCAAGTAGACAAGGGTATATATGTCAGAGACAGAGTAGACCAGGGTTGGGGGGAGATCTGCAGCCTCAAGGCCACATGTCGCCTCGAGGCTGCAGGTTCCCTACCCCTGGACTAGATCCACAGTACCAGGACCTCTGATTACTAGTCCAGTATGTTTTCCCAATACTACAGGGCAGGGAGTTTTGAGCAACCATAAGGCAATCAATAAGTAAACATTTATTAAGCACCTACTACATGCCAACCACTGAGCTAAGCCCTGGACAGCACTGGCAGCATGGAGACACTGGGCACAGGGGGAGGGTAGAGTGGACTAGAAGGAGGCAACATGGCAGGAGTTAAGAGGAGTCTTTGCCAAAAATAACTGCTTACGTTGAAACATTCCTTGGGGTTGGGCTCACCCTGGGAGAAGCCCAGCAAAATCCAAGAATTGACTGATCCTTGGTTGATAAGCTCCTGGGGGGCGGGGGGCGGGGGAAGGACCTCTTTTCCAACTTCTGTCCTTCTGACCAACCGCAGTGCTGAGAACTTCCCATAAGCCCCTTCTGATTCCAGAATTGTGGCCCAGGGCAGCTATGCAATGAGGTAGAATGGCCCAAAAATGCTCTAGCAGTCCAAGAAAAATCAGTGCTGCCTGACAGATGGGGCCCAGCCCAATGTAGGTGTATTAAAGAGTCACAACTCAAGAAAGCTAAGCCAGCATTTATTCTTTCCTGCCAGACATTCTCAGCACAGCTTCTGACTGACACACAGCATTAGGAGTTAACGCCCAAACCACTCACCTCTTGTTCTGTCTTATTCCAGGACCCCAGGCAATATGACTACACTTTTGAACCCCAGCTGTTCATTTGGGTTTCAAGAAAAGAAACATACAGAAGTCTATAGAAATGAAAGGGGTTGTTGGGGGCTGAGGGGAGGGGAGTGGGGAGGAAATGGCTTTTAAATGAGATGTTAACATTGGTCTGTGGTTAGACTTCAATCAGAATCATGAAATGTCAGATCTTGGAAGGAGCTTAGACAAATCTAATCCAACCCCTCAGTTTTACGAGTGGGGAAATCCACAAACCCTTTAACCCACCCACCCACCCACCTCAGACTTTCTACCCCTGCTAGTCCCACCCTTTCTGGTAGTATTATAGGTCCACACTAAGATGGAGGGCAGAGTACTCTCAAGAATGGGAGATAAAATTGAATGAATGAAGACTGTATGGAAATTATTCTATGGTCCCTTATGGTCCCAGATCTTAAGATCCCACTCTTGTCTCCTGGGACATGGAGTAGAGGAGCCTGCCCTAGGGGACAGCCCAATTCAATTTCAATTCAACAAGCATGTATTAAACTACCAGGACACTGTTAGTTGCTAGGGACACAAAGACAAGAACAAAGTAGTCTCTGCCCTTAAGGAGTTTATATTCTAAGAAATGAATCATGCCCACAGATGGGGTAGGGGTGAAGAAAACATATTCTAGTCTTGGTGGACAGGTACATAAGCTTGGAGATGAAGATGGAATCTGTACGTGGGTAACAGAAAGAAGGCCAGTTTGGCTATAATACAGAGCATGAAGAAGTATAATACGCAGTAAGTGCAGAAAAATAGGCTGAAGCCAAGCTGAGAAGAGCTTAAGCTGCCAAACAGAGAATTTGGATCCTAGAGGCAATGGGGAGGCACGTAGATTCTTGAGCAGAGAGGTGACTCAGTGCTTTAGGAATATTGGTTTGTCAACTAAGTGGAGCATGGATTGGGAGTGGGAAGGGGGAGACAGGAAGACTAATGAGATGGCTAATGTAATGATTCAGTTGAAAGGGCCGTGAGTGGAAAGAAAAGAACATAGATGAGAGATATGGAAGTAGAATTAGCAACACTTGGCAACTCATTGGTTCCAGGCTGGTTGTCCCCCATGTCTGGAATGCTTTCCCTGGTTTCCTTAAAGTCCCAACCAAAATCCTATCTTTTTTGCTAGAAATCATCCCCAACCGCTCTTAATTCTAGTGCTTTTCCTCTATCAATTATTTCTTATTTATCCTGTGTATAGCTTGCTTTGTATAGATTGGTTTGTGTGTTATCTCCAACATTAGACTGTAAGCTTCTTGAGGGCAGGGACAGTCTTTTGCCTCTTTTTGTATCTCCAGCACTTAGCACTGTGCCTGGCACATACTAAGTACTTAGTAAACGTGTACTGATTCTAATTATATATAGAAGTGAGGAACAGGAAGGGGCCAAGGATGGCTTTGGAGTTGAAAACCTAAGTGAGCAGAAGGATGGAAGGGTTCTCAATAGACATATGGAAGTCAGGAATGGGGTAGCTTTGGGAGGAAAGAGTTCTGTTATAGATATGTTAAGTGAAGATGGTGGTATATGAATTATTTCCCCCATTTGATGGTAGGGGGAGAGGCTGGAAGTATCAGTGGCGGATAAGGAATATTCCAACTCCACCACCACCCAGCTGAGGCCAAACTTAAGTGATTTACTCAAGGTCATAGAACTAATCTATTCAGAGGCAGGAAAAGTATCCAGGTCTCTTCCCTCTGAGCTCCCTACACCTGAAATTCCCACCTATTGTTTTTTCAATTTCTGTCCGATTGTCATAGATCTGGGCAAATGGCCCTGTTCCTAAAAAGCAAACCTTGTCCTACATAAGCCCAGGGTCTAGAAGTCCAAACTTGTCCTCACATGACCCCAGGGTTCCCTGCCAGAGGAGTATGGTTCATTCTATTTTCTGGACTATACAAAGTATTGGCTGCCTGATCTTAACAAGGTCAAGGTTATATTTGCTGTTAAAAAGCCTTCACAAAAACTTCTCCTGAACTTCAGAAAGAAGAAAAAGAAATTAGTTTGCCTCACTATTTCCACGGCCCCCACTGAATTTGACTCTACCATCCCCTGTTTCATAGGTTACAAACTTGCTTTTATCTTAAATGTTTTCCTTTCCCACTTGATGTTTTCATTTAAATTATTGAGACCTGATTCCTTGTGAGACAACCTTCTGATCACTCTTTCCAACTCTGGTTTTATTCATTTCCTGCCCCGCCTCCATCAATGGTCAAGGGGTGGTGGAGGAGTTGGAATATTCCTTATTAACTGTCATTGACACTTCTAACCTCTCCCCCTACCATCATCAATTAGTGACCTCTCATCATCTATCACCCAATCAAAACTCTGATAGCTATTGTCAACCAATCTTCAGGGCATTACCCTTCTTTCCTCAATGAATTCAAGGTCTGGCTTCCACCTGTCTCTCCTCCCTAACTCCTGCCCTTATACAAGGGGACTTTGACACATATATTGATTCTCCTTCAAACACTCTAACCATTCAGCTCCTCATAACCGAGTGACCTCCTGTGAGCTAGTCCTCCACCTCACCTCACATACACATAAAAATGTTTGCTATCATTACAACCTTGACCTTGTGCTATTATCCACAAGTGTTTCACTTCCATCTTCATGAACTCTGAAATTCCTTTATCTAATCAGAATGTTGGCCTTCCCTCTGCCTTGCAAGCACAAACTCTGTTCTTTGTCCTTACAAGGACTTTCAATTATCTCAATTTCTGTTTTTTCCCAGGCCCTTATTCTTGTACTGGCTACACTCTTCTTCTTTCCCTATCTTGACCCCGTGGTGAACTAGTTTAACATTGTACTATCCTCCTCTCTCAAGTGTCTTGCCCCCTTGTCCTGTTGCTAATCTTGATCAGCCAAGATTCAGCCTTGGATAATTCCTACTACCCATTGCCTTTGTTCCTACTCATATTCTGCTGAATGAAGCTGGAGAAAAATCACACAAAATTACATAATCTCAACTGGTTTATCATTGTGGCAAGGCAATTCTTTTATACACCCCTAATTGACTCATTATTGCCCTCATCAAGGTGTCATTTCCAAACCTTTCCATCCCTACTCAAGCTTCCCATAACTCCCCTTTCCCTTTCCCTCACAGTTGAGAACCTTATTTCATATTTCACAGGAAAAAAATGAGGCTCTTTGTGTCTTTTATCCCTATTCTACTCTCCTCCTCATCCCATGTCACTCAGATGCCTCCTGTAACTCTACTCCTTCACCTGTCTCACAAGAAGGGGGGCCAGTCTCTCTGCCAAGGTGAATCCCTCTACATGCCAAGGGATCCCCTTCCATTCTATCTTCTCAAGTAAATTGCCCTTTCATCTCCCACCTCTCACTTATTTTCATCTCTCTCTGATTACTGGCTACTTCCCGAGTGCTCTTGGACATAGCCTTGTCTTCCTGATTCTCAAATATACTCACTTGATCCATCCATCTCACTCACCACCCCACATTTCTCCTCCCTTCTGTGGGAGAAGTCCCTCTACAAGTGGTGCCATCACTTCCTTTCCTCTCATTTCTTCACAACCCTCTACAGTGTGTCTTCAGACTGCATTATTCAAACATAACTGCTCTCTCCAAAGTTAGAAATGATCTCTTAAGTGCCCAATCTAGTGGCCTTTTCTCAATCCTTGCCTTTCCAGACTTCTTTTCAACCTTTTATACCATCACTTTTCTCCTGGACACTCTCTTCTCACCTCCAACTTAACTGACTGTTCTTTCCCAGTTTCCTCTGCTGGATCTTCATTTGGGTCACTCCTACTAGTAGCAGGGTTGTGTCTTGGGCCTTCTTCTTCCTCTATGCAATTTTACTTGGTGATTTCATCAGCTCCCATGGATTCAATGATTATCTCTATGAAGATGGTTCTCAGATTTGTCTAGCTCTAATCTCTCTATTAACTTCCAGTCTCACATCTCCAACAGCCTATTAAACATCTGGAACCGAGTGTCCTATAGACACCTTGAACTCAAAATGTCTCTGAAACTCATCTTTCCCCAGCAAAACCTACCCTCTTCCTAATTTTCCTATTACTGTTGAGGGCCCTATTAGCCTCTGAGTCATGCAACCTAGGCACCGTCCTTGCCTCCTCACCCCACCCCAAATCCAATCAGTTGCCAAGGTCTGTCCATTTTATATTCATAGCAATTCTCTTCTATACTACCCTTCTCTCCTCTATAATCCTACAAGCCCCAGGTATAGGCCTCCATCACATCAATCGTAATAGCTATTTGGTTGTCTATCTGCCGCAGGTCTCTCCCAAATTTAGAGCATCCTCCACTAAGCTGTCAAAATGATCTTCTTAAATTGCAAATCTGACCATGTCACTACACTTCCCACCTCTCCCACCTCCCATTCAATAAACTTCAGTGACATTGAAGGGCATTCAAAGCTCTTCATAACCTGACCCCTTCTTACCTTTCCAGTCTTCTTAACTTTGCTCTTTCCTCATGGATTCTATGATGCAGTGACAGTGGATTCCTTGGCTTCTCCTTACACACGATGCTCCATCTACCAGCTCTGGCCACTTTTACCAGCTGTCCTCTTGGCCTAGAATTCTCTCTCCTGAGCTCTGCCTGCTGGCTTCCTTGGCTTCCTTCAAGGCCTAGTAAAACCCCATCTTGTATGAAAACCCTTTCCCAGTCCCCCTTAAGGCTGGTGCCTTCCCTCTGCTGATTGTCTCCAATTTATCCTGTATACATCTTCTTTGTAGATAGTTGCTTGTATCTTGTCTCCTCTTGTTAGACTGTGAATTCAGGGTCACAGATTGTCCTTTGCCTTTCTTTGTATCTGCAGTATCTAAGCACAATGCCTGACACACAGTAGGTGTTTAATAAATGTTTATTGATTGACAGTTCAGATAGAAAGATTCAGGAATACAATGAAGCTGGAAAAATGGATTTTAGCTTGCCGATGGACTTTCCAATAAAAGGGGACACAATTGTGGCACACAGGCAATGGAGGCAGGAGATGCAAATGAGAGTCCTACCACCTACACTTCCAGGCTGTGTGACTTCTGGTAGTCTATTAACCTCCTGGTGCCTCAGTTTACATATCTGTAAGATGCGTTGAAGGGCATCTTCAATGTGCCCAATCTAATTCAGCAAATGTTTATTATTAAAATCTTACCGTGTCACAGGCACTGGAAATATAATGACAAATATAAGTCAATGCATTTGTGAAGCAATCTGAAATGGGTCCCTTAGAGCTCTTGGCATAACTCTCTTCCCTCTACGGTTCTCTGTCATTCACATTACTTTCTTCACAAGACTGTAAGGAAAGGGCTTTTAAGTAAGAACTGTCTTATTTTTTGCCTTCCTTCCTTATGAACCAAAGCTATGATAACTCTTTCTGCACATCAACAATACTGAAGGCTCCCTGAGGACAGGGACTGTGTCTACTCTAAATTTAGTTTATCTCAAAACTAAACATAGCAAGTGCTTTATGGCTGTTTGTTGAATGAGTCAACTTCCTTAGACTCTGAAGTATTTCCAGAAATTTTACTCCCAGCATCTGTGGAATGAACACATCCTTTACTAAGGGTAGAAAATAATGCCATCAGAGAAGGCCCAAGATATGGGTGCTCTGGCTTACTAACATATCACTATGGAAGCTTAACAACTCTGCCAGGTAGACCCTTAGTCATTTAACAATCTATTTTCCTGCCTCATTAAGGGACACGATCATGCCCCCTGAATCTCTCAACAAGTGCTAAAGGAAACAAAAGGAGAAGAGTAAAATTTCCTTGGTCTAGAAAAGAGCTTGGGAGTAGTTTCTCGCTACAGTGTTTGGGTGACAGGAAGAAAAAGGGGACAGTGCCGAAGGCCAATCTAATGAATGGCTAGAGCTCACTCAAACTGTGATCAAGGATCTCTGCAAAACACCCATTTCTGTACTTTTGTCGGCATTGACTGTTTTCTTTCCTCTTTAGCCTCAATTTTTAAAAAATGTTCCAAAATATATAAAGTAACTACAATGTTGTAAGGGGAAATAGCTTTGAAATACTTCAGACCTCTGATCATTTCAGTGACCCATCAGGACTCCAGAAAAATGATGATGAAACCTACGTCCTACCAATTGGCAGAGAGGCTAGAAGTGCAGGTTGCAACATGCACTTTCTGACCAGTGTATGGATCTGTTTTCCTTGACTATACTTATTACAAGGGAAGGTGTTTTGTTTTGATTTTAGTGAGAGTCATAGGGAGGGAAGTAAATAGGAGTGTCAAAAAATCAGAAAAGAATATTAAGGAAGCATTTATAAATTATACAGATGAGAGCAAAATGAAGTTCAGAAAGACAAATAGGATAGTGCTAGAATTGCCATGTTAAATTTATTATATGCTTCTCAAGGGCTATATATATAATAGAGATGCCTAGCTTCCTATGCATTTTTTTCTGTTGTTTGAAGATGTAAATGAATCATGCTTGCTGACTTCTATCAAGGTCAATTTAAGAGAAAAAAGCCTTCTTTTCCAGCCTTGTCTTAATGAAAATGGAAAAGGGATTTTCCCATCTTTTCATCAGCAGAGTATAGACATCAGTATAGACATTGGAGGAGGGGATAGAAGTGAGATCAGACTTTCTCCAGAATCCAGACACAGAGAAGGGCTAGAAGATCTTTGTCACCTCCAGTACCTACCCTAAGCCATATCCTTCCCAGGATCCTCAGCAGCAAAAGCTCCTCTGTTCAATGACAGAGAACCAGAGGGAAGAGAGTTAAGCCAGAGCTCTAAGGGACCCATTTCAGATTGCTTCACACTGCATTGACTTATATTTGTCATTATATTCCCAGTGCCTGTGACACAGTAAGATTTTAATAATAAATGTTTGCTGAGTTAAACCGAAATTCCTGTTTCCCTGACCTTAGTTTTTTTTAGCCACCTCCCACTCCCCATCCCTATCAGGGTCCCCATATCAGCTGAAAAAACCTCTATCTTTAGCTGCCCCATTCACTATTATTTTGCAGTAACATTCTTCTACAGCTGCTCCCTTCCCTGATTTGATCCTCTCTGGTCTTCCAGTCCTACCATCTGCTTAGATATATAATCACTGGTCCGGCACAGCTCCAATTGGGCCCCTAGCCTTTGATACCAGTTGCTATTTTATCCCCTGATCTCCTGTTGTTTCCTCTGTCTGTGAGCTGCCTCTTTCATCTCCTCCCTTCACACCCACCCACACACTCCCAGCTAGTCTCCTCTGTCTTCTTCCTAGTTTTAGTGGCTCTGCTCGGGTCTAGTCCCTGTTAGCACAGCTTGATTATCTATTCTCTCCATCACCCACCAAAACCAAAATTAACAGGGGAAATGTGCACTGATGTGGTTTCATCTTTAATGGACAAACACCAGGGTATTAGAGACTGGAATAGATCATAGCACTGGGAATGAACTTTGAGCTCGATTTACTAAGTTTTAATTCTTCAGATCATGGGTTCATAAGTTTTTATTATTACAGACCCCTCTGGCAGTCTAATGGACCCCTTCTCAGATGTTTTTAAGTATTAAAAAATGTAAATACATTATATTGAAATATCGTTTAAATTTTTTAAAATAAAATATTGACCTCCTGAAATCTATCCCTGTGAACCCCAGGTCAAGAACCCCTGCTTTAGAGGATATGGAAGTGCTAAAAATTACTATTTCCCAACAGAATGCCTGAGATGGGTATGCAAAGTGTTTGCTCTGGCTCTCAATAGCCTTTACTTAGGGATAGGGTCATACATACCTGGGACTTCTGCCAGTAGGGGATTCCACTCATTTCTTACTTATCAGCACCTTTTATGAGCAAGGCACTGAGCTGGGTGCTAGGTTTACAAAGAAAAAGTCAAAATCATCACCATTATCAAGGAATTTACATTTTACTGGGGGGAATATAATATAAAAAAAAGGACATAAATAAGTTCAAGATAATGGGAGGGAGCTCTAACACTAAGGGATCAGAAAAGGCTTCCTATAATAGGTGTCACATGAGCTGATCCTCAAAAGAAGGGGGTTTTAAGAGCTGGCTATGAAAAGGAAGTGGATTCGAGGCATATAGCACAGTGACTATAAATGGAATTCCAAATTTCTGCTTCTCTCTACTTATGGTCACGTCTCACCCAGGCTGCCTCAACCATGGACTGTCCCTTAACTGAACCCTCTCCTTTCTCCATACTCCCTTCTACACAGCAGCCAAAATGACCTGCTAAAAACACAAGTGTGACCATGTTACTCTCCTGTCCAAAAACCTTTTAGAGGATCCTCCTGCCTCTAGGATAAGAACTAAATTCCCAACTTTGTGTTTAAAACCCTTCATTATTAGGTTTCTAGACGACTTTTTTCCAGGTTCACTACATATTTCACCCCTTTACCCACTTAGCCAAAGTGGCAAGCACATGCTTGTGCCCTAAACTCTGCATTCCACTTCCTACCTCCATGGCTTTGCATAGACCCCATAACTAGAACGTACTCCCTCTTTCTGCTTTTTGGAATTGTTAGCTTCCTTCCTTCAAGGTTCAGAACATATTCCATCTTCTGTAGACAACAGCTGTTATTGAACTCCCCCCACCCTGGACCTCAGTGCTTATTGGACTGCGGTAGCTATCTTCTCTATAAAAATTTAGCATTAGTTGTAACTAGAAGTTTCAGTACCCAAGGCAAATTCTTTTGAGCAGGGGTAGATGAGGAAGATGGACAGAGGTTTTGAGGTAGAGGTGGAGGAACTGAGAAGTCAGGGGGCTTGAAGGGGCAGGGTTTGGTGTGCTAAAGACTATGTGTGATTCAGGTACTGAATTTAGTGGGGAATAAGGAGAGTGACCTAGAGATTCACAAACATCAGTGAGGGTCTCAATAAGATGGAGTTGATTTTGAAGAACGAACATTCCTCTTGTAGTTAGAGCATATGAGAGGATTTCTAGATTTGGAAAGGTATCAAGCAATTTGATGTCTTTAGGATAAAAGCTAGGTTCTAATGAGCCAGAAGATGAAGGAAACATGGAGAGATCTAGGATGAAGGGGAATTAAAAGAACAGACTGGCGTTCCAGAGGGCCTAGTGGAAAGGTTAAGACAGAGAATCATAGGAACTAGAGATGACCAAGGCTGATAATGAATAGGGAAGAGAGCATGGGAAAGAGGGTTTTGAAGGCAGACTGACCTAGGAAACAGTGAATACCATGATGGAAAAGAAATGGCCTATCTGCTCCCTCTGTGATTACCAGAGGGTCTGCTCACTTGGCCTCCAAATTTCCCCTCTCCCCCCTCCCAACCCTTTAGGGCTTAGGCACAAACCAACAAAAGAGCTCAAAAGGTGAGGCATGTGGATGAGCCCCCATGGGGAGAAAGGAGCACCCCAACCTACCCACCCAGATGTCAGCTATGAGGGAAAACCCCAGCTGTCCTACCCTATTTACAGTTTGGGTTGACATAGTTGTCCACTGTCATTTATACTCAACATTTCCTGTGTGAAATAGGAGAGGATGTTAGCTTAGCTTCCTTTCTCCTAGCATGCATCAAACACTGGTCTTATTCCACACCTACCTCACCTGCACTCTCCAAATAAAGTATCCCTATGTTTTCATAATAACAGTTGAAAATTATGGCAAATCCATTTGGAACACCCACCCTTCCAACCCCCTCCCCAAACCCCAAAAAAGACAGAACAATGAAGAGAACTGCTTTTATTTTTAAATATTAGTAACACAGCACAAACAATTTAGTGGTACTTATCAAGTGACTGACAGAAGGGCTATGCTCAATCTTAATGTTTCACATATGTAGTACCTAAAATGTCCTGCATATGAAGTAAAGAATCTTAATGTTTATTAAGGTTACAGTTTTCATGATAAGCATAAATACTAAGCCACCCCCAGGGTTCTAAATTAACCTACCCTCTTTCCTCCCCTCCCCCCCCACCTCTGATAAAAGGCCCTTAAAACATGATTTTAACAATCATTTCACACCAGCAGCGGCTACATTTGTATTCTGGCTTCCGAAGTTTGGGATGTTGTTACAGCATATTGATACACTGCATTTTACCAAAGAGAGCTTGGCCTTCAGTGCTAGGTGGAAGCTGCTGGCTTTTTATTTTCCCCAGTCACATCAAAGATTTCACAATGACTACATCTTGAAGACACAAAAGAACAAACCAGTGGGACCCAGAGGCCCTGGTGTTAAGAGGGAAAGAGGAATTCACTGCCAAGGAACATGCAAGGAATCAAGTTCAGGCAATACAAAGATTCTAGTCAGTGCTCAAAGGAAAAAAAAGGTTAAGGAGCAATAAGGTCATGCAAATGAAATAATTACAGGGAGCTCTGCCAGATTCAAAAGAAACTATTTTTTTTTAATGAAGAGAATGTTTGCAAACTGAAGTCAGCTCAGCCTATTCACTCAGGATAGCAGATATTGCTTTAAACTAGCTAATTCCTTCCCCTCATCATGACCCTACAGGAGAAGAGTCAAACTATCACTATGGAACAAGGATTATTGGGGCAGAATCCTCTGTATCCACTGAAAAGGAATCTCATAAATAGAATAAAAGAGGAGATTCTGCATCATTCCCCACCCCACCCTCCGCCCCGCAAAAAAAAAAAAACAAAAAACACCCAGAATTTGAAAATAGAATTTGGACAGTTTGGAGAGTTTGGGGGCTAAGGTCATAATGAATGTAAGGAATGAATGATTTTACCTTTGGGGTGATTCACCAGTCACCTGGCAGTAACCATAATGAGACAAAGCCAGAGGTCTAGAAACATTCAGGCCCAGGCCTGGTTATCTTCTACCTAAGAGAAAGTACCTTCTTCATGATTCAATGTCTAACTCACAGCATTACAGTTTTCTTAAATTATGCCATCTTTAATTATCTTGCTTGCTAAGTTGTATATGTTCTACCTCCATTAGGGAAAAAGGGTCACTTGGCAGATCCTTCAAGAGCCCATCCCTGCTGCTGGTTAGGTCCATTAGGGCTCGGGTTTGCAGGGTTCTGTTGCAGCAGTCTATATGAGAGCTGAATGGATGAAAAGAGTGAGACAGGTTTAACAGAAGGACCCAGAGGAAAACCCTCACTAGAGTGGCACTTAGCCCTGTGGGGGAAGGACACAAGGCAAAAACATCTACGAATCTTCCAAATGGCCAACACAACACACACATCACCAAACCACCAATCACTAACCTGGCAGTCTTCTCACCTGCCTAATCTGACAACCCGTTAATAAAATGTCCGGAGTCTCATGGGAAACTGTGATAGTGCAATTTCAGTACAACATTAAAACACGAGTTGTCTTCTGTCTAACAATGTGTACAACCAAAACGATACACACACACACAGAGATGTGTTCAAATGGGATAGGGTCATATGGTGAAAAGGTACTGGTGCGTCTGACAAGTCCGTTTTAATGGTTCCCTTTGGTTGACTTCTTCTTCTTCTGCTCTTCTCTCTGTTTCTGCTTCTTCCTCTTGCCACCTTCTTTGTGTCCTGAGGAAATATGGCTTGTAAAACACTGTTCATATATTAACTACATTTCCTCTTTAAGAGGCAAACAGCTCTGCATATCCCACTTAAAACACACATACAAACTAGCACCTTCACTTACAAAATTGCCACCTTTAAAACCTATGAACACAGGGGTGATCAGGGAAATCCCCTGTTGGGGGGTGAGGGGAGAAGGGAAGTCCTCTGGAGCTGGGCAAGGGCTCTTCTGCTCTGTGGGGAAGGATACATGCAATGGCTCCTTACTAGAGCTCATATCCAACCAGAAGCTCTTGGTAAGAAGGCTCCTGGTTGGGTGCTTAGGTCAGCATAACAAGGGGATGTGCCTGAGTCCCTCCCTATGGAGTCATCGCCCATGCATAAAGCAGCAGTTCAGGAGGTTCCCTTGATCAATTCAGCTGCATCTAAAGCAAACCTAAATTCAGATTTTTTAAAAGTGAAAACTTTTTAATATTTGGAAAAAATAAACCACTGAAAGATTTTCAAAGCCCTTCATATTTGACATAGAGGCTACCTATCAAGCCATCTCTATCTGTAATCCTCCTAAGCCTTTCTACCCTTCTTTTCAATTCAGGGAAACCTCAACCACCTCCCTGGTAACCTGACATATTAACAGTGCTATTTCTTCTGGTGATGAGATGATTGTGGTGGAGCTTTCCAACAGACCCAGTCAGAATTGCAGGGCAAGGAAGTTACTTTCTCTTTGGGGAAAAAGTTTTCTGAAGACTAGGCTCATTTTGTGGCATGGTAGGATCTTCTCCATTAGAGTAAGTACCCAATGTTCAAACTTGAACAAGAATCCTTTACCTTCCCAGTCTACCACCATGCTCCAAGTTAGGATTTTGCTTGCCGGAACTGCCAGCCTAAAAGCAACATTCTGATTGCGGACAGTGATGGCAGAGCATAGTTGCATGCACTTATCCTCTGAAGCTCTAGCCAAAGGGGTCAAGGCACACTGGCCCTCATCCTGTAGTCACTCTGGTAGAGGGAGCTCCCAGCTGCAAAATGCGGAGGGGCTGCAAAATAGGCTTGGCAGATGGAGAGGCCTGATGCTCAATTTAGGCAATAAAAGAGCAAGAATTCAATCCAAATTTCTCAACTGGGAATCTAACATGTAAAACCAGTAATAAGACAGAGCCACCACCAACCTGCACTTTACAAAGCAGAGGTCGCTTGATCACTGATGTAATCACAAAAACAGAAGGACTCCTGCTAGATGTAATAAATATTGTACTAAAGATGGCTGATGTAGGTAGACTCTCAGCAGACAATCAGTTTTCACAAAGATTCCCTAGAAGAATGACAAAAAATGCTTCCATGCTTGAGAATGAATGCCCACTCCTACACTAGTCATCAAACATTCACCTTAAGGAAGGCCTCCCTTTTTCTTTGTTTTAGTTCTGGGGGATTGGGCTGCAGAGGCCCCGTCTCCCAACCTGGCTTGAAGCCTGGGACACATGCCCCAACAAAGAGTGGCATCTTTCTCATTCATGGCTAAATACCAACACATTTTACCAAAGGCACCAGTCTAATAATTTCCATATCAGAGCCTGCTAAGCTTGGCTACCCATATTAAATCCAAGTATCTACCCCTGTGGCTTACAGCCTTGGTTAAGGCAGAGGAATAAGGCGACCACCAGCCTCCCAAAGAGGAAGCTTCACCAAAGCAGGACATATGGATTTGTTATTCTTCCTTCGTTCCACATTGGGGTCAAGCTTCAGGCATGACACCCCCAAGTATAAAACAACAATCCTCAAGACAGCCTCTCATCCCCATCCAGTTTTATGCTGTTGCAGTACCTTTCTACCAACAGTCCACTTATTTTACTGGGACCATGCTGGCACTCAGAACTCTCAAAAATTCAAAGTTCTCTCAACACGGTCCTTTTCCATAACACGTTGAAAAGATAGATGCCCTTACTCTTGAAAAATGTTCTGGCCATTCAATATGCCAAGTGGTTTGGAGGACCCCATGGGTTTGAAAATGAAGGAAATTTTCCACTTCCCTGCCAGGATCCCATCATGGCAGAAAAATGCTGCTAGGTTAGCCAGCAGTAGATAGAGACTAAAAGCCAAAGCTTTGCCAGCAGGAGGCACAATCTGAGACTGAGAGCAAATCTGGCTTGATCTCCTCCCACAAATAATGATGGATGATAGGACCAGGTGAGGCAGAGACTGTTTGGGAAAGAAAGCGTTGGTCTTTCAGCTGGTCTCCTGTGGTATGTGGAGATAGAAGATTCCAGTCCTCTTAATTCACCATTTCAAAGTCATTCCAGAAGCACATTAGGAAGCAGACATCACAGCATGAAGCAGGTCTTGTCTACTTCACTTGCCACCACAGTAGAGAACAAATATCTTATGGTTAAAAAAAATTTTTTTTTTTTTAAAAAGATGTTGCTTCAGTCTAGCTCCCCTCTCAATCAAAGAAGTCCTTCCTCTGAAGCAACCTGCCCCACACCTCCCAAGGGGTTTTATATCTAAAAGGCTTCAGAATTCTTCTTTGGACTCCAAAATCATTCTAGATGCCCCTACTGCCTTTTCAGTTCCCTTTTCAGTGTACTCTTCTCCCATTGGAACATAAGTTATGTTCTCCCATTGGAACATAAGGCAGGGACTCTCTTTTTGTTTGAATTTGTATCCCCAAATGCTTGACACTGAGTAGGCCCTGAATAAATGCTTGTTTCCTTCCTCCCTGGTCTGGCCTAATCTAATTCAAGAACCCAGGGTCCAGAACACAGTCCTGACACTTTCCACTTATGTGACCATGGTCAAGGCACAATCTCTTTGAGATTCAGTTATATCTTAAAAAATGGATTTGTTAATAATTTTACTACTTATTCTCTACGTGATTGTTTTGAGGAGAGTGTTCTGCAAACCTTAAAAATATCACAGGGCCTTCATTATTATCTACAGTACAGGCTATGAACCCCAAGATATAGGAAAGATTTCTGGCTCTTGTTATCTCAAACCTATCTCAGATCAATTGTGGGAAAAGATGAAAGAAAAGAGCAAGAAATGATACAATTCAAGTGGCAAAAATCAGCTGAATATGTACATGCCAAATATGTGCAAATTCATCTTGGACTCTTCCATTTCCTCCACTGAGGTTTCTAGGGGGAAAAAAAATCTTACTGAACACTAGGCTTTGGAAACAATTAACTAAAGGCCCTCAAGGGTGCAAAGCTCTTAAGAGGATATATAAAATAGCTGTTTTAAATGGTGAGTGCCAGTGGAGGGGAGCCGACATCAAAAAAAAAGTACATTTCGGGGTACTAGTTTAGAGTCCTAATCTATTTGTCACTTTGTTCTGAGTCATGAAACATGAAGAAGTAAAGTTTATAAATAATGGCAGGCTAAGGATACTGATGACTCCATTATTGCTAACAGAAGATTAAATTTAAAAATCCCACACATAGTTACCTGGGGGCCTGATGAATTAAGATGGTTAACACAAAAAAACACAGAGAAAAGAAATGGAGATTTTAAATGGCAGCAACAACCCTTGGCTTGCTGGCTTATTTTAGCTCCAATTTAAAGTGGAGGAAAACAGGGATATGAGGATGGCCTTCTTCACTCCAGCAGATTCAATTGCATTTACACATAATAGCAAAAGAAAAAAATGCCACTACTTAATCTACCACTAATTGACTGATCCTCAAGAAACTTCATTTATTTCCCTCTGAGGTTGTGACATTTGGAGTTTCAGCAAGAAAATTAAAACTTAAAAAAAAAAATATGCTCCCCACATATCATCCCAGTGACCAGGAAAGGAGGCATAATGCCTTAGTCATCTTCTTCAGTTGTCAATTCCCAGTGTCATTATAACAATCAAATGATTGGAGAAGAATTGGCAGCAAAAATGACATCATGTGAATTAACCCCCATGGAAAAGGCCACGGGCCATTTGCATCCAAGTGTGAGCAAAACTTGAACTGTTAGAGCACAAGCCCATAGGAAGCTAGGAAAACAGAAAGGCCATATCCATCCATGGGAAAGAGCAGGATGAAGATCATCTATAAAAAGCAGGAGGGTAGACCCTGGGACAAATGCGATGAGAATTTCTAATCCAAGCACTGTAAATAAAGGGAGTCCAGCATCATCAAATCCAACTTTGTAAAAAGTCATGAAGGGAGCGAATTACTTTTAGGCCCTGCCTGGCATGTTAGCACCTCAGCATCTGCCTCCTACACACCCCCTTCTTCCAGGTGCTCAGTGTTCCTGTATTGCCGCCACCGCTCCAATTCCAGATGAGAGAGGTCTGACGGACAGAGAAACCACTAACCCAATGTTTCAAACATATGAACTTTGCTAGGGGTATGCTTAAGCAATAGATTGATTCAAAGAAATATTTGTTGTTGTCCAGTGGTTTCAATCATCTCCAAGTCTTCATGACCCCGTCTGGGGTTTTCTTGGCAAAGATACCGAGGTTTGCCATTTCCTTTTCCCAGCAAATTTCACAGATGAGAAAACTGATGCAAACAGGGTTAAGTGACTTGCCCACAGTCACACAGTTAGTGCCTGAGGTCAGGTTGGAGCTCAGGTAGGTCTTCCTGACTCCAAGCCTGTTGCTCTATCCACCATACCACCTAGCTGCTCCATATTGCTAAGGGTAAGATTTCAGCTACTAGGATAGAGGGAACTTCAAAGGATCATGGATCTAGGGCTAGAAGAAACCTGAGGCCATGTAATCAAATCCCCCAAGGAAACTAAGGTCCAACAAGTTGAATCAACTTGTCCACAGTCATGTAGGAAGTAGGCATCAGAAGTAGGATTTGAATCCAAGTCTCCCCAGGCTCTCTTCATTGTACCAGTCCTTTGGGCCACAACACTTGAGGGTCCTATATCATGGCATCACTAGCTTCTTTCCCTTAAGTCCTCCCTTCAAAAATGCTGCCTTTAACAAGCACACAGCCTACACATGGCCAATAAAAAGATGCATAAGAAAGGTCTGTTGTGCCCCTACCGAGGCATTCTAACCCTCTCCCCCTCTTCCCCATATCTTGCTCACATCTGGCTCAGTCTAATTTTTCTCTTCTCCTTCATTTGATTAAAAGAATAAAACAGCGTACTTATTAAAATCACTCTTGTAATCTGAGCTTATTACAACAAAAATAAATTTTTTTTTAAAAACCCATAAGTTATATCATGAAGTCATGTTTCTTACATTCCTCCCCTTTCCCATTCTCCACTGGGGCACTTTAAAGCCCAAGAGTTAGGAATATATTTTCTCCAGCACCAGGTTTTCCTAAAGCAAAGAGCCAAAGGTGTGACAAAGCAATGTCCCCATATTCAATAGACAACCTAAGGTGTGCTGGGCTGATGTGGGGCAGAGAGGGAGGCAAGTAATGGAGAAAGGAGAAGAGGCAAAGGCAATGATCTTGGGAGGAGGGGGAAGGAGAGGAAGACAGGTGGGCACTCCACAGCTCTGAAGGCTGCTTCAGTCAATCAATAAACATTTACTGACCACCTACTATGTGCCAGGCATGGTGCCAAGCTGGGCGGGGGAAGAATAATCAACCCTATTCATACCAATAAAGACCAAATAAATTGACATTGTCTTGGAGACAGAGTTTTTCTAACTCCAAGCTTTATGAGTACAAACCCTACTGGAAATGTCACCTTAGCTTGGTGACTGGAAGCCTGGAAACAGAGGAAACTGGAAAAACCCAAGCAAAATTGTATCCAAAAAAAAAAAATGCTTTCTACTCTTCTTTCCCTGAACTGAAGCTCCTCCACCTTTCCATGACCTGAGAGAGAGGAAATAGGACATGCCTGCCCTGACACAAAGAGAAAGTCAAGAGCCTTGCTTTTTGGTTCTTGACAGAATGTCAAAGAGGCACGACAAAACCAGCATCTGGGTTTTGAACTAGACCAGCAAAGAAAGCATGGTTGAGAAGCCTGATGAGGGAAACTAGGCCCATGGTGAGTGATTAGGTTCTAAACAGTTATTCCTGAACAGAGATGAGATCTAAACTAAATTCTACCATTGTCACCAAAGCCTGTCATCATGTCCTGTCTGTGGTATACACTGAGTAGAACTGTCTATATGTCTTTCACATATTCAGAAGACCATCAGGTTAGCCTTAACATCATCCTTATGGACAGCTCTCAACTATCCACAACAACGCAGCTGACAGTACTTTATCAATATAGACCTTTATATATATATATATATATATATATATATATATATCAATATAGACCTTGATATACTTTATCAAAATAGACCCTTTATCCTCAAGAGTTCTTCATCTTTTTATGTGTCATGGACCCCCCTGCAGGAGTCTTGGGAAAACCTATTCTGAAAATAATGTTTTTAAATAATTGAAGGAAATGTTCAATTTCAGTTGGTGGCTAGTGAAAATAAAGATGCTTCCTGAAATCTATCCTTAGACCCCTTGGGTTCATGGACCCCATATTAAGAACCCCTGCTTTACCTGGACATCTGCCAAGGTCAGCAGATTTAGAGCAAGAAAGGCCTAGTCCAGCACTCTCATTATACTGCTGAGTAAATTGGGAGGCTGTGTGAGGTGACGGAAGCCCATGTCTTCTGCCTCCAAATCCAAGGCTCTTTCCCAGGCCACTAAGCTGCCTTAGGAGAAAAGCCAGTGTCCTGTTTTAAAATGTTTCACAGATAAAATACACACTGTAACTAAGAGGTGACTGACTATATAGTGTCTTACCTACAACTTCAATATTTAGCTTGGCACACTTTCTCTACTCTACCTTGTGTGTGTGGGGGGGGGGGGGTTCAAGAGGTAGGAAGGGGGAGGAGGGAGAGAGTTTAAGTTGTAAATTGTCCCCATGTTCCTCCAAATGATTAACAAACTAGTAAAAGATACAGTGTTCACGACAGTTTTCTTTGTAGATTTTTTTAAGGCTGTAATTCTTAGCTGAAAAACAGAGGAAATCAAATACATAGATGTTAAGCTAGTTGTATTAAAAGGAATGGCTTTGAGGATGACAAGCTGAAAGTGAAGTTAACTATGAATGATTAGTTTGACAAGCTCCATGCTGAATGCAATGTAGGTCATCGAAATAACAGAAAACACTGGGCAGCAATCATGGACAAGTTAAGTGGTTTTCTTTAAAAAAAAAAAAAAAAAGGAAATGGGGTGGGCAAGGAAGCACATAACACTTCTTTTCAACATGAAAATTTCTCAACCACATTCACTGTCCAAAGGACTCAAGAGACCTTCTTTACAGAGTTCTCTTTCCCTCCAAAGACCTATAGCATGCTTGGGATTTGTCAGAATCAGATGAAGCCAAAGTTCACCCTTTTCCATGACATGTGTTCTGTGAAATGAATTCCCTTTCCAAGATAAGCTACTAAGTGTTAAGTAACACAATCACTTTGGTCATTTGGAACAATGCAGCTGAATTTTAAAGTTTCAAACGGAGATCAAACATAAAACAATACAGTCAGCAACAAGGCGAAGGACCAATGGGTCAAACCTGCACTGGGCTTTGTCTTTGCAACACGGCCCATGATATTGGCACAATAAAATTATCCTGTTAACCAGAAACCAAAGCAGGAGTTGCTGCTGGCTTCCAAAAGAAAATGTGTTCTTTATAAGAGGTCTCCTTGGATTTTTATCCTCAAGGAAATTTAACTGGGACTAGCTAAACCATGGACATAGCTAGACTCATGAGAACACACCAACATTTAAAACATAAAACAATGGATCATAAGTGAAAGATACTTTTAGCATATCAACAGCATTCATTAGAAACACACACAAATACACACACACACACACACATACACACACGCGCGTGCTTTGGCTGAATGACTGCATGATTTCACAGTCAGACTTCTGGGTATCCTACCAAGCTGTGTGGCATGAGCTCTGATAGTAAGGCTCTCTGCTTAGCAGCTAATCATCAAATTGATGAAGCATGAACACATCTGCCCTATTCTCTTTGAAGTCTTTAGTCCCCTCTTGCTTCACTTTTCAGGTCCTAATTTCTAGGCTTCAACACATTTCAGTACTATATATATACAGAAAGCTCCCTTCAAAGGCATACTCTTTCCCCAACAAGATTTCCACAATAGAAGAAATTATGCTTAACCAAGTGAGAATAAGCTAACATGGACTTGGAAGAAAATATTTTCCAAATATCCCTCCACTAAAATCCTATTTTGATACTTTGATGTGATAAGGAGTTGGTATGAAGAAACCTCAGACTTTGAAGGCCAAGTCTAAGCTGTAGCCACAGGGCTGATCAACAGGGGAATTTGGAGGGAGGGGTGGGGGGAGGTATTGCCACTCATGAAAACCATCCATTAAGGTAAAGCAGGGTTGTGGAAGAAATAGCCACATCATTGACATCATGAATCTTCAGTACAATGAGCGCCCCATAGATTGGAAGGCATTTTGCCAGGAGTTGGAAATCCAAGCACTCTTGTCGAACTCAGCAAGGAAAAGAATGACTAGTCAGGAGAAGTTTAAGATGATAATAAAACCAACACACTGGAGAGAGGGGATTAAACTCATGTGTGTACAAAAACTACTATAATACCAAATGATGGAATTTTGGAAATGCAATGAAATCAAGGCCCAGCATTTGCAAAGCATCTATATGGCTTTACATGAAGGCAAGAAGGAAATGATTTTTGGGCCACATCTCTACATGTAGTTCTTTAACTTACTCCTGTTCCGTGGATGACCAAGGGCTCAGATAGTTGATGGCACAGTAAACAGAGCACTAGATCTGAAACCAGGAAGACCCTGAGTTCAAATTCCACCTCAGATACCTACTGGCTATATGACCCTGGGCAAGTCACTTAATCTCAGCCACAGCTTCCTCAACTGTGAAATGGGAACCAATCTTTCAGGGTTGTTGTGAGGATCAGATCAAGTGAGAGAATATTTGTAAAAACCCTTAGCACAGTGCCTGGCACACACTGGATGCCACATAAATGCTTATTCCCTTCCCTTCCCCTTTCCCCAGTAATGTAGCAGATACTCGTATTAAAGATTAACTCCTTTCCTACCACAGATGTTTGCCTGAGTGGGGCCCAACACATATTGCTAGGATCCTTTAAATCATCAGAGTACTTTGGTGTGTACCAAATTCTCCAAACTCAAAGCAACCTAGCATTCTAGGACCTGGCTTGTCAAAAGACAAATGCCACTTGCTTCAGGTACCTCCATCTTTCTCGAGCATGTCCATGCTACACCCTTCAGCCCCACCCTCCAAAAACACCTCCTCTTCTTCCCTAGAACCCCCCAACACCAGTCAGTGCCCAGAGTATACTGCAACAGGGGAAAGTTTCTAAACCTTTTCAAAGCAGAACTGAATTTGTTCTGTATTCACACATACTCCCCAATTGCCTCTATTCTTCATTCAATCACACAGGAAAGGGCTGATGCCTCTAAATCACCCATCTGCTTTTGCTGGCAGCTCTCTATCCAGATTCTTAGTTTGGTCTGTGCGTCACAGTTGGCTGTTACACCCCTCCTGATGAAGCTTCAGAAGACAACTCCTGACTACAGGTAGAGAAAATGGGGACTTAGAAATGGAAGAAACCATCTAGCCCAATTTTATAGATGAGGAAACTGACAGTGACTTGCCCGAGGCCACTGGGGCCATTTGCAGAGCATAGATTCTATCCATTGTTCTCAACACTATACACAGATACTTTGTTTTTTACTAGGCCAGGGCATTCCTGGAATCACTAACCCTACCTTTTCTTTTGCATTAGGCTTAGAGATACTAAAATCATAGATCTGAAGCTAGAAAGGACCTTGGCAGTTAACTTAAGCCCTGTCCAATCCCTTTATTTTCACAGGTGAGAAAACTGAGGTTTATAAAAGTTAAATGACTTGTCCAAGGTTGGTCCTGTCATTACTGGCTGAGTCAGTCATTTGAATCCAGGGCTCTTCTCCCATTTGTCCATCATGCTGTTTTCCCATTTCATAAACACTTAAATGTGGTACCCTGCTTTATCAGAGAGGCATGAAATCAATGGGCTGCTGTTTCTTTACGAAATTAAGCCCTAGAAGCAGCAAGGAACAGGACCATATCCCTTTGCTTCCCATATCAGAGATTCAGACCATTGTTGCCTTTTGAGAGGTATATTTTCTGCTCAAGGTCTTACTACTGAGCATTGGAAGAAAAAATAAATTTGGAAGATTCTCCCACCAGACATCCATGGGAATAGTTTGAGGGGGCCCCACTTAACCAAACTGTTCAGTGGATATTTTATCAGCATACCTCCAAAATAGACTCTGATCTTACGATGGCCAACTCTCACCTAAATTAACAGACCTATATTAACAAAAGGAAGAAGAGCATGGACAGTGCAAAATGATCATTTATGCTTGGCTCTGGAAGAGTCAGAGATTCACAGTTGGTCAGTTTCTCTCTCTCACACACACACACACACACACACACACACACACACACACACACACACACACACACACACACACACACACACACACACACACACACACACACACACACCCTGCATCTAGACCTGATCCCCTAATGGTTTAGCACTAACAGAACCCCCAGTGGAAGGATAAAGGTAGAGGCAGCTGTAGTTAATGATAACTATAATTGGCTAAGACGGAAGACATGCACCAACTCTATAAATAGCTTTGAAGTCCCACTTCTGTTTAGAAGTCTTGGACTGCAACTTCCTTCTAGAGCAGCCTTTTAAAATTCTTTCATATCACAGGACTAGATCTGGAAGGGGCCCTTAGAGGTCAGCTTGTTCAACTCCTTTATTTTACAAATGAACAAACTAAACTGGGGCCAGGGGAGGTAAAGTAACCCGCCCCAGATCACACAGGTTATAAGGACGAGAGGTCAAACAAAGATCCAAATCTCCTGCCTCCAAATCTAGCACTCTTCCAACTAGGCCATTCAGGTGACATTCTGCAATCTAGCCATACTTTCTGGCTCCCAAAGTACAGGTGTCGGGGTACCATGCCCATGTGGGGGCCATCCTATGGCTGAAGGGGCAGCAGGCTGACAAGTGGGTTCAGTAACACCTAGAGCCCTAGATGGATGGCCTGGGGGAGTTGGGGAACACACACACACATACACACAATCTCAGGTTTCATGTTCATTCACAAAAGATCACTCAGCTTAGCACAATCCTTACTGCAGGGGTCTTGTTTGGGAGGGTATATGGATTGTAGAGGGTGAAAATGTGGGAGGAGAGGACAGGGTGATTTCTATAGCGAACGTGGAAAGGAAATAGAGCAACACGTCTTTGGCACTTAAGAGACTTCCCACTTTACTAGGGCGTGAGGGTATCCTGTAGCTTATTACTGACACCAGGAAAAGGCATGAGAGTATTTTTCCACAGTTACAGAGTTCTCTACCTGCTCTACCTGTTTGGAGCCCACCAGATCTTAACGTTGAACATGCCTGAAACACAAGAATCCTCTTCCATTTCTTTAAGTTCCGGGTTATGGGCCCAGCATGTGTATCAGGGATGAATTAGTCAGAACCAGAGAACTAAAGCATTAGCTGCTGTAGGGTGGGGCTTGAGAGTTTCAAAGGAAGCAGCCCTTTGCAGTTACATCTAGCACCTTTTGTCCTGGAATAACAATACACTTCACACACACAAAGAGAGCCATACAGCAACCCCCTGTTTCAGAAGTGGGGGAAACTTGGAGGTTTGGAGAGATTAAGAGTTACTTGAAAGGATGTCTGTTTCCTGAGTTAGGGAAGAGAGCTGTACGTGGAATCCTAAAGCCTGCCACCCACCTAGCACTCTGCTGCTCTGCCCATTTGGGCATCTCCCCTAACATCTCCCCAAGCCCCAGACATGCTCTGCCCAGGTCAGGTTAGAATACAACAGCATTGGGTGTCGTCTTTCTCTTTGTTTTGGTCTGGTTGAAGGCATCCCTCATTTGGGGAACTCTCTATGGCATCCTTTCTCTGCTCATCTGCACAGCTAACGGAATCTGGGAGGACGATGTTATTCTGCTCCTCCAAAGTATTAGTTTTGGAAAGTTTGCTTTTGGGGAAAATAGGAGGGGTTTCCTCACTTGGGGGACATTTCTCAGCAACCTCTTTTTCCACACCTGCTAAGAATATGGGGGACTCCCAGCTGCTGCTGACCCGAGGTTTTTCCTGCTCCTCCTCCTCAGAAATATTTTGAGGCACAGGTTTGGAAGGAGCAGGCCGGTTCATCTTCTGAGAACGGGCACTAGACTGGAAAGGCAGGGCGTTCTGTCCTCTGCGGCTGCATTCCTCTGCGAAGGCGTCTGCATCTTCTACACCTGAAACAGCACATAAATGCAAGAGGGATATAAGAAGGGCATTCTGGGAAACTGTGGCCATCGCACCAAGAGTGTGCTAGGAGATAGTTCACCCTTTGTCCCCAAGCACAAACAAGATACTCAATGTTTGCTTTGAAAAATTTGAAACAAAGAGCTTTGGCCTTGATCCCTTTCAAAGATAATGATTCCTGAAATAGAAGAAGGGACACCAATTTTAAGTCCTCACAATCTACCATATCTTTCATCATTCATACGCTCTATACTTCCCATTTCAGCTCAGCTTAGCACAGGTAGATAGGAAGATGGAAAGAGGAAGCATAATGTGCCATGAAAACCCAATCCTGGCCATTGCAGTCACTCATGTGTCCAATGTTCTTCCTGGTGCACATTTTTGACAGTTCAATAGATAAATCATTCCCTGGAGAATGATTTTGTTGTAGACTTTAAAAAAAATGTTTCCCAGGCAGATTGCCCTAGACAAATTCAACAATCACCGTGCAGGGTGAAAAAGGCAAAGTCAATGATTTCATTTCCAGGAAGCTTTTACTCTAAAATCAGTGCAAAACATTCCCGAGTACTGAGGGCATTTGCTCTACCTAATATGAAAGGAAATATACTTTGATAGAGGCGGGATCCTAGTAGAACTCAAAATGACAGGAATAGTCAAATACTCCATTAAATTCCACCATCTACTTCCTGAATGATTCCAACTGGGAAGGGGTATTCTGTCAGCAATTCCAGCCTCATTTGCATTGAACATCGGAGTCTCTCTGCCACCTCCTCCCTTGGAATTTGAAGATTTATCATTCAGGAAGTAGACATTTCTGACTTATTTTGCCAAGTTGTGTCTTTTGTGGTGGTGGTGGTGGTGTTTTTTTTTTTTAAGCTTTTTTTTTTTTTTGCCTTTTTTTTTTGAGGGCAGTTGGGGTTAAGTAACTTGCCCAAGGTCACATGGCTAGTTTTTGTGTTAAGTGTCTGAGGCCGGATTCAAACTTAGGTCCTCCTGACTCCAGGGCCACTGGTCTATTCACTGAGCCACCTAGCCGCCTTTTTTAAGCTTTTTAAAAAATTTGGGTTGGCAGTAGCTTTGAATGCTGGGTAGTTAGTAAAAACAAAATGTGGGATTGGTTGAGAATGGTTGCAAAATGATTTCAATTTAAATTCTTGGGAATTGCTTAGATTGGACTTTTGATTAAGGAGTCAAATGACACAGGCATAAATGAGAAGAGCTTGAAGCAAGGGGAGAAACTCATTACTGTCATTTAAAAATCCAATGATTCACCAGATGTGCTTTAGCATCAAAAAGAACTGGTGCAATTCTCCTTACCCCTTTCACCTGTGATGCTCCATCTTCCAACTAAGCACCTTCTCTAGCTGTCCTTCCTGCGTGGAATGCTCTCCTTCCTCCTCTCCCGGCTTCCTTCAAGGCTCAGCTAAAAATTCTACATTTTGCCAGAACCCTTTTCCGGTCCTCCTTAATCTTAGTCCCTTCCCCTCTGAGACTGCCTCTCAATTTATCCTGTCTATATCTTCTTTCTAAATAGTTGTTTGCATGTTGTCTCCTTGCCTTCCCCAACCTTTAGATGTGACCTCCTTGAAAGCAGGGAGTTTCAAAAAGGAACAAAAGGATTTATTTTTGCCATTCTTTGTATTCCTAACTCTTAACATCATGCCTGGCATATGGAGGGCGCTTAATAAATGTTAACTGACTGGCTGTACTCTAAAGTCCAGATACTTTGGAGAACAAAGCCAAACCAAATATATTATTGTCACTCTGAAGTTTTGCACCTTCAATCTAACATATCTCACTCATCACCAAATCACAAAAGAAATATTGACGGACCATGGAGACTATGGGGTTACAAAATGTGTGCTTATAAGAAGTATTCCTGATTATGTCCCACTGCAAGGTCAACTGCCCCCCTCACCATCTTGTGCACTGTGCTGTCCTTCATCCTTAGTTCTAGAGGCTAACAAAAAAAAGATACATTGACTTTCCATGATGGGACTCACACAGATAAGATACCTCAAGCTTTCTATGTGTCACTACTGTTTCTACGAAATAAAGATTCAAGTTTAAATTTATAGGCTCTAAATTTACAGGCTTTTAGAAAAGGCTGTCTCCCCTCCTCATCAAATTTCCAGAGTTGGATGGGACCTCAGAGTCCCAGACCTGCCAAGTTCTCTGCAAATGCCCGACAAACAACTGGTTAAAATGCCAAGTTGGTTCTTACTAACAAGAATTCTGATGTACTACCTGCTGTAAATATAGTAAATGAAACCTGTTAACAAAATGTTTTCTAGAGAAACTGGACTTTCTTTCCCACTGTGGTAGTATAACTGAAGCCTCCTCCCTCCAGTAACAGAGATCAATGAGTATAGGCTACAATGAAGACAATCTCATCGATAAATTTACATTCAAACTACCAAACCCTCTTTGCAACTGGAGTTTAGGAATCTGGGCCAACAGTCTTTCTCCTGAGGACCGACTTGCATTCTTTTATCACTGAACCGAATTACAGGTCCAGTCAACATTCACCTAGTTATTACGCTCTGTCCATCATCAATACAATCTCTCTTGAAATACAGAAAATAATCCAGTCCAATAATAATTGTTTTGTGTTCACTTAGCACTTCCCAGGATGATGATTTCAAAAGGGCAGAGTTCTCAAGACTTCATCTTCTATGCTTCACATGAATACAACCTCCTCACACCCCCACCCCACCCCACCCCGCCTACCCTGAAGCTCTCCTCTCCCAAAAGACACAGAACAGTTATTCTTGCAGGCAAGAATACAGGAGTCCTTTAGTGCTGCAACTACCATATCCAAAGACTAACAGGCCAAAAGGGAGTGGTTAGTAACCAATTCTCCCATTCATTCATAGTGTGTGATGACAACCAGAGTGAAACACCAAAAACTTCTTTCATTTCCCACCCACTAGTAAAAGAACTCCTCCCATAGCCTCCTGAGGATTCCAATGAATATTACTGGATCCCAACATTTTAATTTGGAAGCGACCTTAAAAATCATAGGATCATAAATACAAAGCTGGAAGGGACCTCAGAAGTCATCTAATCAAACTCATTTTACAGATAAGAAAACTATAAAGTCCAGGGAAGTTATGATTTGCCCACAGTCGCACAGGTGGGATTTGAATCCAGGTCCTTTGACTCTAGTCAATGCTCTTCCTACTGGGAACATAACAGGTTCTAGGGCTGGAAGGGCCCCTAGAGATTTACGTTTCTAATTAATACTGAGTAGTCTAATGTCTCATCCACTGTAGGGATGAGGAAAACACATCTCAGAGAGGAGAAATGATTTCCCTAATGGTCACACTACTAGTAACAGAAAAGTTAAGTCCTAACTCTTAGTCAAATGTGGCCTGCAAGTCATCAGCAAAATAAAACCTGAGTTTTATTTTACAAAGCTAGTAACTATGTTTTCTAATAAAGTAGATTCTACCTAAGAACTGAAGAATCACTTCATTCTCTGGTCCTCAGAGATATCAAATTCTGAGATTCTTATAAAGCTTCTTATAAAGAATCTGTTCTGTTTTGTTTAAGAAAACAAAATGAAGCAAAATCCAGACACCTAAGCAATGGCTTCAAAGGAACATGGCAGAAATTTGAGTCTTCAAGCAGCACCCTATGGACAGAATCTAACTGGGCTAATGGAAAAACTGGCCAGAACTCAGAATGTCTAGATGATTCAGCCACAAAAGGAGTTTCTCCACTAAAGCTGAGGTGGCAACTGGAAACTAGTTTTGCCCCATTTGGGGTTTCTGCGATGTGATGCAGCAAGCTGTGAAACTCCAAAATGTTCTGCCTGCAGGGTGAGGTAAAGCTTAGCATTGAACACAGACAGCAAAGTGCAAACCCGGATCTCAACTAGCATGTCTTCTTCTCTGTAAAAAGGAGTGGGAAAAAGCTACAGAAAATCATGGTACTATATCCTGGTGGTAAGGGCAGAGTGTTTGGGTCACATTTCAAAAACGCTGATTGTGAAACTGAACAAGAGGGTAGGTAGGAAGGGGATTTTGGTGACCAAGTTTCCATAAGCTCACCTGGCTGCCTCATCTAATCTATGTGATCTGGCTGGCAATGAGTCAGTTGTCAGTCAACACAACACAGTGCAGTTGCTAACCACAGTCACCCTAGGACAAGCTCCTTTGGCTTCAAACATTAACCCCTGGCCGACTTCTCAGGTTCTTTCTTTCTTGGTAAGGAATAGGCTCTTGAACCAATCCCACTACAATAAAAAGTAGCAAAGACAGGAGTATGGGTCCCCTGGTGAGAATGTGTCAAAGTTAACTAGTCTATCCTCTTGCCTTCAGACAGAACCACACCTAAATTATAAAATTTAATATATACCTTATTAATTAATGTGAAAGATTTAACAATTTTTAAAGCTTTAGCTATGTGACATTCCTACTCTTGGGCCTAATATAGAGAAAGTATTTCAACATACTTTCAAATAATAGAAAACAGAGAAGCAATGCTCTCCGTTAGTCTAACTGCAGAGGTTCTGGGCTGACACAGTACAAGACTGGTGAAATGTACAGCTAGATCTCCAAGATGGCGCCATATTCAAGGAGTCTTTCCATTACCTGTGCCATATCACCTTGCAGAGGAGAATGAGTGCTCGATTTGGAACCAGAGGACTTGGAGTCAGTCTTGGTTCTGTCCTTGCTCAATGTATGACCTTGATCAAGTCACTTTTTTTTTTGGAGGGCAATTGGGATTAAGTGACTTGCCCAAAGTCACACACACAGCTACTAAGTGTGTCTGAGGCCGGATTTGAACTCAGGTCCTCCTGATTCCAGGGCTGGTGCTCTATTCACGGCATCACCCAGCTGCCCAAGTGACTTTTTTTCCTAAGACTCAGTTTCCTCATTTTTAAACTAAGAGAGCTGGATTAAATGAGCTCTCAGGTCCCTTCTATCTACAAACCTACAATGCTAATGCCCATCGTCAGTGTTAAGGGAGAGCATTTTTGAATGCGGCTTTGAATATATACATATATATCACACACCATTTTTTTCATTTCTTTTCTAAGCTGCCACTCTTACATAAACTCTTTTCCCCTTTTTATTTTTCCCTAACATTCAATTTTTTAAAATTTATGCGTTCCAAATTCTCTCCTTCCCTCCAGCCCCTCCCCCACCCACATACAATCTTAAAGAGCCAAAAAGTGATCTCAGAGGCAATCTAGTCCAACCCCCATTCAAATCATGAAGAACTCTGTACACAACCTGAAAAAGTGGTAACTGAATTTTTGCTCTAACACCTAAAGTGACCTGGGGATCACTGTCAGACTTTTTTTTTTTTTTTTGCTTTTTGGAGGGCAGTTGGGGTTAAGTGACTTGCCCAAGGTCACACGGCTAGTGTTTTTGTGTTAAGTGTCTGAGGCCGGATTTGAACTCAGGTACTCCTGACTCCAGGGCCAGTGCTCTATTCACTGCGCCACCTAGCCGCCCCCAGACTTTTTTAATTATCAGAAAGTTTTACTTTATGTTGAGCCAAAAAAACCTACTCCCTGTAATTTCCAATGACTGGTTCTCCCTGTTAGAATAAGCAAATCCAATCTCCCCACCCCTCTCCCCCCATTGAAACCCTCCAATCACCTGGAGGCTGATTATTTTGCCCCCTCTTAACCTTCTCTTCTTCCAGTTCCTTCAGATGATCTCCTTATGCCATGGTTCCTAGTCACCACCTTGGTCATGCCTTCTCTCTATGTTCTCCAACTTATTCCTAATGCTATTAAATGTGACACCCAGATCTAGACACAATATATTGCCAGGCACGGTCTGAACAGTAAGAGTTCAACAGTGCGATCATGCCTCACTAGGCCTAGATATCATACATCCATTAATACAGCCCAAGATTATACTGGCTCTTGAGGTTGCCTACAATGGACGATGTAGCCATCACACTATGGACAAATCCAATCTAGAAACCCTTATATCTTTTTCACATGGTTTGCTTCATGACCTCCCTTTCCCCTATACCCAACTTAAAACTTCTATTGTCAGTTTCGGCCCAGCATGAGAAGGCAACGCTTTTGGATCCTAATTCTATCATCCATCATATGAGTCACTGAGGCACAGTATGCATCAGAGAGCTTTCCATAAGTTGCTTTATAGCATTTGGTTTCTGCAAGGGTCTTTCCTGCTACTAATTTCAGCAGGCATCTCACATAGCTCATGGAACTTATTAACAGACTTAATATCCAACCAAGAAAAACCACAATCCACCTCAAACACATTCTACCTTTTGGGGACATTCCTATTGGACCTTGCTATCTACAACTGCCTCAACTTCTCACTTTACTAGGTGTATTAGGCTCTGCTTCACGTTATGGAAGTAAATCTTGTAACTTTCTTGTGTAAATCATGTGCAAATCACCAATCGCACTCCATTATCCATTCAACATTTCCCTATCTGTATTTACCAAGCTTGCAGGATGGATTATGCTGAGAAAGGAAACAAAAGCCAACTGAAAAATGCGAACCAAGAATCGAAAAATGCCTTCCACCCCTATCCAAAATTGCCACTGGCTACTCTGCTCTGATCTGGCTAAAAGCAAAATTAGGCCTGATGAAATAAAGTTCAAAGCAAGAAAGAATCATCTTTTTTTTTTTTTAATGAAAATACATGCCCCATCATCAGAGATGATCATTACCATACTCTAATACCTATGTTCACAGACGATTAGACAGTGAGGTACCACAGAAATAGCTCATAAATTGGAGACCCAAGAAGCCAGATTTGAATACTGTTTCCACCACTTACTAGAAACTCATGTTATGTAAGCCAATTAGCCTAGCTAAGGTTCAATTTCCTGATGTGGTGATAACATTTGTAATGGTTAGCTTACAGAGCTGTTACAAGCATCAAGTAATAACATTATGGGAAGATCTTTGTAAAATTAAAGCCCTATCTAAAATGTAAGCTGCTACCATTCATTCCAATACAGGAGTCAGTAAGCAATACAAAGAATGTAGTCAGTAAGTGCTTAATAAACGCTTGCTCCATCCAACTCAAACTTTTATTAACACTGTCCCCTCCTAATTTTCAGTATTCTCTACTTTGGGAGATTACCTTATATTTAATTCTCTTTGATAAGTTCCTTGTGATTTCTTTTCTATGTTTGCCTTCTCATGCTTCTTGTATTTGAGTGTCAAATTTTCTGTTCAGTTCTGGTTTTTTCAGCAAGAATGTCTGAAAGTCCTCCACCTCACTGAATGACCATATTTTCCCCTGGAACATTATACTCAGTTTTGCCAGGAAGGTGATTCTTGGTTTTAATCCTAGCTCCCTTGATCTCTGGAATATCATATTCCAGGCCCTTCGATCCCTCAGTGTAGAAGCTGCCAGATTCTGGGTTATCCTAATTGTGTTTCCACAGTATTCAAATTGTTTCCTCTTGGCAGTCTGTAATATTTTCTCCTTGATCTGGGGACTCTGGACATATTTAATTCTCTATATGCATGGTGATTTCCCTGGTCAAGTACAAGCATCTTGAGGGCTCAGACTATTTCAATTATGTCTTTGTATCCTCAATACCTAGGGCAGTGCCTTGTACATGGTAGGTGGATAATAAAAATAGCACAGTGGAAAGAAGAATGAACTGGGGGTGAAGAAGACTCTAGTTCCAATCCTGTCACTGACACTTTCTAGCTATGGAACCCTAGACAATACACTTAACCACCCACAACCCCAGTTTTCTCATCTATAAAATGGAGATAACCTATTCCAACAGTGGTTGTGAGGATTAAAGGAAATGTTTGTAAAGCCCTTCCCCCCCCTTTTTTGGTAAAGTCCAATTTTCAAAGTCCTACGTAGTGTTAGATGTAAAGTGCTAGCTAATAGCACATATACACACATATAAAGCAGTAGCTAATAGTGTTGCT
>CM053597.1:67469698-67549172 GCA_028646575.1 Pseudocheirus occidentalis
TCTCATTGTTCACTCCATTGGCTATAATACCTATACAACCAGACTATTGCACAATGTGAGGGAGTTTGCAGATCCTATACATGATTGTATGCCACCATGGCAGGTGTGGGGGGAGGGGAGGAAGGGGAGAAAAATCTGAAACTCAAGTGACTCTGGAACTGAATCTTGTAACCTAAAAGTAAACAAACAAGTCAATAAAATTTAAATTAAAAAAAATATATTACATGTGTCCTAAACTGAAATACTCAACACTGGAGAACAAAGTTAAACATGAAAACAGTTTCTGCCTTATAAGAGATGATATTAAAAATACAACAGAGACACAGGATAATAAATCAGTCAGCAAGGCATTGCCTTCAAGGGGTGTATATTCTACCAACAACGTATCCAGTCAGGTTTCCACTAAGCCTTAAATTAGAATTCTGAGAGGTAAACTCAAGGAAAACAGTGGCTCCAGGTGTGAGAGCCAGCCTTGTACAAAGGCAGGCCGAGGGGAGGTAGAATGCTGGTTTAGGCACTAAAATGTACAGACCTGCAGGAGGGCAGGACAGAATCTCCAAAGCCCTCCCACCTCCACCCAGGAGTTTATAGTCACTGGTGAGACCTCTGGCTTGATGACCTTTTTGCCAATAGTTGGATAGGGGACTCAAGCAAAGGGAGGGAACGGACCCACAAAAGATGTCTAAGAACAGGAATACTGTAAATTTGTTATACATAGGTGCAAACATTAAGATCTATTCTGATTACTACTACCAACCAGCAGGAGACTGCCCACTAATTGTTCCCCACCTGCTGGCACCCACACTCGAGGAAGCTTTTAGTTCTGACCATGGTACTTTCTGACACTGTGAAAGCATCTGTGTTTGAGTCACAGAGCCACAGGCCCTGGCCATTTGCCATGCTACAGGCTCAGAAAAGCCGGGCTGCTTCCTGATTCCCCATGACTGTGGATTACTTCCAATGCCTCCTGGAACCTTAAAGAGGAAGAAAAGGGAACTGGAGTGAAGGGCTGAGGTACAAGGGGATAGGTAGCTGCTTGTGGGCAGTGTGACAGGAGCACTTCATTACTCACTGGAGGACATCTCTGGCCCTGTTTCTTAATTTATAAGATGGGGGAGGGGGAAGGGGAGGGGGGAGAGAGAGAGAGAGGGAGAGAGAGAGAGAGAGAGAGAGAGAGAGCGCAGAGAAGAGGAAACATTTAAGATTGCGCCAGGACATAGGCACCAAAATTTCCCAAATCACCAATACCTTTTGAAACTTTGTATATTTGGAATGGGGGAAGGGAGGGTGGCCAGAAGGACACACAACAAAACTTGTCATTTTATTGGTGTGAAGAACTCCTAGTAAGCACAGGCCTTCAACCAATGAAGACTACCACCTTCTCTAGAAATGATAGTCTTAAAGCAACAGCATCAGAGGCAAGGCTAAAACCAAGATCTTAGCAACTGAGGCAATCTACTAACTAAACCGTGCTGTCTTTCACCTAGGCTGCTGTTGGGCATTATCAGGCACAGAATGTACAGGTAGTTACTTACTGGAATGAGTAATGGAAAATAAGGAGAAAAAAAAATTTCCCCCTTTTTTCCAATCTCATTGCTTTCTCTCATCTTGGGTAATAATATAAAGTTAACGTTTATATAACACTTTATATATTACTTCATTTGATTTTCACAAAAACCCTTTGAGGTATATACTACCATTATCCCCTTTTATAGCTGAAGAAAGGGAGTCTCGCAGTCAGTAAGAACCTCTTCATGACAGGGAAACAGGAGCTTAAATTGTTAAGGGTTATATATGACCACAGCTCAAAATCCAGCCCCTGGCCAGGGCAGAAATTACTTTCTCACACTTAGATAAACATTTACTTTAAAGTTTAACAAAGTCTCTAGGTGAGGCCTGTGTATTCTTGCCATCTGTGTAGCTGGGGAAACAGAGATCCCAAGAGGTGAGTGACGAGGAATCCAGGCAAACAGACCCAGTGTTCTCCCGTTTTCAAGCTGCTCTCCTCAAGAAAACTTACCGGCTACAGAAAGATGGATTTTAGGTAGTGACCCTGAAATGACTCAGCAAACTCTACACATGGACTGGACTCAGAGCCACCGACTACCAAGGTTAAGAGCTAGATTGTTTTTTCCCTGGCACTGCCTAAAGCCATTTCTTTCTTCCCAAACCTGTTCTTCTGCTCTGCAAAGGTAAAGGTGGGAAGGGGGAGGGGAGGAAGGAGGGAGACTAGGAATAGAGTTAAAGGAGGCTATTCTGTTTGACTAATAGCAGTACACAGCTAAACCCTTCTCATCTTTCTCCAGCTTGTGAAAGACTTAAAAAAAATTCATGGAGATGGGGAGGTAGGGGATTTAGATGTGGAAAGGACCTCAAAAGTTATCAACTGCAACCCCTTCATTTTATAAACGAGCAAATTGAAGCCCCGAGGCATTCTGACAGAGTACCACTGTCCCAGAAGTACTGGCCTCTTGGCTGGACAGACTGGCTCCTGAATCCCTAGGATCTGGTCAGTTCTTCTACTCACAGAGTCATGTAGACTGAGTCTCCATTTGGGAAAAGCAGTCATGGGTTCAAAACCATTTTAAATACACAAGCAACAGTTACATTTGACATTTAATTAAATATTAGTTTTCTAGTCTGTTTTGGGGGAGGAGGGAGGTAGAAAAGTATAATGTAGAATTACAGGACAAAATATCAATTATAACCTGTGAACTCCGAATAAAGTAGGAATTGATCTTTTTTCTGCCCAGATGCATACAGCTTGAACCTATCAAAAACAACCAGCAAGATACCCTGGGGTATGGAGTTCCCAAAAAGGAGATACATGGGTCTCCCAAGGACAGCTATTCCAGGCTGATAAAATTAAAGTATGATATCAACTGAGAACAAGGCATGGGTCCCTTTTGTCACTCCCATACCTAACAAAATAATAAAGAGCAAAAGTAATATTCAAATTGGAACCCAGCAATATATATATATGCATAAAGCTCTCATGATTAATAATGGGCCAAGGTTTACCCCAAATTCCCAAGGAAGAAAGGAGTCTCATGCTAGGAGTAGCCCCTCTAAATTATTATTATTATTATTATTTTGCTTAAGCCCAGGGGCTTCCCTGTCCCATCTCACCCACTTCCAGGTTTTGGGGGAAATGAAAATTACTTTTCCCCATCAAAAGGAAAAGGGGAAGAGCAGGGAGCAGACTACTGCCCTAGAGCAGAGATATTAAACAGGAAGGCACTGGTCCACAATACTCCAAAGTAATCGGGAAATATTTGAGAAAATAAATAAAAATGCAAAAAAAAATACCATTAATGTGATTCTAGACGTCAGTATACAAGTACCCAGTTATCTCTGGATACCCTTATGCATGGTGAAGTGTCCATCCTATTTCTATCTGAGTCTGACACCATTACCCCAGAGTGTGCATAGCACTAAGAATTCCTTCTTTGAAAAGCTTTGGAGATACTATTTTAGTTGGGGGAAGGGTAGCACAGAGGAAGAGGAGTGGTTTTCTTCTCCAGTGGGTGTATATTAGAAAGTAGGTCAAACAGCTCCTTGAAAAGGAGAGCAGGAAGAAAAAAAAAACATCCTGTACACAATTTCTCCGAATTATTTACCAGCAGAGGGCAATATTGTATATGAAGAGCTCAAAGCAAGCAAAACAGCTTCTGGTGTTGCTTAGGAGTATTCTTTTCAAGAACATAAATAATGCATTTGTGTGCTACTAGAAACTTCGGCTGTTTGCAATAGCTTAGACAAAATGCTTAACAACAACAACAACAAAACAAGCCCAGGAATCTGATGGAGAACTTCCTGCAAAACTGCATCTCCAAGGCAGCAACGACAGCTACTTTCTGCCGGCTATTGCAGGGGTGACAAAATGTAATCTGGTTTTCTTCTGACCACACCAAAAACTGTTTTAAAACCCAGAATGTCATTGATTTGGAAAGACACTTGCTTCTTCCCGCCCACCTTCATTTTTCTCCCTGTTAGAATGTAAACTCTATAGAAATAAGTGTATCCCAAGTGTCTAGTGTAGTACCTGGCACATCTAGTAGGCACTTAATAAATGCTCCTTGACCTTTTACTAGGGGATTGCAGAGTAGCTTTTTCAAGGCCCAATGGCAAACCAGAGAGGTTTTGTAGAGCACTTTCATAAAACTCAATCCCTTCCCCCTGCTGCCTTCAGGGCAAAGTTGTGGCTACCATGGAGGTAGTAAAGAGTCTGTAAACGTTCATTTCCCACAGAACCTCATTTAGCTGCCAAATATGACTATATTATTTACTTTCCTCTGTACTCGAGGGCACCCAGCGGGTTTATGCCATTTTACATCTATTAAATTTATCACCCTCCTGTGTTAAAAAACAATTTTAAAAGAGGAAAAGTTTAATGGAAGAGGAGGGAACAGATTGGTTGCAAATGAATGTTTCGAATTTCCAGAAAACAAATAGCAAGAAGGTAAAATGCAAAAGTAATATTCAAATTGGAACCCAGCTCTATATGTATATTTGTAAAGCTCTCATGCAATCTAATGAGTCTTCCTTTCCTACAACAAGTTATTTAAAATAATCAAACGTGATAGCATATGTACAGTGATTTGCAAACCTACATCTATTTATGTTAGCTATTATTATATTAATATCATTGGCCCACGCACCATGAGGGGTTAATAGACTCACATTTTTTTCTAGTAAAGGCCTGTATCTAGCCAAACACTTCACCAGTTGCACTTAGGATCAGATATACCCATTGATTAGGCAGCTGCTACATGGTCTGAAGTAAAGCGTCACAAATGAAGAGGAGGGAAAAGCCTCACGACCCCATGCCCTCATCAACTAAGTTAATAATTAACCATTCCATTTTTTATATAATATATTAAAGACCAAATTTCCAACTAGGAAAACATACATGATTCGTCTCTGCATAGCTAGAATTGCAAAGTGTGTGATGGGAGAACAGGTGAAAGAAAGATTTATATTTTCAGAACAGAAGGGTTATATTTATCTGGAGAGGCAGCAAGATTGGTTTACGTAATGCTGGATTTAAGTAAGATGTGGATTCAAATCCCATCTCTGACATTAACTGACTATGAATAAATCATAGAATTTCTCTGGGCATCAGTTAACCCATCTACAAAACGAGAATTAAAAACCTGTGATACCTACCTCACAGGATTGTCCTGTGGGTCAAATGAAATAACACGCAAAGCACCTTGCAAGGTCTCTATAAAAAGCCAACAAGGTAATTCAAATTTTCTTTTGGTTCCACACTGAACAAATTTACAAAAAAGGCAATTAAGATTGGGATTAATTTCTTTGAGTCATATAAGGCACAGAAATGTATAATCCCTCTGGGTACTGGAAAAAAGCCAGTAACAAATGATCTGTATTCAGGAGGGAACTTCTTGCTATTTGCAGTGTGTGTTGTTAGGGCAAATAACTTTAATTAGAAGGACAGAAACCCACAATAACATACTTGTCATTACAGATGTGAATATGACAGTTCAAATGACTCTCCCTAAAATGTAACTCAACAACAAATGTTGAGCCTTGACGAGCTTTAAGACTGCACCCCTACCATCAGCATTATAAAGGAGCGTCTCCCCCCCTCAAATAGTTTCTCTTCTCTATCCACAATGTAAAGTGACTTTGAGCTCCTGACAGCTGTTTTTTGCCTTGTGATAATTCACAATCTTCTTTCAAGAACTCAACCCCAAAGTTGACATTCGGGTTGTAGGTTCAACTTCTCTGGAGCAGAGGTTCTATTTTTATGCTCAGTAATAATGAGATGTGCTTTGGATCAACCATAAAAATTAGCACAGGCCTGAAAGAAATTATGTTGGGCAGGGGGGAAAAAATGAGAGAAAAATATGAATGCTAATAAAAATTGACAACTTAAACCAATGTAGGTTAATTCAACACTCACAGAGTGATGACAAAATTCAAAATTTAAAATTAACTTTGAGTTCTGCTTGTTATTCAATGTTCAGGGGACTAGATATAACACTATGAACATATGTTATGATATAAGTTTAGCAAGATGAAAGAACAATTTGGTAGGATTATCAATCAATCAGTCTTATGGGAATTGGAATTGGGAAATAGCCCTTTCCAAATGAGTGGCAGTATCTTTTAATAGGTAAATGGCTCTACAAAGAGTCATCTAGAGTAAGTTGGGGTGGTGAGGATTAGGAGTGGTCAGTGGTTTACTGGACCGTGGTATAAGAGGCTAGGTTTACAAACTGAAGTTAACCTTTTCCCCTCAAAGTAAGGACGAAGGTTCAAAATGCCAAAATACGTGTAGCATACTACTTTTTGTGATAGTCAAACTGAAAACAAAATCAGTGCCAAATAATTGGGGAAAGGCTGAATAAACTGGTGCCTATGAAATGGAATGGAATATTTTTGTAAAACAGGACACAAATGAGGTAGCTGGGTGGCACAAGATAGAACTTGAGAGCTTGGGGAAAACAAGTTTGAATCCTGCCTCAAATACTGTGTGACCCAGGCAAGTCATGACCTGTCTAAGTTGGCTCATCCGTAAAAGGGGGATAATAGTAGCACCCACCTCAGGATTCTGTTGTAAGGATCAAACTACTTAACATATGTTAGGAAGCAAAATGGCAAAAACAATGAGCAGAATCAGTACCAAGAACACACTGAAAGGAAGCTCAACTCTGAGTAAGGGAAAAGTCAGTAACAGTCCAGGGGAAGAAATGAAGTCGTCTCTGCCCTTCCACAGAGATGGGGGGGACAACCAGAACAGAATGTGGCAGGCTGCATTCATCTGTCAGTTGTTTGGTTTTTTTTTTTTTGTAACCGCTTTTCTTCATTGTAAGAGGGTTCATTTTTGGGGTGAGGGAGTGTATCTCCAGAAATCCTTTTGACATAAAAACAAAAGATATAAATTTTTAAAAAGCATGGAATTGCAATTAGTTTGTCACTTGCTAAGAATTAGGTTTTGCAAATTTATTTTGGAATTCATGACCATATTAAGCTTTTAAGCATCAGAATATTATCTATTAAGCCTTTGAGGGATGTGCTAATCCCATGATGACTAATGTTCTGGCTTTTTCCAGTATTTCCTTAAATATTAGTCACCTTCATGCAGCAATGCAGAAAAAAAGTTGATTTCAAATCTCTTCTAACAGCGTATTTAACACATGTCACTTTTCAAAGGCCAGTAAAAGTTCTGGGAGGTAGGGGAACCATGCTTATTATTAACAGACTCTCAAAACTTGTGTTTCAAATGCCATAGGTTGGCAAGGACACTTTATCAAAGAGGATTTCCTTAGTTTAACTTAAGGATGGTAACAACAGCTAAGATTTATTTAATGCTTTAAGGCTTGCAAAATGTTATGGGTAGACAGGCAGATATATACACACAAGTATATAATTTCATCAAAAAAAAATCACACTAATAATCATTACAGCATTGAGCTATACCACCAACCACTATTATCTCCATTTTGCAGAATGATAAACTGAGTCACAAAGGGGTTATGTGGCTTATTTAGTCATATTATTAATAGGGGGCAGAGTTAAGGACTCAAACCCAGATCTGCCTGACCTCAAACACATTATTCAGAATTCAAACATGCACAGGATCATCGGTTCATAAAGTCAGAGATTTAGACAGTGAGGTGAGACCTCTCATTCATTTTACAGATGAGGAAGTCAGATGGGAAAGTTTAAGTAACTTGCCCCAAGTCACAGGTCTTACATGGCAGAGTTGGGGTTTGAACTGTGGTTTTCTAACAATGCAGAATTGGGACTCTAATGCTTTTGCCCCATTGTTTAAACTGGGCAATGCTAGATAACTGAATATATCTTGGCTTCCTTTCGGATGAGTGAAATGAAAGCAAGTTAGAACCACTTTCTCACCACCCTAATAAGTACACAATGGCAGTTTCACCAAATTAGGATAAGCTTTACTAAGCCCCCACTGGTCTTACTTATGAACCAAAAAGCAGATGATAGTCATTAAGTTCTACGAATCTCCATGTAAGCAATTCCAAACATTTAAAAAATGCTTTAGTGCTCAAATACAAGATCTCTGTTGAGAACTCTCACTACCTACCAAATGAATCTACTAACATCGCAAAACTCCACAGAGAATCAAATTATTAAGCCTCACAAATCCAGGCTGCCCCCATTTTCTTGTGCTCAAAGAGCCTCAAATTTTCTTGAATTTTATTCAAGTTGCCAACATTGTTAATTTGGGTGACAATTGGCCAAGCACCTTCCCAAACTGCTAACCCTAAAGAAGCAAGAGCATAATAAAAGGTCAAATAATTCTTAAAAACAAAACAAGACAAAAATCTGTCAGTATCCTCTTGGGCTAAAAAAGGCTGAAATCATGCAGAAGCTATCCTTGGAATGTAATGGCAGCTGTTACACTTGCACCATCATCTCACATGCCTCCATTCTTTCCCAAACTGGAGAAGTCCTCAGGCCATGAAGGAGTTCAGTTGATAAAATACAAATGAAAACATGAACCAGACTGCTCTTTTCCTTAAATACAAACTGAGTAGCTTTGACCAAATATGAACTGCTTCCCCAGGAATGTGGAGACTGCTCTCTTAGTCCCACACTAGTTCCAGTAATGCATGCCACCTGAACAGCATTTTTCATGATCACTCCATGCAAGGCAAGGTATATGCCAACATGTATTTCAATAAGGAATTTGACCAGTCTGTGTTGGGAGCCTCACTGGACTGGGAGGGGGCATATACACATCCTTGTGGTACTAAGCACTGTCATTCTAAGGACTTGCAATCTCCCCTGGCCCAATCTCTCCTTTTCACAGATAAGAAAACTGAGACTCTAATAGTTCATGAAGTAACTTGGAAAGGCAGTTTAGTTCAAGAACAGACAACTTTTCCTAATAAAGACCTAATAATAGATTTAGATGGACAAATCATCTCAGTTCCCTGAGCTCAGCTACTTGTCTGTAAAATAGGACTCTCTGCACTTCATGGTGCTGTTAGTCAGAAAACAACATGGTAAACTACAAAGTGCCAAAAGAATTTGAGCTATTGATAATGATTACTTAAGTCACAGAGCTCATGCGACAGCTGACATTAGAACCCAGACCTCCAGACTTCCAGGAGGGGTTTTTTCACTATCCCACACATCCTAGTTCTTTAAGGTCCAATGGAAAACCAAGCCTTCAACTCAAGCCATGGTCACCAGGAAGCAGTGTCCAGAAATGGCCACAAGAGTATTAAGTTTTTTTCTACTGTCGCCACATTATGCTTGCAATACAAAGAGACCATAAATAATAAATACCCAGTGGCAATACAGGACAAGTTTGGGAGTAGGTCCCACTAGACATGCCATTTGTCAAGCACTCGGGGTCACAGGATCAAATATTTAGAGCAGGAAGAGACTCAAAAGGCCATCTACCATCTATTCCAACTCCTTAACTGTGCAGGGCTCCAACTTGGGTCTTCAGACTCCAGTGTCAATGTTCTTTTGCTCATTGTCTGACTACGTATCTTTTAGAGGGTCTGAGAGCAAGTGTCTCGGGCCAAGGCATCAGTATGTTCTTCCCTACTAAGTGGGACAGCACCCCGCAAACCGCACAAAAGTAGACAAACAGTACACTGAATTGTGTGACTTTGGACAAGTCATATACCTAGACTTGCTTGATATATCTTTTTCTCTTTTCTCTCAAATTAGGACATTGGCCTAAATGACTGTTCTCTAAAAGGCTTCAGGAAGGAGAGACTCAGAACAAGGGGGAAAAAAGTGACAGGACAAAGAACAATGGACAAAGGCTGGTTTGAAGAACTGAATCCTATTGTTCTCTCACTCAGACCCTTGGGAAATGATATGCCTTCAGGGAGTTTATAGTTTTCATCTGGCTTATGACCCGTTCTCAACATATTACAACACAGCCACTTGACAGCACTGTCAATTCACCCTGTTCCTCCCCTTCTTACAAGTTAATTTTGTCTGGTGACGCAGCTGCCACCCATTAGGCTTTGAGCGGTTCAGGGAGGAAAACAGGCTAAGGGAAAAAATGCCAAAATCAGCAATAACCTCGCCCCTTCTACCTACCCTCTTTCCATCGCCTCCCTAAAGGACTACTTCATGGGGTGGGGCCTGTGTGTACAGACTGGCTGGGGAAGGGAGAGAGGATGTAAACAGTTTGGTTATTTTAACTCCCATTTCTTCAAATGCAGACCCAGAGGAATGATTCATGCCAAAACAAATCTTTGCAAATGAAAGCCCATATTGACAATGACTAAAAATAGATATGTAAACCTATTCACCCCAAATTAGCTCAGAGGGCTGCCTTCTCCATCAGTTCTCTTTTTATCTTTATGGACACTGTACTGGTGCTGTGGGTGATTTAACCATGATATGCTGTAATGCTGTCTACAAAAGTGCCTTTTATAATTTTTAAAGGAAAAGGAACAACTATAAAATTATGAGACAGTTGAAATAAATCTCTAAATGATATTTCATAGGATACTAACAAAACACTCCAAGCAGTGACATTTTAAAAAATCTAATTTCTCCTAGCATTAGCTGCTCTATCAGCATAGATACTTCCCATGAAGGCAATAATCCTTTTTTATTCGGTTTTGAGATGAACTCTTTTAAGATCTATCCCTCTGCAGGAAACTGGACAAAATAAAGTAAAGCCTGGTAAACAAAATGCCATTTGGGAGAAAACACAGGCATATACCTCAATGAGTACAATAAGGACTATCTTGAAAAGTTGCCCATAGGGGCAAAACATTGTGAGATAAATGCTTTATTCCTGATTCTTTTCTATAAGGGGAAAGATGCTGTTGCAGGGCAGGGTTACACCTGCTGCACTGGGTCATTTTAAGGGTACTTCTCCTAGAAAGTGGAGGTTATCTGCTGAGGGTTTCCCTTGGATTAGCAGGAAGCAGGCAATTATCTTTAGAAAGTACTCAATGAAAAAACTCTGTAGCGTTGGGAGTTGTCTCAAGAGGCTGGTCACTATGGAAAGAGTAGGGAGGAGAAGAAAGGGGAGGGGGTTACCCCTCCCTGATATTCATTAAGAAGCACACAGTCCCAAGATAGCTAATGCAATTTCAAAATCCCAGACTGATGTGGCTTCTAAAGATTATTACTTGGGACACTACCGCTGCTCCCCAGATATATCATTCACTTGAATGAGATTGGGGTTGTTTTCTTAATGGTCCCTTTTGGGGCTAATGGTCCTGTAAGTTTTCTTATGGCTTGAAACTCAAAATTAATCCGGAAAATGTTATAACCTTGTACAGGTTTTCACTTGATGTTACCATGACTTGAAAGGTACTAACTAGGAAACCACAGGAATAAAAGTACACCTATCCTACAACATACAACATAGATGTTAAAGTAACTAAAAATGAATCCTACTTTACAAAGTAGGATTTCTGGTACCAGAAAGATGGGGAGCTGTTGCTAGGCTAGTCATCTCACCCTCAGTTAAACTACGTGCGGTCACTGACTTGTTTGTGTGGGATAATATAGTAGCGCCCTTTTCATGATCCTTCCTCTTAGGAAGTTTCAGTTCATATTTAGGATAGGCCACATGAAAACTTTTTTGGGGGGTTACAAAGGGGAAGTTTGGAGAGAACTTTTTGAGGGTTTTTCTATCCACTTCATTGTCCCATGTTAAGTTAATTTTGCATTAATCTACTCTGAGGCAACATTAGATTTTTTTTTCCTAAGGAAAAAAATTAGTTGCTTCCCTGTTTCCAACACAACCAGAAGCAACCTAAGTTCTATTTGTTTGGCATTTGTTAAGCATCTCCTCACTAACACCTTCCCATGATACTTCTTTGTGAGGTGGGGGGAGATATAGGCAGAGGGCAAGCACCTCCAGGTCCTATACAAGCTGGAAAGGCTTCCAGTTCCAACTGGTGATGATACTTTCATTAGAGAACCACTTTAAATTCACCAAGGCTCATCCCCCAGGTTGGCTGTGAGATGAGTTTTTCAGCTACAGCAATTCTCAGAGATGATCTGTTAAGTTAGATAGGATGGCTGCACTCTGCATTTATAGAAGGAATAGCCACATTTACATATTGCAGATCCTTGAAGTACTGAAGTCTAAATAAAGCACAGAGTGTGTTAGGCCACGTGCCTAGGGACTATCATTGCTCAACTCATACACCATTTCTTGCATTCATGCCTGAAAATATAACAATTGCCCTATTATAAAAAAAATGTTTTAAAGTTTGGCTTAACTCAACAAATTAGAAAGTAAGAGCTGAATATAACACTCATTCCTTTTAAAAACAATGAGGTATAGGAATAAATGGAGCTTATTTTCTTAAAATAAGAAGTATCTATCCTAAAACCAAAAGCAAGCATTATCTGTACCATAAATAAACCTTTCCAATAAGATGAGGGGTGAAACAAAGATATCCATTATCATCATTATTATGCAATATTGTACTAGAAGTCCTAGCTATAGCAAAAAGAAAAAGAAATTAAAGGAATACACAATAAAGAAACAAAGCTATGACTCTCTGCAGATGCTATGATGAACCTCAGTCAACCAAAAAACAATTCAACAAAGCTGCAGGATATAGAAAAATAAGCCAACATAAAATATCAGCATATATGTATATATATAGTATATACATATATGCTATAAAATACCTGAGAATCTACTTGTCAAGATGCACAGGAACTCAATGAATACAATTATAAAATATTCTTCACACAAAGGAAAATCTAAATTATTAGAGGAATACCAATTGCTCACAGGTACACAGAATCAATATAATAAAAATAATACAAATAAGTTACTTTATTCAGTACCATACCAGTCAAATTACCAAGGAATTACTTTACAGAACTAGAAAAAAAAACAAAATTCATCTGGAGGAACAACATCAAGAATATCAAGGGAATCAATTTTTTAAAGACGTGAAGGGAGACTAAGCAGTACCAGATCTCAAACCACACAACAAAATGGTAATCATTAATATAACTTCATACTAGGTAAGAAAGAGTAGTTCATCAAAGGAACAGATTAGGTGCACACTATAGAGTAATAAATGATCAGTTAACTCCGTGTTTGATAAACCCCAAAATCCCAGCTATTGGACAAAAACTGCTGAGAAAACTCGAGAATATGGCAGAAACTAGGCAACAGAACAATCGCACATCACATACCAAGAAAAGCACAAAATAATCTAGACAATACAGAAAAAAATACCTGTCAGATCTAAGGATAGAAAAAGAGTTCATTACCAAGTAAGAGATAGAGATTTACAAGAGGTAAAATGACTAATTTTGATACAATAAAATTTAAAAGTTTTCTCAAAAATAAAACCAATAGAGCCAAAATTAAAAGAAAAGCAGGAAATGGGGAGGGAGATGATTTTTGTAACAAGTTTCTGATAAAAGTCTCATTCCTATAACATATAGGGGAATGGAGACAAATTCATAAGAATAAGAGATATTCCCCAATTGATAAATGGCCAAGGGATATAAATAGCTTTCAGAGGAATAGAACATGCTGGAGGGAATGTGGGGAAAATAGGTACATAATGAACTCTGGCTGGAGCTATGGACAAGTTCAACCATTCTGGAGAACAATTTGGAACTATGTCCCATGACTAGGCCTATATCCCAAAGAGATCAAACGAAAAGGAAGCAAATGTACAAAAGTATTTATAGCACTTGTTTTTGTAGTAGCAAAGAATTAGAAACAAAGGGGATGCCCATCAACTGGAAAATGACTGAATGTTATAAAAATGTGATGGAATACTATTGTGCTATAAGAAATTATGTTTGTTTTATCCCAGAAAAACTGTAAAGCCCCATATGAACAGATTCAAAGTGAGCAGAACCAGAACAGTAACTAGACAGATTAATAACTGTGAAAGATTTAGTGGTTGTGATTAATGCAACGAATTGTTTTTCCAGAACATGAATAATGCAGAAATGCATTAATGACTTCACATGTATAATGGGTACTGTAATTCTTACCTGCTTAATAGGTGGAGTTGGGGGTAGAGTTAAAGAATTTGGAATTGAAAATAAAAATAAAATTGTTTAAAAAAAAAAGAGTTGTAGGGGCAGCTAGGTGGCACAGTGGATAAAACATTGGCCTGGGAACCAGGAGGAGCTGAGTTTAAATCCAGCCTCAGACACTTACTAGCTGTGTGATCCTGAGCAACCTGAGTTTAAATCCTTAATATGTCACCATACTTGCTGTATAACCCTGGGGCAAGTCACTTAACCATTGCCTGGCTCAGTTTCCTCAACGGTCAAACAGAGATCCTAATATCACCTACCTCATGGAGAGTTGTTGCGAATATCAGATGAGATATCTATAAAGTTTAATAAATAAATGTTTATTCACTTCCCCCTCCTATCATTACCCACTAGCTGTGAGACAGCTAGTCAGTCAGTTACTTCCACAATACTAAATTTCTTCATGGATCAGTGAGTATGGGGTAAAGTATGAAGAAACTCTTTCTTCCAATGCAGGTCTACATTTCACTAACACTTAAGGAGTCTCAGACACTTGTCCAAAGTCACGTAACTGGGTATGCATGGATCCAGGTCTTCCTGACGGCAAATCTAGGTTTCTATCCACCACACGACACACTGCCTCTCTAAAATGAAGATACTAACATGAAGTGTCACATAAGTAATGAAAATGAAGGTACTACTTACCTCACAGAGTTTATGTTAAAGATACATAAAATGTTAATTCATTTGATTTTTTTAAAACTGGAAGGGGCCATTAAGTTATAATTCCTTAACGCTACTGCTAACTTGTAGGAAATAATCAAAGCACGAGGCAGAGAAAAAATGAGTGTGGATGGGCTGATGGTCAAAGAACATCAATCCTGACTTTGTATATACCCTGAGACGTTGCCCTTTCCTGTCAAGAAGACCTTGGGTCCTCTAGACCAGATGTGCCAAACACAAACTCAATGCTGCTTGCAATGCTCCCAAGTGTTTCCAAACTTGATTAAAATGTAATTAGGACATATTTAACAAACAAAAATACAACAGATCAGCATGCAATCAGCATAATCTTTGTGTCCGGTTGAGTGACACCCCTCCTTCTATTTGAGTTTGAGGCCAAACTGCCAAAGAAAAAACCTCTTCCCTTCACTCTTCAAGTACATACAACATTTTATACTTTTTTTGAAAACACATTATCTCAACAAGCTTCCACAATAATCCGAGTGAAGGGGTGCCATGTGTCATCTGTGTTTAAAGAAGAAACAGACCCTGAGAACTACTTGATCTAAGTCATTACAGTACTTGGTGTGGGACTAAAGGAAACATGTCTCCTGGCCCAAGTCTTGGGCTTTTCCCCATGACTCTCATCATTTTAACATCTTGAGCAGAGCAACCTCTGAATTCTCTCACACCATCATCATAGCTAATGCTAACATTTAAATAGTTTTAAGATTTGCAAAGCACTTTACACAGATCTTATCTTACCCTCAAGCCTACCCTATCCTCACATATACCCTGTTATTACAGAGATTAATCAATCTGCCCAGGGTCACACGATTAGTGTCTGAGAAAGGATTTGAACTCATCTCCCTGACTCCAAGCCCAGCATCCTATCTCCCTGTGACCCCTAGCCATATTACCTCCTTTGGTTTAGGGACAAACTTGGCTATGCTAAAGTCAAAGGATCATTCCCTACTTTGTAAAGCAAAATGATTACCCCATCTTCCAACTGAAAGGAATGGCATCTGCCCTCAAACATATAGGAGAATGCGAAAAGGGAAAACACTGTATGCATAGTCAGCCAAAATTGCCACCCAACCCTGTCGTTCAAAAGGCACTTTATGCTCTCCAATTCCCATGCTTCACCCCAAGCCATTCTCTCTGGCCAGAACCCCCCTCAACCAAAACCATTCTCTAAGCTCAGCACAGATTAGTTCTGGCCTCTGCTTCCTCAAACCTTCCCTAATAACTGCCAGCGCAGGACATTTCTGCGACCTCAGAAGACTACAAAGTTCATATAGGACTTCACATATATGGCTATCTTCATAATTATTTTTGCAGATATCTCCCCAGTTCGACTGCAATCTTTCAGAGAGTGGAGACTTTTAAAGTTCGTAACACCTGGAAGGCATAGGCCCCAGGGTCTTGCACAACAGAATCACTGAAAAATGGGGAAATTTGGCTAAGTGCCAGACACAGGAGGGAAGATCATGCAGTCTTGCTGAAATAATGACCACAAAGATTTCCTCCGAAAGAGAACCTGCTAAACTCCAAAACTGAGTGTCCCTAACAGAATGGTTCTAAGAGGTTGCTGAAAATTAGAAAATATTCTTGATGGCTTTATTGCAATTTCCTAATAATGATAGATACCATGCGACCTGCTGGCAAGGGGGAAGAGTACATAGGAGAGCAGCAAGACGAAGTATCACATAACGGAAAGAGTGTATAATTTGGCAGCTAGAGCCCTGGGTTCAAATTCTGAACCAAAACATTTTATCTAGCTGCGTGACTACAGAAGCTAAAGCTGCTCAAAAACCTCTTTCCTTGTCTGTAAAATGTGGATGATCCTTATTTTACCTATGAAAGAAAACTTCAATTACCTAGATCACACGATTATAGTGAGAAAAATATTATGTAACTCTTAATGGCAGAATATAAATTTGAATTAATCATCTGAACAAGGGGTGGAAAAAGGCAGGCAGAATTTTTTTCAAACATCTTGAGACTCAAAAAAGATTCTTTGGGTGTGACAGATTTTGACTCAAGTTAAAATCTTGGGAGCTTAGGGGAAGATTATAGTGGACATGAAGCTCAAGGAACACATTTTAAATGTCTACCTACAAAGCTAATGACCTGAAATGCATGTAGAGGGTTGTCCAGAAAATATGTGAAACAGATATTGGAAATACTAGAATTTATCATCAAGAGAAAAGTGGATTGAAAAAATGTCCCAATTATTCTGCTAAAGCCAAGAGACTCTTCCAGATAATAAATGTTAATCAGAAACCTTTTATAGACAATTTGTTTTCTTGTCATTTGCTTCTTCCTTTTCCTTCTGATTTAAGAGAGACGTCTACTTTTACTCCCATTTACAACAGATGGGTCTTTTCCCCTTGATGACTTCTCTTAAAATTTCAGGTCTAAGGGGGAAATGCCTTCAGCAAACAGTACCAAAGAGTTCTATCCCACTGGGCAGGCCACAATGCCTCTTTAACTGCAGGTGTTAAAACCATAAGATGAGAGGGCTGAATGAGATAATCAGGCTGGTCAGTTTTAAGTGACTAACTCTTCTACTTTATAGCCTTAATCATTCCAGACAATTGCCGCAAGAAAAGTTATTATGGTCTTTGGGCACTAATTAAAAGCATACCATGCTCATTAAAAACACAAACCAAACAGACTACAGTCCATCCACAGTTAATTGCTGTTGCAGTGGGAGTTCTCACTGACTTCATGGCATCAGATTCATAAGCAGCCACTCAGGTTACTTTTCCTCTAGGGCCAAGGGAAAGTATGACTAAGCAAGGTTCCTCATTTATCAAAAGCCTATTGCAGAGTGCCAGAGGAGTAGCTGTCTCTTCTCTATCCTAGAATCCAGCACAGCAAAGGTTCATTTGCCTATCATCATTCAGAGTCCTTTTCTTTTTGGCTAAATAAGGAACCTGATGACTAAGGTAACACTCAGCATCTTCTCTAACAATAAAATCCAAATAGTGTAAGGATCTAATGAGCAAACACCAACTTAGACACTATGAGTCTTTTCAAGTTTGATTTGGTTTCAGGCCAAGGGAGGCAGACACATGAAGGTCTAGATGATCTCAAGTCTTGGGGCAAAGGAACTGCTTATAACAAATAAGTGTGTTCCAATCTGTCAGGTCACTGCTAGAATTAAACTTTCTGTGGAACTGACTCATCAATTTTGGTCAAAAGTAATGGAGCAAAGCAGCGATTAAGAAAATACTAATTTACTGGAGTATATTATGATGTAATTCTTCCTTTCCAACTTACTTCCCTAATGATGTTTCTTTTAATTAGACTGTAAGCATTTCACAACACATCTTCCCAAAACCCACCTCTTCTAAACTTCCTAATTTTCACAGGATACCAACATCCTTCCAGTCTTCTAACTTCGCTAATTCTCCTGGACTCACGCCATATATTCAACTCTAACTCACGCCATATATTCAATCAATTGCCAGATCTTATTTCTATCTCCACCTTATCTCCCCCTTTCCTCACTGCAGCTTGTGTAGTTCACCCCCAAGAGTTCACCTCTTACCTATTCTACAGTATTAGAAGAGCTTCCTACTTGTTCTCCCTGTGCCTATCTTCACACAGTGCCAATGATTTTCCTTAAGGACAGGATTAACTATGATACCTTCATATTCAGGCAACTTTTTGGCTCCATGGTCATTAAAATAAAATTTTAAACCTGTCATTTAAAACCTTTACAATATGGACTCAACCTACCTTTTCCAGTCTCATTATGAACTCCCATTTTGCATGTGCAAGTTCAGTAAACCTGGACTTGTGTTCCTCAAACATAATAGTCCATTTCTCAATTCCATGTCTGTGTACTGGCCACCCTGTTACCTCTCCCAAGTTGGGCTCCCAGTACATGCTGCTATCTCCTTCCCCCAAAAAAACCCTCAATAAAAAATGAAGTGACATCACTGAAGACAGTAACAGGAATGATCTAAAGGATCTAAAAGCATTTGCACAGGAGAATTTCCAGAACCATTCTGGATATTGCTGGGTAAGCAATAATTTTGAATTTTTTAACTCCTTCAAAGGAAATACCTAGGTACATGCATAATTCTGCTTAATTTTTTCTTAAGTCATTACTTTATAATCATGTTAGATTTTTTTCTGTTAACACAGAGTAATCTAATATCGACACACAAGCAGTATCTCCTCTTTCATGATCTTTTCACGTTTCTCTATGGGAAAAAAATAGTTTACCAGATTAAATATTACACAAAGTACAAGAAAGACAAAAAATAGGTCTGTAATTCTCCCTTCTTATTAAATGCCTACTAAGTACTGTGCAGATGATAAAAAAAAAATGAAAAGATACAGGAACTGAAATTACATGAGAAAAGGCCAGTAAGGTGAAAAGCACCAACACAGCAAGACATAAAGTCATAAAATGACCAAATACTCAAAGGTATGCGTGACCTACTTAGGTCAGCTCCCATCAGATTGTTCTGTGAAACTTCTCCTAAGGATATATACTTTCTTCTTGGAGAAAAAAAAAACACTAGTTACCAAAAAGCTCAACCCAATGATCCATTTGCCCCAATCTTTAAAACAAGATCTAGAAAACTTAGGATGAACAGTGTCCTTCAGAAATACTTAAAGCAATTTATTTGCATTTTAAAAGAAATTTAGGATGTTCCATTCATCTTCTTCTGAAGACCCAAAAAATAAAAAAATTTTACACGTCTCTAATCTACATCTTCCCTAATGATGTCAAGGGTACTGCCATTTTTCCAGCCACCCAGGCTTGCCACGTTGGAGCAATCTTCAACTTCTCCTACTCCTTCACCCTAAATATGCCATTAATTCAGTACCTTTCTTGTCAATTCTCTATTCAAATCATCTCCCTTTCCTGTATATCCTTCTAATTCCCAGACGACCACCCAAATTCAAGATCTCATTACCTCTTGCCTGGACTCTTGTAAAAATGGCCTAAGCAGTCTTTAAGCTTCAATTAAATCTGTCCTCTCTCCAATACTCCCGTACTCTTACTTGCTACTACTTTTAGGATTAAATAAAATTCATTTGAAATTTAAGGAATTTGACAACATGGTTCCAATCTATCTTTCCAGTCTCTACTCCTCCTTCATGTACTTGAATCCAAACTGCTGTTCATGAAGTTCTCCACAAACATCATCACACACCTTCCATCTGTCTTTAAACAGACTTCCTTTTCTGGCATGCACACCCTCTTAATTTCTACCTCTTAGAATCCCTACCTTCCTCCAAAACTCACGTTTTTTTTTGCCCTCCTCTTATATATTTTCCTGATCGCTAGTTGCTGCTTATGTGAAAAATAAAATTCTTACATTTACTTTGTATATGTTCTATACATAAAGAACATATCCCAGTGCCTACTACATAGTAGTTGTTTCATAGTCGTAGTTTCATAAACTTAATTGATCTATACACATATAGAATCCTTGACTTCTGGCAGCTCCAAATTATAGCACTGAACTGGCCCACATTAACAACTCAGGCACTTATAATAACCAGAATTGTCAGCCTTTTTCCAGATACTTTGATGACTATGTAATCTCATCAATATTATTGTTCCCAACCATGCCATCTCATCTTATAGCAACTCTTAATTATGTTCCAACTTCTGGCCAATTCTCCATGGGGAAGAACTCAAGACACTTGAGTTTTAAAATATAAAAAAAGGATAATTTAACTCCCACCTGAAATTTGAAGGAACAAAGTATTTATTAAGTACTTACTATCTACAAAGCACTATGCTAAGTATGTAGGATAGAAAAAGAAAACAGTCCCTGCTCTCAAGGAGGTCATGCTAATGGAAGAAATAACACATAAGAAATATAGCTACAAATCGGATGGAAAGATGTCATGGTTCTCAAGGTGCTGGCAACAAAACAGACGGTAATGTCCCTTCTTTAAGGTCATCTACTGATAAAAATGATACCAGTTATGACACAATCTTTCTTTAGGGGGAACCTTCAAAATTGTGGTTACAGCACATTTAGGAAGTTTCCAGGATGGATCTCCTCAGGGGTTGAATTGAGGATGATGGCAGACGACCTAAAAGCTCTTGAGTTCAGAGTCCTGGAGATGTCTCCAACAGTTATTAAGTGAGAAGGTAATCAGGGTAGTTATGGTAGTGGTTCAACTTGCCAGGACCTGCAGATGGCCTTTACTACACACTTTCTCCTTTCACAATAGCTTATGAAGCTTCTTCTGAATATTTCTGTTGGTATTATACTGCAGCACACTTCCTTCTATGACATACCTCTTCATTTTTCAGTGACTTGTTTTTCCTATTTCACTAACACATAACATCACTAAGGAAAAACAGGTGTTTTTAATAGACATGTTTCACAAAGAAGTCAGCAATCTCTAAACAAAACACAACTTCACAAAATCCACACTGCTATTCATTTCGAAAACGAAGTTTACCATTCATTTGAAATGTCTAAGAATCATATGTGACTATAGGGGCAGCTCTATGGGCTCTTCATTTCAATGGCTATCAGTCTAGAAAATAGGCATTATTCATCAGGGCTGTCTACCTCTTCCTCTTCAGTAGTTACAAAAAACGTAATAGAAAAAAAGAATAATTATGGATTCTGGCGGGGGAAGGGCATAGGAATGGGAGGCAAGAGGTTGTACAATTAACATAATGTCATCCATAAACAGAATGAACTGAAGGATTTCATCAACCATATGTCACAATCATTAGGACTCAGCACTGGATATTCTCCATGACAGTGGTAACTGTCTTATGCCAGGCTTGACAGAACCAGAGGGTTGCCAAACAAAAATCCCATGTTGATGCATCTTTCAAAGATTTTATTTTTGGAGTCACTGGAGAGGTCTTGTTGGAAAAGTTTCATTTCTCTCATATGTGTTTTATTCTCTACTCAAAAGACCTTATGTTCTCATCATTCTTCATTCAATTGACTGTAAAGATGAGGTCAACTATAGAATATTGCTTTGCAAAAGCTGTTTTCCTACCTTCATCAAACAAAATATGAGAAAGTAGATATATGGATTTTCTTGACTCCTCTTATTTTCGGCATAATACTATTGTACTGTCTTCAGAGTTGGTCTGTTTTGTGTATAATCCTCTTCCTATTTTTGTATTCTTTACTGCCTGTTTTAATTTATGTGGCACACTGCAAATAGCAACATTCTTGTATCATGATACATTTTTAAGTCGTCTTTTATCTTTCCCAAACCCATACAATTTCTCCAGTTGCCTGACTCTAATTCAAAAACTAGTTGCATGCGAGATTTTTCAAATGTATTATAAATTTTGCTGAATTGATTTCTTCTTCCTCTTTTATTTTAACACAGGGAGAAATATAGCTAACATCAAAACAATGTGAATTAAAATCTATTTTTTTAAAAAGTTCTAATTCAGATTTTTGAAAATGGGTACTGACACAATGTTATGTTATTAAATCACAGGTGAATTTTAGAAACTTAAGTATCAATTTCTTTTTTCCTAAGTAACAATGGGAAAAAAAATTTTAACTTCTGAGAGGCAACCTATAAGCTTTGTAACTTTTAAAACCTAGTGAGTTAAGCAATATAAATATCTTCACCACTATCACCACCCCAACTGAAATGATATACCGTGAGTTACACAGAAAATAAGTACCAAGACCAGGACTGGAATCAAGGGTGCTCCCAGTTAACAATGCAAGCTATTTTCACTCTCTTATTCCCTAGTTTTGCCTTCCTTATTGAAGCACGATACGATGGACATGAGACCTAATTCAAATCCTGCCCCAAACACTTACTAGTTAGTGATAATGAGCAAGTCATTTAACTTTTCAGCTCTGGTTTTTTCTTCACCGTAGAATAGGGATAATGGTATCTACCTCACAGGGGTGCGTAATTCTCTTTTCAGAGCTTAAAAGAATGCATGTGCTGTCATTATTACTTGCACTAATTTCAGAGCATTGTTGTGGCAAAATTCTTATCTACTTTAAAGTGCTACATAAATATTACTGCTATTCTCTAAGAAAGTTTTTCCCTCACCTTCTGTTTAATAGAAATAAAGATTTACCTGCAGCTGGTAGAATACTGTAGGTCACTGCAATGCCACTGAAGAGCTGAGCTTTGCAAACAGTCGGAGAGCATTATAAGACGCAATATGGATACTCTCAATTACATTAAACTGAAAAGTTTCTGTACAAACAAAGCCAATGTAACCAAGATTAAGAGGGAAGTGGGAAACTGGGAAAGAATTTTACAACCAGTGTCTCTGACAAAGGCCTCATTTCTAAAATATACAGGGAAATAAAATCTGTAAGAATACAAACCATTCCCCAATTGATAAATGGTCAAAGGATATGAACAGGCAATTTTCAGAGGCAGTAATTAAAGGTATCTATAAAGCATATGAAAAAATGCTCTAAATCACTATTGATTCAAGAAATGCAAATTAAAACAATTTTGAGGTACCACGTCTCTCCAGTCAGATTGGCTAAGATGACAAAACAGGAAGATGACAAATGCTGGAGAATGTGGAAAAATTGGTACACTAATGCATGGCTGGTGGAGCTGTGAACTGATACAACCATTCTGGAGAGCAATCTGGAACTATGCTCAAAGGGCTCTAAATAACTGCATACTCTTTGATCCAGTAATACCACTTCTGGGGTTGTAGTCCAAAGACATCATAGAAGTGGGAGGAAGACCCATATGTACAAAAATATTTATTGCAGCTCTCTTTGTGGTGGCAAAAAACTGGAAATTAAGGGAATGCCCATCAATTGTGGAATGGCTAAACAAGTTGTGGTATATGAATTTAATGGAATACTATTGTGCTATAAGAAATAGGAAGGAGACAGTCCTCACATTCACCTGGAAAGGCCTATACAAATTGATGCTAAGTGAGAAAAGCAGAACCAGGAAGTAAATATTTTTTTTTTAAATTGCACTTTGCTGCCTTTTTATGATAGTCATAAACCATGTCACCTGTTTTGTGTTTAATCTATGTGCAAGGGGAAATTACGGCTAGGGTCGAGTTTTCTCCCACCTCCTCAAAAACTCTTAGGCTATGTGGGAAGATAATACAGAAGGTTCTATTTAAATGATGAAAAAATGTTAATACCAAAAAAAAAAAGACAACCTAAACTTTAAAAATGGAAAACAAAACACTATCCACTAAACCCCTACAATATATCTTTTAACATAACAGAAGTAATAACAATTACTGTATAGTGCTTTAAGATCTTAAAAGCACAATGTTTAGCATGTTATCTTATCTGAGCATAACTCTACAGGGAGGTCCTATTATTCTCCCAGTTCTATAAATGTGGAAACTGAAGTCAATTAGAGTTACATTCTTACCCATGTCCACCTGTAAATGCACTATAGAAATCCACTCAACACTCACTTTAGTATTTTCTCCCATTGTCTAAAACGCTTCATTGTCTAATGAGGGAAACAGCTGTCTATTGGTCATCTACTATTTGTGTTACCCAGGGCAGTGGAATCTCATATAGATCACAGATTTGGAAAGGGTTTTAGAGGTTATACAAACTGATACTCTTTATTTTACAGATGAGAAAACTGAGGTTCAGGGGAAATGATTCATCTACAACAATCAAAGTTACACAGGTAGCAAAGTAACACAAAAGAATGATATAAACCTAGTCTTTGTTTGGTTTGTTTTTGGATGGGGGAAGAAAGGGGTGGAGAATAGGAGTGTCAAAGGTCTACTTCCACAGAAATGGACTGGCAACTTCATTGTTGTAGAATAAAGAAATTACAACTACCAGTACAGATAGGCTCTCCAATTTATAGGCTATACAGTTAAAGTTGCAGAGACTTGCTCTAAATCACACACAGCCAGTTTCAGAGGCAGAAATCAAGCCCAGTTTTCCCTCACTGATGTCAGCTTTATACATTTATCCCATGCTGTCACATCTTAGGGGCTCAATTTGGAGCCCACATGACTAATCCGTCTTATCACTTACACACACACACACACACACACACACACACACACACACACTACGCGTTATACACTTTCTCCTGAAAAACTTCTGAATTTCTGTGTTGCAATCTGCTCATACCCTTTGAGTGACATTCAACTTAATAAAAAACTGTAGTATTCTATGTCTCACAGTCATATATCACCAGAAGAGTTGTGGCGCTAAAAGGAATAACTGAAATAACTGCAACTCTCCTAAAGCAGTTTGGCCTTTCTTCTTTTCTGGGTCCATTTCAATGTCCATTTCCAGCACGGATCCAAAATATATGGATTAACTGATAGTCAAGGCAACAGGTATGTTTCATTCACTTTTTTCATTTTTCCCATGTGGATATTATACATCTCACTAAAATAGTGCTACAATGTTGTGGGAGTTGACACAAACAGACAGACATATCTGGAGTACTCTCTCCATCTAGAGGGAAAACATTTAGATTAAAAAATGTTTGGATGTCCTCCCTGACACCTTTAAGGATAATAAATCTATTTTGTGATTTGCTTAATATTAATAAGAAAACTGAACAAAACTATCATAGAAGTTACTTATTTTAAGGAGACACTACTGAAGGAATCTTTGAAGAGATGACCTGTTGTACCAAATCAAATGTTTTTTATACAGTCATGAAGTAATTAAGCACAAAAAGAGTCTGTGTTCCCTATATGCCATTCAGACAACTGTGTATAACTATAAATACATGGTATATAGTAAGTGCTCCACACTTACAATTTAGAATGCCCTGATATTTTCATAAAGACTTTGCAGAGATGAAAAAGATAAACCAGTCAGTAGTCAAATTGTCTTGTGACATCACCTAAAAAGTTCCAAAATTTTCCCCACACCTTTAGCATATTTCTAGAGTCAATGCTTCAAAAACTTAAAAACTTCACCTTCGGGTCATATTACTTCTATATATTTTTGGTCTAGTCCAACAATTTCTACAATGGTTGTTTTCATCTATGTATTTTCATCTTTAAAAAGCCCAAGGGAATTAAGATATACAGGCACTGGGGCAGGGAGACCCATCCCACCCTACTGAAAATTCAGAAGGGCAATGGGAAAAGACACAGGAGAGAGTAGATTGGAGCTATACAGTGGGATTGCAGTTTTGGGGTGGTGGGTAGGGGAAAGATGAGGAGAAAATTTGTAACTCAAAATCTCATGGAAATGAGTGATGTAAACAAGAAAATAAATTAATTAAAAAAAAAAGCCCAAGGGATTTAAATTGTCAATTTAGTCTCCTGCCAGGCTTTCTAAACTTGTTTCCTCCATTTGTACAACCATAAGTTTTATGATGTACTACTGCCCATAATCTTCTGTGTCCTACTTAAGATTTTAGAGAAATTTACATTCTGAAGTGGAATAACACTTGGCTGCTATGTTTTTTTGCTTGGCAAGGAGATCAAGTGTTTACTCATAGGGTATTAAAGTCTCTCTATGGCAACTGATCGATACCAATTAAACTTCCTTAGAATAATAGCAATATCTATTTCAACATACATTCTTCCATTCATTTTCCAGTTTTCAGTATCAAAAGCTAAAGTCAGGAAAGAAGGGCCTTATTTCATATCATAATTTTTATTCATTTTGCAGTAATTTGCTTTTAGCAAGTTTATGTATCCAATGTTCAATCAGTTGACTAGGGAACAACTCCCACATTAGTTGTGAGTCATTTCATGACTCTTAAAACATAACTGATTTTATTTCTATTATTCGGTCCTCCCCATGCCTAATGCTTCCCACTTCTTCTCTTACAATGATTTTTCATACTAAAATGTTGTGAGGCTTCTATGTAGTCTGTCTTTGGTCTTTCTGGATGTTTAATCTTCAACCATATTTTCCAACTTGGGGGAGAGATACTTCCCTATGCATCTAAGTCATTAAGAATCAAGGTGATATGTTGATATAACTTTGAGAATGTATACCTCTTCTTCCTCTATGACAGGTAAGGGAATATACATAGCAATTTTCTTTCATAGCAAGATGTCTGCCAAAACTTATCATTAATTGTGGAATGAGATGACCAAATTTCCCATTGAGTTTCCTTGTTGGCTTTTGGACACGTGAATAAAACCAATTCAACCAACTCCTTTCTTTGCCATTCTAAGAACCTATAAAATATCCTTCTACTTAGCTGTAAAACTCCTTCCTTCTTAAGTTTCATTCATACCTCAAAAGTCAAGATCAGTATGATTAAATCTTAGTAGAATGTCCATTAGACAAGGACCTCATATTTAGAACACAAAGAGCCAAGTTGATATTTACATACTGTCTAAACTGTGATTCTTAGTACATTCTGCCCTGTTACAACTATCTGTCACAATCACTGCAGGAAAAAAGCCATGTGGGACTGAACGCCATTTTTAACTTTCTCTCATTATTCTTCCAGGACCAATTATATAATTTTTTTCTCTAAGAAGTTACAGTTGTGACTGTGCATAGACACCTTTGTTACCATTCATCTATAATGAATAACTTTATCTCTATCAAAATATATTTTAACTTTTATTACTTTCTGTTATTTGGTGCACACAATGCCCAATACTTCCTGATTCTTCTTTACAAATATTCATGATCTATAGGCATAAAGTACCTGAATGGTCTATAAAACACTGCACTTTTATTTCTTAATTCTGAATCATGTTTACCAATATATTCTTTGCCATCTTCCTACCTTTACAACAATACCAACTATCAATATATGCTAATTTATCTCGAATGGTTTTGTCCAAGTTCACCTTAGGTTTTCTTTACCTAAACAACTTTTACAACTAATGGTCCACAAACTATAACTATTTTAACGATAGTCATTATAATATGTACAGCAATAAATGGCCAATAAAAATGTTTGTTTCCTTTGGTCTGTGACAAAATCACCACCAATTCCATTGTTACTCCAAGAGATCTGTTAGTCATTTAGCTCCATTCTCCCTTTCTCTTTTGACTTCGTTTATATCAGGAAGGCTGGTATAAATTACACCATAAGTTACACCAAAAGTAGAACTACTTCTTGGTCATTGGACAAGGACCTCAATTTAGACTGCCATCAGTCACGTTAATGCTAACAGACAATCTTAAAAACCTTGCAATTCTTAGTACCTTCTATCTCCTTTCCTTCCTCCCTATAAATGGGTGAGAGGATAGGATTCAAGGCTATTTTTAAGAGCCTCTTCATATTTAAGCTACATTTATCCTTGGAAAGCATGTATCATCTTTTACCAGGACCATATTCCAAACCCATCTAGCATGACATAACTTGGCGGAGCTTGTGTCCCCACCACCATATGCAGCCTTTGAGAACTCAGGGACAATTTCTCCCATAATAAGGCACTGTAGGACTACTGGGGGGACGGGGATGAAACAGGTGCAAAAATGCAAGAAAAGAGGCAACAGAAGGGTTTATTAGTCATGGGTGCCTCAAAACACTGGGGAGAAAAAAAACGTTTTTCTTTATAAAATGAAAATTGTTGCTGCTTTGAATAAACAAACTGCTACCTGAAAAAAAAAAATCGCAAGAATTTTAAAAAACAAAGGCTGTTAAATAAAACAAAGGTATAAAATGTAAGTTTTTGAAATAGATCTTAGTTACTACATTTTATACATATAAACTATTTACAACCAACTTGAATATGCAAAAAAAATTTTAAAAACCCTAATTTGATATTTTTATGTTCATAACTCTAAAGGAAAAGCAATATACTTAATCCATTTCCATTACAACATTTTATTATACAGCTCTTTTTATGGTAAACTGCAAAACAACTCATATCCATGAAAATTTGTTTCTCTCAGGAGAAAATTTACATTTAGTCCTGTTAAAGTCAAAAGAGGAACCATGTAAAACATATATGCATCATTCATGAGAATTTTCAAATGCCTATTTCTTCCCGACTAAAGTTGCAAGAATTTTCTGATTTCATGTCAGAAAACTTCTTAATGCATGTTTCTTTCCTATAGCACAGAATAAACAAGACAATTCCCACACAATCAATTATCTACCATGTCAGATGGCTGTAGTGCCTATGAACTCATGGAAATTCAGATTTCTCCAGAAACGCTGTCATGCCTCCCTCAGTCTAGAGAAGTTGGCGTCATCAAGCCTCCCATTACCATCTGGATCCTCCTTGCTAAAGTACTCCCCTTTGAAGTACAGATCTGTTTATAATAATACACTCTCCAAGCAGGCAATATTGTTGTCATCTACCCAAAATAACCATTCTTTCTCAGAGTTCAATACCAGCTGCAGTCTTCTTTTCTAACTATTCTTTACATTCCTTCCCTGAATATCTTGGCCTTCCATTTTATAAATCTGATGATACATGATACTCTCCATTCTGACTTCTGTGTCTAGATGGGATGCAGAAACAAATATAAATAAAATGGTTCTCATTCCATAACTTGTCCATTCTCCCATCTGTTTACAATCTGTTAATCTGTCTTTCCCACTTACTTCTCCAAAGCTCACTATAAACACCAAATGAAATGCTGCTGCCTATTAGGTATATTCAAATTTGTGAAAAATATAAAAATTATTAGAGATCCAATAGCTACACAGCAGGAATGGCCATAGGAATATGGCTCTTCTAGCTACCAAACCAATCTTCTCAAAACTACCTGGCCTTTCTGACTGTTAAACCTCCTTAATTCACCATGACTTAGATCTTTCCTCAAACTCAGCCAACCAAAAGGATGGAAAATTATCTCATCATCACGAAAAATTATGCTACCAACGTGGTCACGATCTATGAAACTCATCTCTCTGATCATAATCAATCACCTTCCATCTCTCCTTCACAATTTTCCAATAATCTTCAATGCTCTCTTTCCCTAATAGCTCGGCCCCATGTTCAAGGTACCACAGGTGCCTTTATCCTCTTAGCCTATAAACAGTCTGTTTTATGAAGAACCAAGTTGAAATTACCCTCACTATCTACTTCTTTGGTCTTCTACAGACTCATTTCCCAATTTCAATTTGGTTTTAATTTTGTAACTGACTTGTCCTTGAACCCTCCCACTATCAATTTCAAATCTTTTCTTCTCTCCATAGGCCCCAAAACTCTCAGCAGAACATGTCAACTACTTAACTGTGAAAACAGATGCCACCTATCTCCAGTTTCCTTTTCTCCCTACTACTTACCTCTCCATCATTTTTTATTCCTTCATTTCTCTAGTATCAAAGACAGAATTAAAAAAAAAAACAACAACTCTTTTCATTTGTACCCACCCCCCACCTTTCAGGAGCTTGTCCCTTCAATCATTCCCTTTATATTGTGCTCAATCTCCGGATGCAATGACTTCTTCCTTGCAGGTGGTTGGTAAACAAGACCTAGACCTCCCACATCCCTAAACTAAAGACCTCCACTTGACTTTTACTTCCTACTCAATGTTTAATTCCTTACAATTTAAAATCTCATAGTTACTAAATCCAATTTCATTTGTTTAGCAGTTTTAGGTTCCAAGTCACTGGTCTACTCTTAAGTCTGCTTCCTATTCTGTCTGACCATACAAGCTCCACCTCCTTTTGCTGAATGATCTACCTCCTGCTTACTAAGCAGGGGTATATTTAAAGGAATCGATCCTAGGTCACTTCTTTCCTTTTTATACTCCAGGATCTCCTCAGCAATCTTTGCAGCTCTACTCGGGTTAATTTCCAAATCAATAAACCAGTGCTTATTATCTACATACTGGGAAACTCCCATCAGAATTTACAAGTAAGGTACTTCCTATTATCTCTCTTACACTCCAAACTTACCACTGCTGCTACTAAGTCCACTAAAATTCTCCTAGTCATCCAGTTTACAACCAAAGAATCTTGACTTTCCCTACTTCCTCATACTTCTATATCCAATCAACTGAAAAAAAAAAAATCTAATACTCTGTCTTTTTTGATATCTCCTCTAAAAGCCAAACACCTAGTTCAGGTACTCAAAAGCATTACAAACTGAGCAATAGTAAGAGCTACCTAACTTGTCCCCCTCCTTCTGGCTGGCACTCTGACCCTGGCTGGCGCTCTAGTGGGGGAAAAAGAGCAAGGATGGGAAAATAGGCACCATTCCGACCCAGGGAGCTCATTCAGTTTTGGTGCATCTCTACTTGTGAAGGAGCTCTTCCTTCTACCAGACCTCAATTTACTTCTTTGCAGCTTCAACCAATTACATCTAGGACTGCCTCTGCGGACAAACATAACAAGTTCAATGCCTCTCACATCTAATACATGAGGACAGCTATCATGTCTCCCCTGACTCTTCTCTCCTGAAAGCTAAACATAAGTAATTCTTTTATCTAATGAGCTACTTTAAGGAGTCCAGTCTTTTCAACATTCTCAATGAAATCCTAGCTTATCTTAGCCTCAGTTGTAATACTCAAACAAGAAAACAAAATACCAAATATTGGACGAGTAGGGAAATGTATATTGGGAACCATCACCCCCTACCTCCAAGTTATATAACCTCTCAATTTTCACACAAAATTCTTTTCACCTGCAATATCAAATACATTCTTGACTTATACCAAGTTCACAGTTTACAAAAACACAGCCAAATCTTTTAAAGGTAAACTATTATCTAACCATGCCTCTTTCATTTCATATTTCTGAAACTGATGTTCTAGAGTCAACTGTAAGATGGCAAATTTTATCCCCACTACTACTGATAATGATGAATATAAGAAATAGCATAGGCTAGGCCTTATGCTAAGTACTTTACAAATAGATCTCCACAATCCTGTGAGGTAGCTACTACCACTGTCCACACTTTATAGTGGAAGAACCTGAGATAAGTTACATGACTTGCCAGTCACATAGCTAGGAAGTTATCTGAGGTCCAATTTAAAGACTCCAAGCCATATGAATGTTCCATCCACTGCTCTACCTAGTTATTACATTTCATCCTCATGGACTCAGCTCAGTATTTAAGCTCTCTTTCCCAGCTGTGGTCATTTGAAAATCTGATAAGCATTCCTGTCTTTGCCATGAGCTAAGGCACACACAAAAGTAAATAAAAAATAATAATAAAACAAAATAAATAATTTTAAAAATATAAATGACAAGCTCTTACATAAAAAAATCTATTTCTCAGTCAAAAATTTGGAGCCTGCAGCAATCTTGTTCTCATCTATTTTCCTAACTTTATTTAACAGAAAACATTTTCACTCTCAGTCAGACTGGCACAATAATACCCAAAATCACTATCTTCTATTCCCTATTCTGGAATGTTTTCCATCTCTACTTCCATGTCCTCCACTTATCTCATCCTCTTAGAATCCTTGCTTCAAAGATTAGCTTAGGAGCCAGCTTCTAAGGGAAGTCTCTCCTTAGCTCCATGGGTCTTAGTACTAAACATTTACTTATAGATATTTTATGTTCTAGTTTCCTCCCTAAAAGAAGATAAACTGCTTAAGCACTACTGTATTTTTACCTTTGCATACCTTTCCACAGTTCAAACCTTGACCCTAACCCACCACTAACTAGCAGGTGCTAGTTTGTTGAATTGAGCTGTTCTCATCTAAGTTCTATAAAGATAATAACTTGTTATTAATACTATGTTAACCACAAAATTAATCATTCTACTGACATATTGTGTTTACAACCTTAACTCTTGTCATCAAGCTAAATAAAAGTTGAAGATTAGGTGAGAATCCTAAAAGCTAAATATTTAATTGCCTCCTTCAAATGAATGAAAAATTATAAACTTAAAGGAGAAACTTCAATTTAGTTGAGCATTTGAAAGAGATACTACCTGTCACTAGCCCAGTGAAGATTTTCTCTATTAATGAACTGGGTCTTCACAATTTAGCTTTATTATTTGGCTGAAAGATACTGAAATTTGCCATATCCACATTCAAATTAAACACACTATGCATTTATCTAACAAATTAATTGTAGCTTTTGGTGTGTTATATCATTTTACCTCCATTGAGTACAGTAAAGATTTAGTAGTTTAATTGTTTACATATAAAACAAATCTTATCATTAAAACTCAGCTTAGGTAATTTCTTACATTTAACAAAAATGGCAGGAGACAAAAAAGGAAAAGAGATCTGACAGTTTTATATCAAGCTTTATCTATAAATGAATTGAAGACACTTGGAAAAATACTAAATACTTGTTAGCACCGTAAGTGATATTAAATTTCATTAAGGTGTTTCATTTTTAATCTTGCAAAAAAGAGAAATAGGAGTCATAAAACATGAAACCCTGCTATTTCAATAACCTTGAATGATGAACATTATATGCAACTTCATAAAATCTAAAGGCAATTTACAAAACTTAGGGTCATGGAGATCTTGTAAAATTAAAGCCTTGACAACACATGACTTTCCATGGAATCTTTTATCACATGACTGGATCTCGTCTATGTTAACAGAATTTTTTTTAAATACCATGAAAACTGAACATTTACTTTTTCAAGTGGTTGGGAAGTTTTTCTCTCATATGGTATGCACTCTGATAAAGAGCATGAAGAAAACATGTTTCCTATTCCTAAATTCTGCTTATAATAAGCTTTGGGAACATAGTTTTTATCTAACAAAGATTATTTCCAAGTTCTCTTTCTGCTTCAAAATTCAGTAATTCTTGGCCCTGGGTAATGGATTTATTTTTCCTGTCATAATTATGCTACACACAAAGCCAAGAACAAAAGGAAGGGAATAAAAAAAGCCATACCATATTACAAGACTAAGTCAACCTTGAACTGCCTCTACTAAGCAACTGATTCTACATTTAAAAATGTAAATCAATCTTCCTCCTATGATCAACATTTGCCAGGACTACCAATATCACATGATGTCACAACCACTGAAAATTATCTAATAATGAAAGTATAACTTGGGCAAGTAATTCAATGAAATTTAATAGCCCTGCTTGACTGATAAACTTTTGATAACAATTAAAATAGTCGAGTTTCCTTTTGAAAATATAGTCATTTGGACAGCAATTCAAGGGGATTAAGAAACAGGTTGATGAAAATTTTAGTTTAACACAGTCCTTGAATCAGAAAGTTAGAATGTAGCTGTCAAACTTCTGATGTGACAACCAAGAAAATAAGCAATCAATCACATAGGAAGGCATGGCAAGAAAAAGTGAAATTGCTCAAATATACAGAAGAAACTCAATATTATGCTGTTTCATCACAAACTTTTTTTTTAACAATTCTAACCTAATGTTAACCTGAGCAAGTAAACTGTTATGAAATAAAGTACATTTGAAATAAATCAAAATTCAGTAATCCATATGTTGTTCAAAAAATGCTGAAAACAAGTATTTTAATCTCACAATTTTATTCAGTGCTTTTAATTGTGAGACAAAACACTGTTTTCTTTTTAAAATATATTTCAATTAAGAAAATACCTCATTAGATGTCAGCTGAAATCGAATCTTAAATTTCCTGACTTCCTCACCAACACTGATTCATTTAACCAGTGTTATCTACAAAACTTTGGATTACAAGTACAAAAACATACTTAAGGTATTTAAACTAAATAAATTAAAATATCATTTAAAATCTGAAGCATCTAAGCTGACTTCATTAACAGGATGTTATTCTCATTGGGGCTGTAAAAATGACAAGATTTGCAATTCCTGACTAAAATAAAGTCCAAATATGGTTGCTTTCCCACCACTGACAGAAATAAACTTACCTTCTTTTTGAGGGTAGAGGACACTAAAATGCTATTCTAACAAAAACATATGTATAAATATCACTTAACAAATGCAGAAAACATTGTTTTAGTTTAACCATTTTCAAAACTCAAGACTGCTTCAAACAACTAATATTAAACTTCAACAAATTTACATAAATGCCTTGCCTTTTACATGGTAAGCCAATCATTTTAGCTACATTATGTTTCAGAATTCTAAATTAAAGAATAGTTGTAAAATATAATATCTATTTTCAAGTGTTTAAAAATCTTAATCTCAATGTGCCTTTAAAAGATACCAGGCTAAAATAATTTAAATCATAGCAAGTTCATAGTTTTCCCAACTACGTAGTGCCTTAGTTTTTGTTTTGGGTTTTTTTTTCACCATAAATTATTAGTCTACCTTGGGGAAGTTTCATTTATTTGTACATACTCTACCAATCCATAAAATAATTTAAGGTAGATTACATTAGTTTGGGTGCAATAAAAATTTTGGCAGTTTTGCATATTTGCTTTGGGTAAAATTTTTAGCAACACGGATAGCTTCGTAACTTTACAAACCACTTCACCCATGTTCAAATCACCTCAAAGGATTTAACCATGCAAAGTGTTTTTAACTGTGTGCTTTCAAAAGGATTTCTTTTATTCCATAAAGCACACATACATGCATGCATACAGATGCACACACACATATACACACAAACATACTCTACTATAAAACCAATCTCTCTTTAAAAAAAAAAATACTATGACAACCAAAATGTTTACTCAAGTGGTACGGAGTTACCCTACAGAGGTATGGGAAACTATATATATTTTGCAATGGTTAAAAAAAAAAAAATCTGCAGGTAAGAGATGCCCATATCCATCAGCAAAAAGAAATTAAAATACCAACAAAGCAAAACTCACTCCCCATGTACCCGGAATCACACACAGACACAAGAAAGCTACAAATCCCATTCATGAAAGAATGCACCACAAACATTAGCATTTATTCATTTTCTTTTTTTTTTTTTTTTTTTTTTAGCAAATGACAAAGACCCAGTTTACCAGATTTACTTTTTTTTTTTGCCTAGGCTTAACATTACATATTTAAACAATTGTCAGAACTTACTAAGTTTTGCAGCATTCATGCACAACTAGAAAACATCCTTAATTTATTTCAAACCAGAAATGTATTACCATTAACGCATTAATACCTTTTACTACTAAATACTTTTTAAAAAATTGAAATTAAAAAAAAAAAAGATTCATCCTGGAAATGTTAACTTCACAGCAGACTTAAACTACTACTTGGCTCACATTTCAAACAAAACGGAAAAGCAAGATTCATGCTGGTGTTAGTGTACATTTTGCCCTAGCACTACTAAAGGATCACTGTTCACCTTGGATTAATTTTAATAAAAAGCAAAGTGCATACAGAAATTTACAACAATTTTAAAGACAAAAAAAAAAATGGTCCTATTAATGTGGTCCCAACAATAAACTCAAAAGTCTATGACAAATAGGTGCTTCGATGAGCCGTTTATAAATACTTTAGATTAGGTACAATTATACTGAAAGAGTTCTTTTGAAATCTTCAAAAAAATGTTCCTGTTAATCCTCAAATGGTGCTTGTAATAGCTTAATATTTCTGTTAAATGCGTGCGTTGAATTACTTGTTATCCAAGCGTAGCAGCTGCTCCTTACCATTTATTGTTAAGGACTTTAACTGGCCATCTTCTTCAACTTCTACTCTTTCTTGACCATTTTCAACAATTCTGGAGAACAAAATTCATTTAAAAATCTTTTTGGAGTATGTGTATTAAAGGATGTAACTACAATACAGAAATACATGAAAAACCAATCCCCATTCTCACATGACTGCATGCAATAAAATGATGCGAGAATTATAGGAATTCAAGTTTTCTGCCATGAAGTTTACTATCTTTACTACCTAAAAACATTCTTTCCCAAGCATGAATAAAGCTTGGCTCAACTAAACCACCTATAGAGATAAACATGTCAAAAGGGATTAGTAGTTTTTAAAAAGTAATAAAGAAAACCAAACCACAAATTTACCTAAGTGTAGTTGAAAAGTTTGATCATTCCAAATTAAAATAACTACTTGGGATTCAGATAATAACAAATCACAGCAAGCAGAAATTTAAAAAGGAAAAAGGTTATGGACTTTTTTTCCACAAAAACATACAGAATTCACTGTCAACCAATTTTTATGATTTCAGACTTAAATCAAAAACCTACATTTTTCATTTTGAAAATGAGCATCTGAACATGAATTAGTTAAGACTGACACTATGATAACAAGTCATTAGTCATTTAATGCATAAGAGTGTTTACAATGTTACTGTACCTCTTTGTAGTGATTTTTCGGCCATTTACTATTTTAGTCGTAGTTGATATGGATTTGAAGTTACCCATCCCACTACCACCAAAGGACGTAGAAGAGAACGAAGTAAGGCCTCCATGCCCCACTGAACCAAATGAAGTAAATCCTGTATAAACAGAAAAGATAGTATTACAAATTTAAAACACTGTTTCTTGTTAAATGTTCTTATGACAACTCAGTCAAAATGGCTATTACTTGTAACATTCAATGCTACTCCAAGTAACATGACTCAAATAAAAGTCATTCAGCAACCTAGCTGCCTTTTGATTATCACAGAAAGGATCACACAGAAATCAAGTACTGCAAAAGAAACAGTGTGCAAATGAATCAATTGTGGTAATCAAAATCATGTGTCAACAGGATGTAGAGCTGACAGAAATATTGGAATATTTTTCTTTTACTTAAAACAAGAAACATGTATTCTCTGCACTTGGAAAACAAAAGAGCCATTCCCTTTTCACCAAGCATCATGCTTTCAGTTACACAAAATGTTTTGAAACTTTGATACTTTAATGTGAACATGGCTGCCCAACTGACAGGTTCAAAGAACAACACTACTTCCAGCTCTGGGCTGTGAAACATCACCATTAACATCTCTCCTAAAAAACATCATTTTCCTATTTCTCCCTACGTTTTAACTATAAAAAGACACATGAGGCTGTATCCTAAGTAACTTTGTCCAAATATTTTAGATAATCATAGAAACTGACAGAATACCTATATGTCAAGTTACCTATGTTTTTTATCCCTCATACATTTGTCCTACCTTCAGTTATAAATTAAGGTCAGGGGATGGTGTTTTTTTTTTCCTATTCTTTCTCAGTCCATAATACAATAACAAATGAACAAATTTATATTTTTAGAACCTTTCATACTTTCTGTCCATGTATACCTCTATTTATTCAAATTGCTAAAATGAAAACTATTACCATCATTTTCTCCATAATTAGTTTTCTTTACAAGTCTTTATACTATAATTCACTTTATAGGGGAAAATGCCCAAAATTTGCTTTAATAACAGGAGAAAAATTCTCTGGACTAATTTGATTATTAATATTGAGCACCAACTGTATAAAGTATACTATGCATCAAACATTGACAATATTATCTCAAAGTCTCATTAAACAACCAAGGGGATAACAGAAAAACAAACTTTATTCAAGATACAAAAATGCTTTTGGTTTTGGTTTTTTGGAGGTGGGAAAGACAAGGCAATTGGAGTTAAGTGACTTGCCCAAGATCACACATCTACTTAAGTGTCAAGTGTCTTGAGACTTGATTTGGATTCAGGTTCTCCTGATTCCAGTACCTCTATTCACTGTGCCACCTAGCTGTCCCCTAACAAAAATGTCTTTAAACAAAAGAAAATTTTATATTCCAAACCTTAGAGCTTCTTAAAAATCTATAGCACTCTATTAATAGTGTTGTCTCTAAGAGTACCTTAAAAGGGTCAAAGAATAGGAAGCAAAAATAAAGCAAAGGTACACAAATTACTAACAGTCCAAAGCCAATCAGATAAAGGGATCAAGGTAATCCTCAAGAGTAATCAGGCAACTGAGTAAATCCAGAAATCAAGCGAAAAAAAAAGAGACCTTGATTTTTTAAAGCTTATTAGTTCCTATTTATAAGATTGTAAAATACCTGTCTCAAATGAAGAAAGTCCACTTCCAAAACCTGGAAATCCACCAAATGCAGATAAAAAGGGTCCTGCACCTCTGCTTCTGTTTCCACGAGTCCCTCTTCGATTTCCAAAAAAGTCTTCAAATGGATCTTCTAGGAACAAATACATATTGTTACTTAAAATCCCTTTTAAATTACCTCAGTTATTACAGATGGATGAGCTAAATGAGAAACATGAGGCAGTTTAAATTTCATTATAGTATTCCTTAACTGATAGGGGAAAAAAGATTACTATAAAAGGAAAAAACTTACCGATTAGCAAAAATAGCTATACTTTTAACTGAACCTCTAGGAAGTCATTAGAATTCTCTTTCCAAACAGCTCCTTTCTCTTACTGAGGGTGAAAAATTGGTAAGTCAAAGCTAGAAAGCCAACATGAATGAAAATATTCAAGTTTTCCAAGATAATGGAAAAGTATTTTCCTAATGCCTCTCCCCTTGAAAGGGAACAGAACATCTTCATCGGTAGGCATTATACTAAAATACCATACTTTCAAAACAAAACACTAATTAAAAATGTAATATGATTAATATTAATATGAAAAATATAATGGAATACACCTTATAGCCATGCAAAAGACACAATTACGCTGATACCAAAACAAAAACAAAAACAAAAAAACAATGCACCTCTTTAATGAGAGCGATAATCACTCAAAATCTATAGAGGAAAATCCAAATGGATAAAGAACATCTGTTGTTCAGTTCTGGGCATGCAGTTGAATAGACAACCCATTGAATTAGTATATTAGTACATATACTTTTTAGCTACTGTAGAAGACAAAAGGAGATTGGCTCAGGAAAAACTAGAATGAAGAAAACACTCCACATTCCACTCAAAAATCTACAGACCTTTAAAGAATCCTAAATGGCACGCTCATATATGCAAAAGATAAAACCACTGAAGAACAATTTTCAATGTGAATATTCTTTAAAGAACAAAACAGCAAGCAAGCCAGCCAAACATATTATGGCAGAGGTGGGGAACCTGTGGCCTTCAGGCTACATATATATGATCTCCTAGATAATTGTTCTGTAAACTTTGGATTCAGTCAAAAGGTAGCACTTAAGGATATAGAAGGCCATGTGGCCTCAAGGCTCCAGGTTCCCACCCTGGGTTATAATATACTCTCAGAAATGAGTGCCACAGAACAACAAAGCATAAAATATATAATCCAAAAAAAAAAAAAAATCAGTTGTGACAATAAAATATGGTCATTTACTGAAAGGGATAAGAGACAAATAGCTATATCAGTACTGCTGATACAAATAGCAGTATCAGTATACAGAGAATGGTAAAAGACCCTGACTGCACTTAATAGAGAATTTATAGAAGGACATGTAAAAGGACATCTTGGGCTGAGAAAACCCCGCCCTATTGAAGAGAATACACATACTCATTTTATATAAATGTATATCACAGATATATACACAAACATATAAATATACAATTTTATGTAAAAATATTGAAATATGAATTTCAATAACTTTAATGTTTTCTAATTAGATAGCTGTCACTAAAACAGAAAAAAATGCAACTATTAGAAAGATTTACATTACTGTGCTATGAGAAATGAGAAGCAGAATGGTTTCAGAAAAACCTGGAAAAGACTTGTATTAAGTGGACAGTAAAGCGAAGTTGACCAGAACCAGAATATCGTATACATTAACAAAAATATTGTACAATGATCAACTGTGAATGGCTTGGCTATTCTATTATTAGCTATACAATAGCTCTTTAGCAATACAATAAACCAAGACAGTTCCGAAAAACTTATGATGAAAAACGCTATCCTCCAGAGAAAGAACAGATGGAATCTGAATGCAGACTGAAGCATACTTTTATTATATTTTATTTTTCTTGGTTTTGGGGAGGGGGGAGAGGGAAGGGGTGGGCGGGTCCCTCTGTTCTTTTCCTACATGGAAAAGAGTATTACATGGAAATGTTTTCTACTGTAGCTCACAGATCACCTATAGTAAACTGCTTGCCTACTCGATAAAAGGGCAGTGAAAGAATTTTTAAGTGAATGTTATTTATTATTTCAAAGACAACTGAAAAAAATAAAATGTTCTGATTTTCAAGTTATCTTTTTAAAAAAGATTTGGATTATCTACTTATATTTAGCAGGAGGTACAGGATATTCCCCAATGAAAAGCTATCAAGTTTACAGCAACATGTATAATGGAAGAAATAAAATGATTCCTCTATCTTGGCTATCTTGGCTAAATATATATGCTGAAAGAACAAGAAATATGAAAGAACAAAAGAATGTAACACCAAATTGTGTGGTAATGATCTAATTATCAGGTAAAGAAAAGCAAGAACAGTGGGGACCTCCAGGAAAGAAAACAACCTTAAAGGATGAGCACTACTTTAGATAAGTAAAAGATAAAGTACAAAACATGTCAGATGAGAACAAGTAAAGCAGATGTCAAAAATCAGTATACTGTACAGTGAGGATTCTATGGATTGCATTATATATAACTCTGCCTAACAATAAAGCTCATGGAAGTAGTACGAAATAGTCTTATAAGTGAGCTACAATTGAATTTATAGAGACCTATAAGATCAGGTAGAAGAACTTAAGTCTTCATGCACTCAAAAACAACAAATTTCTGAGCAAAAGACTGATGAGGAATGGAGGTACTTACACAATAAATGAAAATGCATAACAGTTGTAAGGAATACTGACAAGGATCTGTGCAGGATGCTAGAGATAAGCATGAGAAATACTGCATTGAAGAATCAAAACATTGGTTGACTAGTTGATGAAAATGAAGAGGAAGAATATGGTAAAAACCACTACAAAAAGGGATTTGTAACCAGTTTTATTAAAAAAAAAAAAAAAGACGTTTGCTTTGGGGCACTTAAGCAGAAATGTCTAGGAGATATAAGATTATTGGCCCGTAAGAAATTATATGAAGAATTCAGAAAACATTACTGAGATTTGTGTTAACTGCCAAGAAATAAACAAAACCAAGTAAACAATTTACAGAATGAGCACTAAAAACAAAACCACTAATTAAAGACTTTATAACTGATTCGATCAGTTCCCCATTTGTAACTGGAGACATTTTATAGTGAAGCATGCCTCCCACTTACTGTCAAAGAAGTGGCATACAATAGGAATGAAAGAAACATTTTAAGATATGGTTAATGTGTTTAAATTCTTTGCCTATTTGTTATATATGTTTCTGGTTTGGAGGGTGTGAGGAAGAAAATCACTAGGGAATAAATGAGACAGAGACTTGACAGAAAGAAACAGATAAAGCAATGAAACATCTGAAATACAAAAAATACATACCTTAGGGAACATAAAAGGTGTAAATTTCAATCTCGGAGGTGTCAATGTAAAGTAATAGTAGATTTTCTTAAGAACAGAAAAGTTCTCAGTGAGGTGATTGAAACAGGGAGGACTGCAAGGACCAAAACATGAGATACATTTCAAAGAGTACAGAAAAGAGTTAAGAGTTTGAATAAAATAGTATCTAGCTTCCAAAAGAGGGAAGTCAATGAAAGGAATGCTACAGAGAAATTTAAGAAAAAGGAACTCAATAATGACCTTTTAAGCTACACAGTTCAATAAAGTGGTAGTAATGACAGACTGTAGGGAGTTAAAGAACAGATGGCAAATAAATACAGTTGAGTGAAAATACAGAACACTTAATCACCATGTTGGGCTGCTGTTAGAATGGAGAAAGGGATAAGGCTTAACCAGAGTTATGCTAGGGTTGTGAACGGAAATATGATGGGTAAAAGTTTAATAGTGAAGTAAAATACATAATTAAATTGGTAACAATTTAATTATGTATGAATACAAAAAGAGAATGAAGCCAAAAGAGGCTAATGGTCTGGGAGAACAGAACAACTGAAGACCAGAGTAAGGAGAAAAAATAAATTTGAGGAGGCAGATGAAATAAGGATGTAGATTTCCATCAGAGATAAGAATTTCAGAGAGCAGGACTAGGGTTTTGTGAACCATGGGTAATGATGGTGAGATTACGAGTGAATATCCCTATGAATGGTTCAGACCACCTATAAAATGCAGGTTGATGGAAATTAAGGTTAACGAACTAGTATGTTAGGGTGTCAAAGGGGGCCAGATTAATGTATATAATGAAATTCGCAAGAATAAAAGCAGGGGGTGCAGTTTGGAGAAGAAAAGCTGTCAGCTACTGAACTCCTTAAGGAAAGACTGGGAATGACCTGGACACTAACAAATGACTGCAACACAAGATCTACACTAGAAGGATCCTGAGAAACTTGCAAAGGCCAAGTCTAGGTGGCAGTGAGTAATAATAAATGTCAGTATCTACTCATGGTCCAGTGTTTCCTTCAATGCCCAGTGGAAAGGACTGTCAATTTCTAAAGAGTCAGATTTCTAGCACTAGAAGATAAGAGTGTTAAGAGATCTAACAGGAAAAGAAACTTTGGTTTTTTGGAATTCTTTTTACAATACAGTGGGGATTATGGAAGGTAGGATGAAAGAGGAAGGTAGAAAAGACTACGAAATGGAAAGGTAGGTAGGTCTAAAGTGAGGAAAGGATCCAGAAATTTCCCAACCATAGGGGACAAACAAGCTGAACAATGTCCCACAACTTTGGTGCAGGGGGAGGTTCTATAATAAATTTTTAAAAGTCAATGTGGGATGGTAGTTTCAGTTTCTACAGCTGGTCTGTTCAAACCAAAGGGCAGTTGGGGGGGTAAAGTGTGGAGGCAGATGGGGGGGGGGGGGGGGGGGTAAGAGAGGATAGGATACTGTAAACCTAGGGGACAGGGAGTTCTTTCCAAGCACCTAGGGCAGATTCTCAGTCTGGGTTGGACTCATGCTCAGTGATATTCCACAGAAGCAGAGGTTAAGACATACCTAAAATAAGGAACAAGCACTCACTTGTAACTTTACATTAAAAAGTAATATTACTTTTAACATTACTAACTCCTAGAAATAACCATAATTCCATTATGTCTACTACTTACTAATTCAAAATAGAAACTTTATTTCTAATTACCACTTAGTATCTAAAAAATATTGGAATACTGCTTTTCAGTCAAAACAAAAAAAAAACCCACATTTATAAATAGCTCTCAAAAACTAATAAGTGAAATCAGAAATCCAAGTGGGAGTTTCTAGTTACTACAAAAAGCCTATGGAATGTATCATTTAAAAAAAAAAAACCACTAATGATTCCAGTTTGACCATAAATCAATCTACACTTCAGTGTTATGTTCATTGTCAGGTGAAATATTACATTAAACAATTCTGTAAGCTTACAAAGACTTATTACAGAACCACAAATGTCTTGTACATACATGTGGTAGAGTCTGTATGCTTACTATTATAATTCACCTTTTTAAAACTACTGGTTAAGTACTTTTACTCAAATTTCATTTATTAAAATCATCAGTACCTTGGGTAAAGAGCTAAATTTGGAATCAGAACCTATTCAAACCCTATTTCCAGTATTACCTTTGTGCGTTGGGCAATTTAAACTTAGTTTTCTTGTCTATAAAATGAGATGAACTAAATAACTTCCAAGGTAACTTCTAGTTCTAATCATACCATGAGCCTCGATATCCCTCACAACTCAATGCGCTTTATAATGACAATGAGGCTAAATTTGCATGAGGTTTAAAAATCAAAGGGGGAGAGAATTCAACTTTTTAATCTTTTAATCAAATAAATACATTAAGTCACTTTCAATATAGTTGATAATTTACTTTAACTATATAGTTCAATACACATCAAGAATTCTGTTTTATCCCTCATTTACTACTAAATCCCTCATTTCTCTCAAATTCTTTTTTTTTAAATTCATTTCATCAAACTCACTAGAGGAAAAAAACATGATTTTAGGGTTTAAAATTAAATTGCTTTTAGGGACATCTAGGTGGCGCAGTGAATAGAGCACCGGCCCTGGAGTCAGGAGTACCCGAGTTCAAATCCGGCCTCAGACACTTAACACAAAAAACTAGCCACGTGACCTTGGGCAAATCACTTAACCCCAACTGCCCTGCAAAAAGCAAAACAAAAACAAAAACTGCTTTTGTAGCAAGTTTTTAATTGGTCTAAAAAAGGGTCACTCCAAAGTTAATTTGGATATAACAAAAGCTACCTCAAAATAAAGGAGTATTTTTTTTGTTTTTTTTATTTGAACCCCCAGTGCCTACTATATGACTTTAGACATATTAAGCATTTAATCAACTCTTACTGCATGTATTCATATTATAAATTAACTAAATTTTAGAATGTTAACATAAAGATAATTACAATTCTATATGATAAACCAATAGCCAAATATAGGAACTCTATCTTCCAGAAATATTAAAATCTTGTCACAAAAGAAACTGTTAGTAATGTTTGACAACAATTTGGAAAATCCTATTGTTCTAAAGTATTACATTCTGGTCTTATGAAATCAAAATCATTTTTATATGTTACGACAATAGATCTATGCTAATTCTATAACATAACAGTCAATGTTTAATTTAGTGTTATGCCCCATGACAGCCCTTTTCACATTAAGAAATTCTATGTATAAGACTAGTCACACCTCAATAAAGCTTTCACAGTCTTCTAATAAAGCAATAACTAAGAGGGTGAAATTTAGAGAACAAATTCAATCTGACAACAATGGTAAAGTAAAATCTGCAATGATTGGGAATGATTCAACTCCCTATGACAAGAAAAAATAACCCAAAATCCCCTAGGTTAATGAATTTAATTCCTCCTTCAACAGCAAAAGTGACTGGTGAAAGAGCAGGAAGTATTGTGGACAATAAAAGCTTAATAATAGTCTCTCGCACAAGAAGAAAAAAGCTGATGCATTTTTGATAATTTTTGCAGTATTTTCTTTTTCTATTAAGAACCACTTTTCGTGTTTTTGGATACTCTTATACAATGATACAGCAATAATAAGAAAAAGTTCTTAATAATTATCATATAAACTTGCCTTTTACCTCAAGTCATTTAGAAGATTTCACATTCTATATTACTGTTTCTTGACTAAGAAATAATTCCGAGGATGTGGCCCATTAACATAAACTAATAAACACTAGGAAAACACACAACAGTATCAAACAAAAATACTATTCAAGAAAAGAAAAAAATCAAAAATTAAGTTAAAAATAAACCCAATTAAGAGACAACTTTGACTGTCATATTGAATACACAACAAATAAATGTGTGTTTTAATTAGTTAAGGATAGTGCAACATAAACCTTTATATAAGGATAATAGGATAAAAGCATTTCTTAATAAACTTACACCCATTCTTGCAACGTGATTCTCTTTTAAAAAATAAGGAAACCACATTCTAGGCAGGTAACAGAAAAATAAGACTCTGCATGATCTTATCAAATTTTGGCCTATTTTAAGAGCTATTTAACTTAAATCTTTCACTGAAGACCCTCAATAAAAGGTAAATAAATCTAGTCTTTCCAGACACAGCAGATGAGAAATGAGGGAAGAAACATTTTTAGATATGACCAATATGACCAATGCTAAAGATAAAGGGCTCCCTTATAATAATCAGACTGAAACAATAGAAATGAGTCACAGTACTCAAAGGCTTGACATTCTACTGGTGAGATACTTGTTTCCAGACAAAGAAATAAGAGAGATGTAGGATATATGCAAAATAAGTAACAGTGGAATCAATAAAAGAATCTTGAGCTAAGCCTTGAATGGTGCTAGGGATTCCAAAGGTTGAAGATACCAGAGTAAATATTCCAGGCATGGGAGATAGCCAATTGAAAGCAGTTTGGGTAAAAATTAAGGGTGTTTATCTGGCTGAATGTAATGAGCCTAGAGCCAGATTGTAAGGGTTTTAAATGTCAAAAAATTGGTATTTTACACTGAAGTATATGAGAAACCTGGTTTCCTAAACAAGGGGGCATATAATAAGAATTAATCAATTTGGTAACTCTGGAAGAAAAAAAGGAGGGAAAGAGTGGATGAAGGGAGATAAATTAGGACACTATTCTAACAGTCCAGGTAACAAAGGCTTTGATAAAAAGGTAAAGGGGGAGAGAGTCATGCACCAAGGGGGGAAAAAAAGAGAGATGCTTGTGAAAGGTTAATAGAAAGTGAATTAAGATTTTGAAGCATTAAACAAATATTGTTTAAAGAAAATAAATGTATCACTTGTTGGAACTATAAACAACCTCTGAGGTCACCTAGTCCAACTCTTACTTCACAAAGGAAGAAAACATGACACAAAGATAATAAGCTACTATCCAGAGTAACTCACTTTTTAAGTGGTAGAGATATGTTCTTACCCAGCCTCCTGGCATCCAGGTCAATTCTCTTCCCAGTTACACTGTCTTCAAACAAAATATTTAGGGGATGGGAAAGAGTCATGTTTGGATAATTTTGCTAGTAATACTAAGATCAAATAAATAAGCAACTACTTATCCATAATGTCAGTCATAGCCCTTTTAAATCATCTGACCATTAATTTCTCAATAATTATTATATTGTTGATCCCAAATCTCTATTTCTTTTTCATTCTATCTCCTTTATCTTAAAACCTCCCATGTGGTTATCACAGAAGCTAACAGTAAAACTTGGGGTTTTGACTTTAAGACTTACTCTACAACTTAAATGGCTAAAATAAACCTGATTCTGACTTCCAGATTAAAGCTCACAGAAATATTTACACAAATAAAATCATACTAGACATTAAAGGAAAATGTACATATATAAAGAAATCTTTTGAGATTAATGCAAGTTTTATAGGAAAAAGAACCTAATCAAAATAACATTAGTCAGAATTATCTCTCAAATAAAACAAGTTTTATAGATAGAAGAATAAAGCAATTTTTAATTTCTACATCATATCTTCATTTAATATGCTACTTTTTCTGTTAAATCAGTCGAGTATAAGTTGGAAGATCAAAACTCAATAATTTACCTTTAAATGGTTTCTAGAATGTGCTAGTTACCAAAATTTTTAGAATTTACTGCTTACCTAAAAGTACTATTATTTCTCAAAATAATTTCTCAAAAACGGTGGGAAAATACGTACCACATAAATATCCAAACCTATCACACTTTGTTAGAAAGCACGGTGGGAGTAATGTATTATGGGGAATTAGGGTTTAGACAAAGCTAAAATATTTATATTACAAATTATATAATAATCCACACATGAGTGGAGCTAGTTTAAACTCAAAGATCAACAGTAACGTTAAGATTATTTAATTCCACATACTCTACTTAAAATCTAATTAAATTTTATTGGAAACTATGCAGAAATTATACTTGATAAACTCAAAAATAATTTTTTTAAAAACCTCAAATTTTGGTTGTTTTTGAAAGACTTGGGAAGGGAAAACAGGAAACTTTTACAAATGGAAGGTTTAAGCAGTTCATTACTGAATAATAAAATACAAATCTCAATCTCTAGTCTGAAAAGAACAGGTGAGTAAACAGTAAGAGAAAAGGTAGAAAACTAGAACAACCTGCTAATAAGAATAACTTCGTTTTAAATAAATAATGCCCACCAATATTTTCTAATAGAAATTTATTCTGCAATAAAATGTCACCAACATGGTCTCCAAATCCTTAGGAAAAGCTAGCTTTTAAAGTTAAAAGATTTAAACTTAAAATATCAATGCAGTCATAAAGCAATTATTTTTTCATTCTCAGTAAGAATTGCTTTTTTTCACAGGAGAAACATACTATTTGAAGGAAGGATAATTTATCTGAAAAGTAAATCAAAGTTCAGATAAATTCAAGAGTTTGTTACCTTAGTTCCTTCTAGTTTCCTAGTTCAACTTTCTTCTTTCATACCTACAAATTATTATGTACTTCCTTGTAAATCATCTTAGGTGTTATAAATAGTAGTATACTAATAAAACAGAAACATTTAATATAATCTGACACAATTCATAATAACCACCAGGACTAAAATCATTTCCCATAATTGCTTGGACTTTTTCAAGGAACAATACAAAATTTAAACACTTAATTGAGCCCAAGGTTTAAGTAATTGGTACTAGATATCTTACAGTGAATTCCATGTATCATGAAAGATGTAGAATTCTATGACATTCATATAACCATAGAATTTTTAGACACCAGTAGGCTCTTGCAAGGTTTCTTTTGGTAGCTGATCTTAACTCAATCAAACCACATATAAATACAATCAAAGTACTTGAAAAATGCACAGGTACAATGCAGAGAGACATCAAAAGGACTGTCTATGAAGTAAATAGTAGACTATTCTATTGAACTTTTATTTAAATAATTGCTCGCTAATATCAACTCAGAGCAGTTTTATAAGTTTCTTCCTGTTCCTGGGATGAACTCTTAATTCTTAATGAAGATAGTTACAAGAAAGAAGAAAAAAAAAAAGGAGGGACATATAATCAGCCTCTCACAATATGTCCACTGTGTAGATGTCCGGCGTAATTACACATGTATAGCCCATATTGAATTGCTTGTCCTTCCAGTGGGGATGGGTGACAAGGGAGGAACCGAGGGAATCTAGAATGTAAAGCTCTACAATCAAATGTTAAGAAAAAAAATGTGTGTGTGTGTGTGTGTGTATAAAAAATTATTATTATCATTCACTAAGTGCAACTGGGAATTAAGATATACAGTACTAGGGTAGGGAGACCCTCCCTACCCTACCAGAAAGTAAGAGGGGTATTGGGGGAGGACATAGAAGACAGCAGATTGGGGGAGGGGCTTTACAGTGGGATCGCTGTTTGGGAGTAACTCAAAATCTGGTGCAAATGAATGATGTAAACAAGAAAATAAAATAATTCATTTAAAAAAAGAAATTTTAAAAAAAGAAAAAGAAAAAAAGGAGATAAATAAGTTTTATGAAAAATAGCGATTCCTAGCTATCACAATTGAGATTTTAAACATTTTTCAACTCTTGATACTGAGACATAACTGAAACCTTCAAAACTGTTTTTAATCATGTGTAGGGTTTATTAATGTAGTCATATTAAAAAGGGGGGAAGAAGAGGTATTAACTGTAAAAAAATAAATAAATAAAACAAGTTGGGAAACTGTAATAGAGAACATGCTCCCAAGTCTCTCACTAACAGCCAGCAATACCAAAGGGAGGTTCAGATGGCTCTTAGATGCAGTTAGTAAACTAATCTTGCTGCTTGATTTAATAATATAGTTCATTATATAATAAGATATCATTCAGTGGAAGGGCTTGGGAACAACTTCAGGACTATTTTTTTCTCATGAAATAATATTCTCAGAATATTAAAACATATTCAGGTCAGAATTTAGAGCTGGAAATGACCTCTGAGAGCTAATACAAAAATCTCATCTTATAGAACTGGAAACTGATAAAAAAAAAAAAAAAAACATTTAAGTGGCTTCCCACTGCCTGTTTTTCCCCCAGCATCATTGGTGAATGAGCTGGTTTTATAAAGGTTTCATTTTAGTCATTCATGATGGATAATCGTGGGCAGCTACGTAAGGAGGTAAAGAAAGAGAAACAGAATAGGGAGAGAAAGAGAAAGGGAAATGGGGAAAGGGAAGGAGGAACTGAAAGGGGAAAAGAAAGGGAACAGAAAGACAAGAGAGAAAAGAGAAGCATCTCTCCATAAAAAAAGGAAACTAAATCATCAAAAAAGATTAAACAATTGCCTTATTACAAACTCTGTCACCATATTACACAGTAACACAACAAAGCCCTCTGAGGCTATTACTAAGTAGTAAAGATGGCTCTTAACTAATTCTCTTTGAGTTCTTGTCCCTGTCTTTAAAAAGACATAAACAAAGCAAAACAAATAACTTTTTTTTTTTCTTCCCAGACATCATCTTTTATTGCAGACATGGGCCAGGCCTCCTTCCCAACTCCCATTTCTAGTCTATGTGCTAAGGAACAAAAAATTAACCTCATGGCTAAAAAAGGCTAAAAAAGCAAAGGGAAGAGGGGGTGCTCCTAATAAATTGTAAAATTCTTGAGACTTAAATGTTTGGATTACATGGTCTCTACTCTAGGTAGAGTTTTTGTTTTTGTTTTTGAGTCGGGGTTTTTAGGGTGGGGGGACCTATTTCCTGGTATTCTTCTGTGTTCAAGACAACTGAGTTTCCCTATTTATTTCAGTTACAAAATAAACGGGTTACAGAATTCTGGTAACAAGTATCTTAATGAAACAAACATGAGTCACATCACGCACATTCTTTTAATGTTTATTGTTAAACCAGTAGTGCCTCACGTTCCGCCTCACTATGTTCTTCCTCGCTGAGCAGTTCTTCATATTCTTCACTGAGCTCTTCCATATCCCCATAATAAGGAAGCCTTTCACTTGCTTCTTCTTCACTAGACACAACTTCCAATTCCTCACTGAGCACTTCCCCAGGGCCCCGACTGTTTGCCTCACTTGGTTCCTCTTCACTAGAGATAACGTCCAGTTCCTCACTGGTCAAATCTTCAAAACACTGATGTGCTGAAACACAGAGCTCATCCTCACTGGACACCACATCCAAAACCTCACTGCTGTCTTCACTTGGAACTTCATCAAACCCATCGCTTTTCTCATCAAAACCAGGCTGATCTAATTCCTCATTAGCTTCCAATTCTTCACTGGTCAGCTCTTCGAATCCTGGTAGGGTAAAATGACTCACCATATTAATGTGTATTAAATCATGGCACACATAATATTAAACTATCTTAGACTCAGACCGTGCTTTCAAATGACCTCAACTCCTGTGTTTTTCTTTTTCTTCCTATTATCTTTCTCCAATTCACTATTAGCTTACTTATTCCCAAAGCTAAAAAATTAACTTTAACGGGAAATGTTTAAATAAACATGCACTGTGAACACTTCCAATCCCAATACAAATATTTTTAGATCATGATATCTACACTTATCTATTTAATCAGTTTTTAAAATCTGTGATAATTGCAAGTAATGTAATAAACTACACTCTCATCCCACCCCCAAATTATCTATCATTTTATGGGATAAGCATTTGTGAGCTCACAGGGAGAAAAATCAGTAATTGTTTTTTATAGTACCATCAGGGACATCATTATTAAAGTCTTTAATTGGCTAAATCATTCAAAACCAAGTTCTATAATCCTTTAAAACTAAAAATTTCCAGTTAATATCATGGTAAATGCATGGACACAATGCCTAAGTTTTATTAACTGTCTAGAAGGGATTGAAATCATCTAGTCTACCAACCTACCATAAAGGTAAGTATTTACAGGTACAACCTATCAACTGAATCAGCTTTCAGAGCTGATCTTATGGCTAGAATAGGAATCTTTAAACCACTGGGAACCTAATCCCTTATCAATTTCTAAGTTAGAAAGTTCATCCTAAAATCTAACCCAAATTTTCAGGGCCATAATTTAAGCCCCTTTTATATTATGCTGTCCTCAATCAAAAGAATTACTGCCAAACACCACGTGTATCGTGTCCTTAAACATTACTCTAAAAATTTCAACCAAAAACAGGGATTGCTTTTCTTCCTAATCTTGTTAATTTTCCACACTACTTATGATGCAGGGCATTTAAACAGGATTTTGTACTCTAGGTACTGATAATTTAATAAATAATTCAGAAGTGTGCCTGGTATTACCAGTTTTGAAAGGAACAATACATATATGTACATACACACCAGAGCTCAAGGAAGAAATCAAAAAGGCTTCAAAAATTAATTTGTGGGTTGAATGAAAGAAAAAATATTGCAAATTTATTAAAAGTATAGCTTTATGGATAAAAAAAATCTCCTGCATCGTGGAAATAACAAAAAAGGCCCGATTTCAAAATAAAGCTGATATTCCCTGAATTCACCCGAATCTACACTAAACATACCACCAGCAGGATGGACAGTTACTTCATACACGTGGAAGCCATCAAGCATCCTCTTTTCCCTTGCGTAAATCCTTAGTGACTGAAAATGGAAGCCACCTAGAAGACCTATAAGAATGGATTGAATAAGTGTCACTGCCAAACTAATGTAAGTCATAAATATAAAAAGAGGGCAGGCAGCAGTAGGATAAGAAAAGGATTTTAAAAAACAAGATATATTAGGAAACAAATACCCAAGAAGGTATTTAAGAAAGAGTGCCTGAACATTCTATTACAATTTAAAAACTGGCTGTTTCTCTGAAGATCTTTGTTTACATGTAATATAATTTTCTCTTTACTACCAATTACTTTTTTCTTATAAGTACTGGTTCCTTCACTTTAATTGATAAATATATTGATATATATAAATACTAAGCTTCCCGGGAAATAACACAAATTTTTAGTTTAAAAGATCCATATTTTAAGTATATCATGAAATAATCTAAATTATTTACTCAATTTACTCAAGAAAAACAAGTTAGAAGAGGTCATTTTGACTATGTTGACACAGCCATATAACCTCTTTTTTCTGCTAAATGGAAATCAAAAGATGGTGTTTAAAAGAAACCAGTCATTAAATCAGTCATTACTGAAATGACACTTCCCATTCTTTTCGTACCATTAAAGATACGCTAAATTCAACATGTCTAATGACAGACAAGAATTAAGCAGGAACTTAGTCAAATTACCCTACCTCAAAGGGAAAAACAATTAAATTACTCCCTGGATATGAGAATTCAAAGTATAATGTGGGTTTTCATAAAAATTGGGTGCCTGGTCACATTAGAGACAGTGCATCAAAAAAATTTTATAAAAATTCTCTGCCTTCACCCTATTTTCCCCTAACAAACAAGCAGCTTGGGGCAGCGAGGTGGTACAGTGAATAGAGCACTGGCCCTGGAGTCAGGAGGACATGAGTGCACTTAACACTTACTAGTTGTGTGAATCTTAGGCAAGTAACTTAACCTCAACTGCCCTCTAAAAAAGACTAAAAAGAAGAAGAAATGAACAGCTAAAGAACTCTAGCTTATAGCCAAAGATAGCAAGAAACATAAAACCTTCTATCGACAGAATTAGCAATTACTAGTTCTAGTACACTACTTGTTTCTACCATCTATTTTAATAATTTCTTTGAACAAAGTGCAGCCTTCATTAATTATAATATGAAGATTCAAATCTAAGTTTAAAGTTTCACATATTGGACATTTGGATATACTTAATCTCAGTCAATTTCCACGTAAATTTACACTTGTAATCAAAACTAAGACATGAACATCCTTCAAAATAAAAGGATTATCAAGTTCTCTATTCACTGTGCTGCTTGGCCACAAATATTAGCCCCTTTAAGCTGTTACTTCTGTAAGTGAAAACTGCAAGCAATTACTACAGTTTTTCCCTCATCCTATTAGGTTGTTTAAAAAAGTAAAACTGTGAGAGTAAATGATGGAATTTCTTTCCATTTCTACATGACAGTATGTTGCAAAGTTGCACCATAAATAAAACCCATTACCTACCTGAAGTGCTGGTGATTTAATTCCTCTTCTGTGCCTATGATGGGCAGGGGCCTCCACTGGTTTTCCCCTGTATTCTTTGTAGACAGAATTGTTCTTCTTGTTTCCCTCCTGGGGTGGGGGGGAGGGTTCCAGATCATGATCACTCTCTCCAATCAGGCTCCAGGGAAATGAGGGGTAAACACAGGGTGTGTTTCCCCTTCAATGAGCCAGAAGACAAAAGTGGCTGTAGCAGCACAAATTTCAACCCTGACACAGACAGTGCATGTATTGAACACCCTGACAGTTCAAACAGCCAAGTGGAAAAAATGGGAAGAAGCACTAACAGCAAAATGCTGACTGACATCAGGTATCTGACAAGCCTTGAGGGATAGTCAAAGCACAGTTCTTTGGAGAAGAGGCGCTTAGTAAATATTTCTTTAATTTAAAAATCCAGGTAGATGTTAGAAAGTAACAAAGATGAACAACAGACCTACTTGATGGTGAATTCCATAATTCTATCAAGGAAGAAGCAACCTAATCAAACACTACCTCTAATTATAAAACTAATTTCTCACTTCAAAGAAGATCTACAGAATCTGGATCTAGCAATATCACTTCCACCCTCCTTTTCATAGAACTGGACACAAAGATCATAGTACACCAAATTTAGAAAAAAAAGAACATTACTGGTAAGTCAGACAAGCATTTAGTTTGCTTCTGAAGAATATCTAAGCTATGAATTGAGATTCTATACACATGGCAAACACATACACTTAACCCAAGAACCAGTCTTCCAAATGGGAACCAACATATGTGCACAACACTTGAATCCTTAAAAGTTTTCCGACTCATAAGCTTGGCAAAAGAAATTCAAGAAAATTCATATTTTATCAACTATCTTAAACCAATGACAACTGTTTCAAAAAGTCAGAAGCCTCTATAAAAGGCAATAAGTAAAAAAACAGTAAGAAATTTCCCATATATTTTAAATAGAAAGGCTTAAAACACTAGCATTATTATAATTAATGGCAAGAACTTGATTAAGCAAGTATTACTGAACACAGTTAAATTTTGTATAATGCCCATCATACCAGAGACATAGTACCACAACCAATGGCTTACCAAAGAAGTCAAATGAAAATGGGTCCCTTCCACCAAAAAATTCCCTGAAGACATCATCTGGGTTCCGGAATGTGAATCCATATTCAAATGGATTATCAAAATGACTTCCACCTGTAGAAACAGTTTAAGAAAATTCTGAGTTTATAATTATCAGCATATTGTATCTAAGAAGTATCATTTGCTTTGGGAAGACATGGAATAGTTAAAGCCCTACATGGAAGAAAATAACAGTAAATTCATCAACTTGGACTTCTCTACCTTCAAAACGTTTATCGTATGTTTTAAGATGACCTGCCTTAATTTGTACAACAGTGAAACTTACATTTCCCAGCAGAGATGGAAAACTACCACATTCATCTTGTTAACATCTGTAATCCATAGAACTCTCAACACATTTTGTAATATACTCCAGAGGAGACTCAAGAAATTTCATGGTCACTACTACAGTACTGAGCAAACTTAAGCTGTTCAATTTCACACTGATATAGTGTATTAACAATTACTGACTTGATTTTGGCTAAAGAAACCATGTTTAAGAATTATATTCATCTAGTAGTATGGGCTACTAGTATACTAGTATAGTTTACAATTTAAATTAAGAATGTGTGGCATACATACTTTCTACTCTTTAAAAGTAATTTTCTGCTTCCAAAGTAACTAGTCAAAACTGTTTTTTAAAAAAGGTATTTTTCCAAAAAAAACTTTAAAACACACACACACACCCTCAAGAAGAACTGAACTGAGAAAATACCGCTCTGCATTTGTAGAATGTGGATTTGTGAGCAATTATGTTTTTTGGTATTGTTAAGCTTTCTTTCCCCCTCTCTCTTTTCAATGTTCTGTTAAAAGTGATGGCTCTCGGGAGGAGACAGATACAGCTGGAAATGAAGTTTATATAAAAACAAAACATCAATAACAAAAGTTTCAATAAAGGCTACTAAAACCGGCATTTCCAAATTTCCAAAACCTACATATTTATAACCATGTCACATAAGTGCTCACAAACCCAAAGTTCCTCCATTTTAGAAAGGCATGGAGTGGCAGTCTCTCAATTCTTATTTCGGTCCAAGCTTGGTCATTCATTATACACAGTGTTCAGTTTTTCTTAAGACATTCTAGCTTTAAATTAACATTAACTAATTTATAATAAATTCTAGGATCTAGTTTATGATTTTACCTTCAATACCACTCATAATGATTTAAAATCCAAAATTAAAGTCGGGGAAAAAAAGACTATTTTTGGTGTGAAATGTCAACATACCTCCTCCACCTCCACCATTTAATCCTTCTTTTCCATATTTGTCATAGATGTCCCGTTTTTTGGCTAAATAGTAAAACAAATAAATAAAGCTGAGATACCCATATACCTTTTTTCCACACAAATGTAATAGAAAAGATATTTTCCCAATCATATACTGCTCTTAAGCATCCATAAACAAATATTTACGTTTTTCATAGTGCCAAATTTCTTAGTAATTGATTACTCCGCAAGAAACAAATAATCAAAGGAACTATTTTCAAAAGAAACAAAAACCACCAAATATTCATCTTACAAATGTTCAAATTCACTAATAATGATGAAAATAAAACAATCCTAAGAAAATTTCAAAATATTTTACATATATTATCTTATTTAAATCCAACAATAACCCAGGAGATAGGTGATACAGGTGATTTTTATTCTCATTGTAAAGCTCTGTAAAATCAACAAACCCTTAATCACATATATAAAGAATCATATTAAGGCACTAAGGAAGAGAAAAATGAAACCAGTCTCTAAGTCTCAAGTAGCTTCTACTATATCAAAGGAGAAAGCACAAATATAGAAGTACAGGCAAAATATATACAAATTAAATACAAGCCAACAGGGGAGGAGATGGCACTAAGATTAAAAAAAACTAAGTTTCAAAGAAGTAAAAGAGCTTGCCCTTGATTAGTTACACAGCTCCTAATAAGTCAGATATTCAGAATTCCAGTTCCAGTTCTTCTACTTTACCAACAACCCTCAGCTTCTAAAGCTAATGAGTGAAGTTAGCATACAATAGTAAACACCTCATTGTTGGAAGAGCTTCAGGGAGACAGGAATGCCAATTCACAACTGATAAAGCTGCTTACTGGCTCAATCACTCTAAAAAAGCATTGAGAACCAGAAGAGGTTCCATTATTTTAACTATATAAATATATATAAAAATGATATAAAGGAAATGATATAAACGTAAATGATATAAAGGAAACTTTGTTCCTCATATGTACAAGAACATTCCTATCAACTTTACTGGGGTGAATAAAAAGCAAGGGAAAAAAAAAATAAAAAGGCAATGTTTGCCCAAACTACCTTCCATTAATGTAATTAAAGATAGCAGTATAAAGAAAGATGACTATAAAGCCCTCAGAGGAATGGGGAGGAAGAGGGGGAACTTGTAATATATACCTCCAATAATCCTTACACTTGCAAGTAACTTAGACTTGCAAGATGCTCAAACAGCTGCCAATTCTCCCTAGTGTGGCTTGAGCAAAAAAAAAAAAAAAAAAAAAAGTTTAAGAACTAAGGCTTTAAATAAAAATCAAAAAATGAAAAGCAACAAAACTCTGGTCAATACATCAAAAGAATGTAAAAGTATTAAGAGCTTACTTTGTGTCAGCACAGCATTAAACTGGGGTTACAAAGGCAAAGAAATCCTGGCTGCCCTGGGGAATTTACATTTTATATCATTATATTTATAATACAGGTGTAAGTAGTGGTCAAGGAGGGTCATTTTAGGCTAATAGCCTATAAACACTGTGATATCCCTCCTCGTCTCAATAAACATTTTAGGGGAAAATACTTTGTAAATTTTTATTTTAGGGGTTTGGGAGAATTTACTGGGTAAACTCTCATATATATATATAAATGTTTTTAAAGAAACTTAACCTAACAAAAAGATCTGCAGCAAAGGGACATTGTATTTCATATTAGAAACTTTATAAAAGGTAAAGCTTAATCATTTTGCCTTAGGATAATTCAAAATTCTATGCTAATTATGGAAGAAAAAGTTAAAAATATCAATAAAACAAGCTCCCTTTTATCAAACTACTAGAATGAAATATGAGAAGAGATAAGACATACACATAAGATATAATCCAAAATCCAAAACATAACAAATGCATCAAAGCTAATAAAGGCCTATAAACATTTGGAAGAAAAAGCACAGTGCTAGGCACATAATAAAATGTTTATTTCCCTTCTTCCTTCTCCCTTAAGACAGAACTATGGGGGGGGGGGGGGAAGGAAGAGGGCCTCTCTTTGTATCTCTAGTACTAAGCAGAGTCCATGGCACTTAATAATGCTCACTGACTAATCAATACATCCAATTTTAAAAATTAACCCAACTCCCTCTTGATTAGCCAGCCACCTTTTAATCAAATTCTAGTACACCTGGAGAAGATTGTGGGTAAAGTTTCAGTATCTGCAAATGCTGGTAACTGGTAACGAATGAGATCTAATTCAATGCAATTACCATTTATTCAGTACCTAAGAAAAGCACCATACAAGGTACTATAGGTAACAAAAGAAAAAAAATTTAAAGGAGCCTAAGACATCTACCTCAATGAGGACACATGATAGAAGACTCTGGAGGAATGAAAAAGGAGAGAGACCGCTACCACTACCACCATGATTAGAAGCTGAGTGAGTCAGTCAGGTTTCTATTCTAAACTCCGCCCCCTCCAGCATCTAAGGGACAATCCTAGGCATCTATATCCTTGAGGGAGCTGGGGAAGGGGTGAAAGTGAAGAAGTAAACTTTTTACAAGTGTGTGTGTTAGGCATCCCTCAGCCCAAATTATGCTAGCTTTGTCTGTGTCCTTCCCAAAGGGGTCCACCAACACAATGGTTGGTTTTTCTGAACTGGAGAAATATAGCCACCTCCATACAACATCTTGGGTGGATGCCCTCAGACAGATTTATCAGAGAACCACGCATGTTACCCATTGATTATCTCTTTTTCTTGTTATATGACTCATCCTTTTTTTTTTTAGTCATATACATGTATGATAATATAGGTTAGCCAGATTTAATTGTATTAGCTCAAAGTTCATGGTGTTGCTAGAAGGAAAAATCTCATTTTCTCTTAATGTTTCAATCCATATAGAGAGCTAGAAAGGACTCCAGAGGTCATTTAGTTGAATTTACTAGCTGCACAGTTGAGAAAATCAAGACCCAGAGATGTTAAATAACTTCCCCAAAATCACAGAGGTACTGAATAGCCAAATCAGAACCTGAAAATACACATCCTCTGCCTCCAAATGAGCCTTCATACAATACACATCACACTCATTTGAAGACCTGGTGTGTGTGCTTTTATAAAATCAAGTCATCCGTCAACATCTAATGTATATTTTTTAGTTTAATAATAATACATTATTTTCCTTATTGACAATACAAGTGAACTCTTACTATATGTCATTGTCTTATTTCTACAAAGCATAAATGAGAATAAAGGCAATCCATCTTAGGAGTTAGTAAAAACTGGTATTTTAAATGGACTCAAATGATTTAGAATTTTTGAGGAATTCAAGGAGGCCAAAGCTTTCTGGAAAGTGGCCTTCCATTTTATTTTTAAAAGTAAATGCATGTTAGACTAGCTAAAGAACAGGATTCATTCAGGTAGACTTGAATGCAAGTGCCGCCTCTGAGATATGAATTCATTCAGGTAGACTTGAATGCAAGTGCCGCCTCTGAGATATGGGGATGGGTTGGGGACATTTTTGATTACCTTAACCTCTCAGTGCCCCTGGCAATTCAGAACACTTCAAAGGGATTTCCCTTTGAAATCTGTGATCCACCTATAGATCTGCAACTTTTGAAAATCATGCTTATATTAAACATTGTTTATATTGAAAATACAAAATTAGTAATTCATATACTCAATATAACCACATTTAGACAATATTCCATGTAGAGTACTATCGGTAAAGTTAAATAACTTATATACACTTTGCGTAATTTTTAGCACCTTCTAATCCCTCTATTTTGCCAATTGGTAACCACAAAAAAACAAAATGACCTACGAAGACAAAGGGGGCAAAGGTGGCAAGGTAGTCATTTTATATTTTGTTTCCTGGCTTGGGGTGAAAAACCCACTGGGGATAAAGCCTCTCCGTATTTAGGTCTGGCTCTTTAAAGAAGTGCAGCCTTTGGATGAGTTAAGTACATAAACTTACCAGAACATGGGGTCTGCTAACATATCTCTCAATAGGTTATGGAGTTGCGGGCAGCTAGGTGGTGCAGTCAATAGAGCACCAGCCTTGGAGTCAGAAGGACCTGAGTTCAAATACGCCTCAGACACTCTACCCAAAAACTAGCTGTGTGACCTTGGGCGAGTGACTTAACTCCAATTGCCCTCCCCCCAAAAAAAACTTTTTTTAAAGTTATGGAGTTAACCCAGCAAACCTCTATGAGCACAACCACAAAACACTTTTCACACAAATAAAAATCAGATCTAACTAACTGGAAAAACATTAATTGCTCGTGGCTGGGTCGAGCCAAAATAATAAAAATGACAATTTTACCTAAATTAAATTACATATTTAGTGCCATACCAAACAATCTACCAAAAAATTACGTTATAGAACATAAAAAAATACTGACAAAATTCATTTGGAAGAACAAGAAGTCCAGAATATCAAAGCAATTAATGAAAAGAAATGCTAGGGAAGGTGGCCTAGCCATACCAGATTTCAATCTGTATTATAAAGCAGCAGTCATCAAAATTGCTTGGTTACTGGCTAAGGAACAGATCAATGAAATATACTGGGTACAAAAGACTCAGTAGTCAATGATTATAGTAATATACTGTTTGATAAGCCCAAAGACCCCAGTTTCTGGGATAAGAACTCACTATTTAACAAAAACCGCAGGGAAAATTGGAATATAGTATGGCAAAAACTGGGCATAGGCCATCATCTAATGCCATACACCAAAGTCAAGTCTAAATGGGTACGTGATCTAGGTATAAAGGCTGATACTATAAATAATCTGGGGAAGCAAGGAATAGTTTACCTGTCAGACTTATGGAGGGAAGACTTTATGACCAAAGAAAAGTTGGAGAGCATTATAAAATGCAAAAATGGATAATCTTGATTACGTTAAATTGAAAAGTTTCTGTACAAAGCCAATGTAACCAAGATTAAGAAGGAAGTGGGAAATTAAGAATATTTACAACCTGTATCTCTGATAAAGGCCTCATTTATAAAATATACAGGGAATTAAATAAAATCTATAAGAATACAAGTCATTCCCTAAGTGATAAATGGTCAAAGGATATGAACAGGCAATTTTCAAAGGAAGAAATTAAAGATATCTATAATCATATGAAAAAATGCTCTAAATTATTTAGAGAAATGCAAATCAAAACAACTTTGAGGTACCACATCTCTCTAGCCAGATTGGCTAAGATGACAAAACAGGAATATGACAAATGCTGGAGAGGATGTGGAAAAATCGGAACCCTAATTCATGGTTGGTGGAGCTGTGAACCGATACAACCATTCTGGAGAACAATCCGGAACTATGCCCAAAGGGCTATAAAAATAATTGCATGCTCTTTGATCCAGTAATACTTCTGGGGTTGTATCCCAAAGACGTCATAGAAGTGGGAAGACCCATATGTAAAAAAATATTTATTGCAGCTCTCTTTGGGGTGGCAAAAAACTGGAAATTAAGAGGATGCCCATAAATTGCGGAATGGCTAAACAAGTTGTGGTATATGAATTTAATGGAATACTATTGTTCTATAAGAAATGGGGAGGACATGGACTTGATATTCACCTGGAAAGGCTTATACAAACTGATACTAAGTGAGAAGAGCAGAACCAGAAAAACTTTGTACACAAATCACAGATACATCGGATGTGTGATGACCAACTTTGTTAAACTGGACTCTTCTCAGCAATGCACATCTCAGGATGGAAGGAGATCACATGAAGCTTTCAACCTAAAAGGGGTATAATACTCTGATATATAATAGTTAATTGTAATGAACATGCAAAACCAATTGTGTTAAAGCTTGAAATTTGGGGTGGCTGGAAGAATTATTAGAGGGAGAGGACATGCTTTATGGAACATGAATCATCTGAATACTCACCTTAAAGAATAATTCAAACAAAAGGGAAGCAGAAGTGAGATCAACATTAAAATGTGCAGAAAGCTTCCTAACAATGACAACATGTGCTCTAACTAAAGCAATGATCATTTATTGAATTCCATTGCATTTGTACTTTCTAGCAACAATGAGCTAATTAAAACATCAAATATTTTTCTGAATTAGCTTGAGCACTTTGTTCCATTCAAGTTTCTCTACCATCAATGTTTATCTTTTCTGTCTCATTTTTTCCATTTCAAATATCTCTATCACTATCCTAAACATGGAGTTTTACATTTTCCACCATACTGCAGCAAGTTGCACTGTGAATTTTGGCGTACTCTTCATGTATAATACTTTGTGTGACTTGTAGTATCCACTTTTCATAGGCTACCCTGTCTGGTTTCAACTTCACAGAACAAGATGCCCCCCCACAGATTAAGCCCATTGCTCCTAAATTTACGATGGCATGATTAACTCAAGGCCTCATTAACACCATCCACCTCCCTCCTCAGTCCTGTCTCCCACTGGGAGGGCAAATTACTGGTCTCCTCCCAATGCCTTCCCTTACAGAGGGCAGACACTCAAACTCAACTCATTCCACTTTGCAGCTGTAGCCCTCCACTGAACTAGATGCCCCAGGGTTGGGGCTCTCCCAGTTCTCCCCACACTTTCTTTTCTCTCCTTTTGTGTGTTGTCCCCCCCACCCCTTCCCAGACTCTAAACTCCTTGAGGGCAGGGACTAGTTTTTATTAATCATATCCTAGCACCTAGCAAAGTGTCTGGTACACAATATTTACGAGATTGGAGTGTGTATTTTCTATACAGAAGATATCTAGTGATTACTATGTACCAGGGGCTGTGTGATACACTTACTATATATTACTATGTGCCAGGAACTATTGGGGATATGAAGAAAGGTAAAAATGCCCCATGAACTTACATTCTAATGGTGGAAACAAGTATATAAAGAGGCACATGAGATGCAGAGCAGATAGAAGGTAATGTTAGAGCGGAAAGGACTAGCAGTTGAGGAGACTGGGAAAAGCTTCCCTCAGAAAGGTGTTTGGGCTTATCTTGAAGCAAATATGGAACTCTAAAAAGCAGAGGTGAGCAAAAGGAGCATTAGAGGTATAGAAGAGAGTCAGTGTAGCAGCACAAAAATCAAAGATGGAGCAACGTATGCGAGAAGCAGAAATGTTTCTCTTGAGAACCATTAACAGCATATGAAGTTTACAATACAGGATACAAATATTCTGGATAAATTTACACACACACACACAAACACACACACACACACATCTTTATCATTTCAAACATGAAAATTAAGAATTTTCAAAATATTTCATTTGTATTTCTAAACCTTTTTACATATTAAGAAAAATTCAAGGCTGTTTCTCTGGGGGATAAAAGGGAAGGAAGAGGAGGAAGCAATACAAAAGCTATATTTCATTTCCCATGCAAGTAGCAATTTATAGTCTTAAAAGATTTCCCTGGGGACATTAAGAGATTAAGTAGTCCCAGAGCTAAGGTACCAGCCAATGACAGAATGAATCTATTCCACTTTACCATAAATACCCACTGCTACCTCTTCCAGAACACACAAAAAATAACAAATAGAATGAGAATGCTAAAACATCCTATGCCATACTAAATAAATCAAATCTGTGACCTGTAATCTGATTGCATACAGAAGAAAGTTTGTAAACTGTCCACTCCAAATGAAACTAGCCATGCAAGTTACTGTTTCACACCAAATAGGTAGGACTGTCAGCCCATAGTTTTCCATTTAGAAGTTCAGCTTGAAGATTTTTAATAGCACTTGCACCACATCTATACACCACATCTATTCTTTTAGGAAAACCACTGGTTATGTGCTCAACAATCATCCATTCATTCACAAAGATCCAGGCCAGTGGATTTAACTTTCAATGACAACAATCTCAATACCTAAGAACTAGTAGTAATTTAAAACTATTTTAAAAACAAAACTTACATCTTGTAAATTGGAAGGTCTGGAGTAATATTTTATTACTTCCTGAATTTGAAACTCATCAAAACATGCCTTAGCCATTTACATGTATTTGTGTTGTATAATAGTAATATTATTATAAAGCACCCAAGCAACAAAAACAATTACAGGTTTTAGCTCTAATCCAGCAATGAGGATTTCTCAGTATGGAAAAATAGAGCTATTAAACTACTAATCTGGGTAAATGAGTGACAGCTCTGAATTATCTAAATCTATGTTTCCACAGCAAAATCAACAGCAAAAAGAGGCATTAGAAAACACCTTTTAAAACATCTCTTTAAGATGTCTTCCCTTTGTACAAATGAAAAACATTTCTAAGGTTTGTTATTACTAAATATCTAAATCATAAATATTACTGGTTAATTATTACTAAATATCAAAATGAAATATAAAAGACATATAAAATTTTGGCTAATTCTAGCTCCAAATATTTCTACTCAGCTTTTCCTTGGAATAATCAAATCAGTTATTATATAAACTCAGAGCAGATTTACTGATTAGATGTAGTACAGGTTACAACAAACAAAAGTTAATTCCAATATTACTCTTTCACATAGTAAAAAAGTCATAAGTACTGCTACTTGATTAAAGAAAAACCAGTGTTGTAATACATACTCTACAATTCAGGCATGGGGACCTGTGGTCTCGAGGCCCTCTGGATCCTCAAGCTTTTCTGAAAGGGATTTGGTCTGTGAAGTTTGAATTGCATCAAAGGGCCACACTTTAGGACCTAGAGGGCCACAGGGTCACATATGACCTCAAGGCTGCAGGTTCCCCATCTCTGCAAGTCTACATCATAAATCAAATCTATGAGTATATATTATTTTTTTTTAAATTACACAAAGATTCCTACTAGATACACAAGATACCTACTGGTAGTAATAAAACAGTTCAAATCTGGCCTCACCCAAACTAGCTGTGCAGTGCAGGACAAGCCATTTACCTCTCTCTTAGTTTCTTCGATTGTAAAATGGGGGCAGTAACAGCACCTAACCTACCTTGCAGGATTGTTGCAAAGATCCAGTGATATGTTTGTAAAGTGTTTATTCAGCACAGTGCCTGGTATGTAGTAGGTGCTATATAAATGCTCATTTCCTCCTTCCCCCTCTATAATTATAAGTTAATACTTTATTGCTATTTCCCAGTTGGTGACAATGGTCCCTTTAAAATTACCCATTTTTAAAATGTATTGATATTAATATTATAAGTCAGTATTTGTCACAAATACCCAAATAAAACTTTCTTTCAAAAACCCAGGCAAAAAAAAAAGTAATTCTAATGGTATATTTCAGTTTTTTTTTGCCTTCGTTCCTTAAATACCAGAGATGGTGGGCACTGTTTTTAAATTGTCTAGCATCATCACATATCTGGAAAAATACCAGCTGTCACACCATTCATAGCTATTACTGTCAAATCATATTTTCCAGAATGTTGCCAAAACTAGATCTTCATTTCCTGTCTGCCTGAAATCAGAAAGTTTTAGAACTTTAGGAGTGCTTTCTTCTGATAATGCCAAAATCCACTTTAAAAGGCAAATTATTGTACATTGCTTGCACTTAGAACACCATTATCTTTACTATCCAGGCAATGTATATTACAGCTCTGTAGTACTTACCATCTGATAATACCTCATATGCCTCCGCTACTTGTTTGAATCTCCTTTCTGCTTCTTCTTTATTTTCAGGATTTTTATCCGGGTGCCACTTAAGTGCCAATTTACGATATCTAGAATAAACAACAGTACAAAGAAAGGTATTTATGACACATGAAAGTGTAAAACCAATTTGCCTTCAATCACAGCTTAATATAGTTTCAAAGATAAAAAGCACTTCGAAGATGATCATTTGCTAGATAGTTGCTACAACTTTTAAATCAAACGCTCATCTCTCCAACAATAAGAGAAATGGATTAGAAACTAAAATGCAAGACAGTCTGATATAGTGATATAGTAGGGTAGGGGACAGCCTGGCCTTGGATAAAAAAGGTCTGGGTTTACAAAATAGATCTGTGAACATGGCAAGTCACAAACAGTTGCCACTGTGAATAAGTAAAGAAGTTTTTATATCAGGAGGTCCTATCTCCTTAAAACATTAGAAATCAAAAAAAGGGTAGAGATACCAACTCAATATATCAAAACAGTGAGGCTCACTAGAGCCTGAAGAAATCTGGTCCATCAAGATATTACACAAATAAAGCATATATAAATAGGTTTGGGGTATTAAATGCATAAAACAGTGCTACAGAAGGCAAAAATTTGTGTACGGAATGGAGAAAAAAGGTCTAAAAACTACGCAATGTGATTCTTATTCCATTTAAGTTCTAGCTTCCCATGGTCATGAGGCAACCACCCTACTTTACCTAATCCAACACAAACCCTACTGAAGGAAATATAGTTTACTATATAAAACAGCAAAGTTATCTTTTAGATAGTACTGCTCTAAGATTTAGAAACCTTTTGCTTTTAATATTCAAAAGCATAACAACTACTCTTTATATCACATTTTTATTTGTAAGACAAATATATTATTCTCATTCAAAACTTCTAACAAACCTGTAAGGTAGGCAGGGTAGGAATTATTTCCCTTTTATGGATGAAGAAACTGCAGCTAAGACAACTTAAGTAATTTGTCCACAGATCCCAGAGGTAAGCAATCATCAGTGGTAGAAGTCAAACCCATGGCTCCCCTGACTTAAATCCAATGCTTTCTCCAGCATTGCTATTAATACCCATCAGGGTCCTTGTGCCAGAATCCTATGGCTAAAGTTCTAGGCTTTTTCAAAGATAGTTTCGGGCAGGAATAAATTGAGTAACATGACAAAAAATGAGTAAATTACCTAAAACTGAGCAAAGTTGCTAACTCTAGAACAAAGATATTTCAGTCTACACAATCTAGTCAAAACTTACCTTTTTATTAAAACACACAAAAGCCTATTTCTAGGCATAATATAGTTTGCTCTAATTTGCCCCTTCAGTTCACAATAAATTCAACTAGCAATACTTCAATGGTAAGTAGCATCCTTTTAAAAGTTAAATATAAAAAGCTAAATCAACTCCACACTTAGGGAAGAAAAGCTAACATCCTAAAGAAGAAATAAATCCCAGTAAGTTTGAAGAAGCCTGAACCAATTGAGAATATAACCAACTATGGAGAGGGAACATTTAATTTTGCTCAAGGATCAATTATTTATACCTAACATGAAATGACTTTCATTGAAATCTTTTAATGCTGACCAAAAATACTAATTCCAAAGCTCTGACCTGAAGCACCAAATTGTATTAGAGTAGTTGATGATTTGATAGCTGAAAACATGATACTGTGTACATGACAACTGTCCTGTGGTTTATGTTGCTGCTTCTGCTGCAGAACATCTGAAACACTGCTTTTGTAGTTAAGTCAATGGTCACTTAATAACTGAACTACTGCCGATTCCCTGAAACACCGGAGTTAACAGCTGGTGCTTCGTGGCGGTGTTGTTGTTGTTTTGGGAAGGGGGGGGGAGGGTCGTCCATTCTCATATTACAGAATTATTCAAGCTCCCTGTATTTTCTTTCACAATATATTCTCTTTCATCCATTTTCCAGCTATATCCAGTGAGGCATAACTATGTTAGAGCAAGGATTATTTCGAAATCCCTTTAGATACAAATCCTATAACTGATATTCCACATAACTTTGTGTCTATAACTATTCTGACACCATTGTGCCTACCAGTCTCCTTTGATTCAATTTGATATTTCCCTGTCAAACAACATTAGACAAATTATACTAGGACAAAAACTTAGTCTAATTCCTCTTTTATGTTCTAAATTTCCAATGAAAATCTCTTTATTTTCAGGTAGTTTCCCTCATGTATGCAGAAACAGACTCCACTTTTTCAGGTGCTTCATCTATCTTCACTGTTCTGATGGTCCATAAGGGCATCCTGTAAGCTTAAAGGGAACTGATTAAAAAAAAAACAACAACAACAACCCACTACTCAAGAATTAAGTAGATTTATTCATTCTAAGTAACTGGGGTCTAGAGTCTTCTTCCAATATCCAGTCAAATTCCAAGTCACAAAGGTTAAAGGTAGTGAGTCATCTGTAATCAATGTATTATAAAGTCAAACATATTATATCATCAACACATTTTCTGAACCTACTCATTTAAAGAAAAAGTTTACTTCAATCACAGGGGGCAATGGGCTGTGTGCCTCTTTACAAAGCCAGATAACTCAAAAGAATTTTAAAACAAGATTAAATGTCCACCTAAAAAGGCATTCTAACGAAACCTTATTTTAAAGTAATAAAAAGAATACTTACGCCTTTTTAATATCCTCAGGTGAGGCATGTCTCTGCACACCTAGAACTTCATAGTAATCCACCATGTTTTAATTGTTTGTTGGAACAAGTCCTGAAATTAAAAATTTTCTGTAAATGACAGGATCATAATAATTTCTGAATTGGTGGGTCAGAGCCACTTCACCACAATGTCTACTGGCCCATTTCCGTTTTGAGGACAGAGAGATGGCTTATTAATAACCTACACTGCTATCTATTAACTTTAGGTTTTATGGTAGGGCTAAAAGTCACAATGTCAAAGGAAGCAAATTTTAAAGATTCACATTCTCTGTTTGCTACAATGTTTTAGACCCTGAACTAAGCTAAAAATAATTTAGGAAGGGAAACTCTCATGTCCCCAAACATGTCCCCCTTTCTAAATCAACTGTTCAAAGAATCCTCCCAGATACAGAATCTTGCAGATTTAGGCAGGATTCAGGCATCAATCAACAAGAATTTACTAAGCAGCCAGGCACTGTGTTAAGTGGTGGGGGATATTTAAAAGGATCAAAAACATGTTCCCTGCTCTAGAGGAACTCACACAAGAGACACAATATACAAACAACTTATGTACACATAGAATACGCACACAATAGAAGTGGAAGATAACTGGGTTAGTGGGGGGTTGAAGGAGGGCAAAGAAAAAGGTCTTCTGAAGGTAAGGTTTGAGCTGAGTTTTGGAGGAGGGGGTGGTTCAGGGAAGGAGGTAGGAGGTAAAGGAGAACATCCCAAGGATGGATGTGAGCCAGTGCAAAGGCCGGGTCAAAAGATGGACTGTGTAAGGAACAGCAAGTAGGCCAGCATGGCTGAATCCTAGATACTGTAGAAGAGAATCAATCATAAGACTGGAACGTTAGGAAGAGGGCAGGTGGCTTAAAATGCCCAACAAGAGGGTTTAATATTTTATCCTGGATATAAGTGGAAACCATTGTTGGAGCTGACCAAGGGGATGACGTGGTCAGATCTATACTCTAGCAGCTGAGCAGAAGAATGCCAAATATTAATGCTAAGCACTGGGGATAGAAAGACAAGAAAGAAAAACAGGCCCTGCTCTACAGGTGCTTTCATTATAATGGGGGAGGCATAATTTATATAATTAAGTATGTACTCAAAATATATAGAATAAATACAAGGTCATTTTGGGAGGAGATATATTAACAAATTGGGGGGAGGGGGAAGAGATAAATTCAGAGAGCCCTTCATATAGAGGGTGCTATTTGAACAACATTTTTTCAACTAAAGATTCCAAAAAGAAGCACTGAAGATGAAATACGTTTCAACCATGGAGATCAGCCAATGCAAAGGCCACATAAAGAAGAAATGGTATGAGAGATGGAGTGACTCATGTTAAGAGCCCTAAATTCTTACCCCAAATATACTCCCCCCCCTTCCAAATCTAAATCTATGATCCTACAAATAGAAAGTGCTGTCATTCAAGGTCTGAGAAGTTGTGCTTTGAGAGAAAAGAGAATGGAGAACAGTAATGGTCTTCTGAAGGAAGGGAAATGGAAAAAGAAATGACCCTAAAGTTTTAACTTTTCTTGGTTTCTAGGATTCTTGGGTTTCTCAATCCAGACAGCTATTCAAAACTGATTTTTCTTTTCAGAAACACCCTTACCCAAGCACCTATGCTAAGCGTGTCTGCTGCAGCTAGCCAAACAAAAAACTGCTGCTATGCCCCTGGTGTGTAGGACTGCTTCCTCTGGTCACAAGGGGAAATTAACAACAGTCTACAAGTGCTACCAATTAACTGCTTCATTAAGGTGCTCAAGGGAAAGTAAGGCAGCAAACAGAAAAGGTTAAAAGATGATAGTAGTAGCTATGAATTCATCACAACAGCCACTGCTTATCATCTTTTTAAAAAAGATTTTCAATGAGAATTTTAGTGCTGCCAAAATGACTGTAGCTAATTTGGTCACTTCCATGGATTTATACTTTACCTTAACTTCCTTAAACTCCATCCTGAAGTGGTCAGAAATTAGTTAAGCTATGGACTCAAGAGATTAGCCAGGAAACAGTTAAGTAATACTTTGTGAAACAAGAAATCAGTGAGTTCTGCATACCCAAACTGAAATCGTATCCAAAGCAGAACTCAGTAAACTCAAAATGAAATCAATCATTAGAGATCAGTGGAAGCTGCTACGTGAGGAAGCCTACATGCCCATACCCAACCCCATATTCACTCTCCTGGCTACTGTACCTCTCTTTTTTTTTTTTATTCATTGTAATAAATTTTGTTTTCTTGTTTACATCATTCATTTTCATGAGATTTTTGAATTACAAATTTTCTCCCCGTTCTTCCCCTACCCCAACCACAAAACAGCAATCCCACTGTAGAGCCCCTCCTCTGATCTGGCTCCCTAACTTTCTGGTAGGGCAGGGAGGGTCTCCCTACCCCAGCCCCTGTATATCTTAATTCCTAGTTGCCAAGTATTGCAGAGCTTTAAATTCTAGATTCCTTCAATTCCTCCCTTGTCACCCACCCCTGCTGGAAGGACAACCAATTCAATACAGGCTGTGTATATGTGATTATACAGGACATCTTCATAGTGGACATATTGTGACAGTGATCATATGTCCCTCCTTCCTATCCCTCCCCGCCGCCCTTGTTTTGTTCTCTACCCTGTCCCTGTCCCTTTATTGAAGTGTGAGCATCCAACATCCCTCCCCCAGACCCTGCCCTCCCCTCCGTCATCCTGCCTTTCATCCCCATGCCCCCTACTCTCTTGTGTGGCATGATACCCAGTTTAGAGTTTGTGTCATTTCTTCCCTAAGCCAGATTCAATGAGAGCAAATGAAAGTAAAGTTGTAACAGTTATCCCTTGCCTCCTCTATATGGGATGATTAACCCCATTTTGTCTCTCCCTGTCTCCTCTCATTCTAGTCCTCTCCCACCTCAGAATTTCACCTTTTAAAGTATCATCCCTTCATATTCAATTGATCCTATGCCCTCTATATACCTATATATACATATATGAGTATATATTCCTTCAGAATTAGAGTGGAGCAAGTGTAAGCAAATGACTTTGAGAAACCAAGATAATATTAAACAGTTACAAACAAATAAAAAAAAATAGAAAGCAATGTGAAATATCTCCTTGAAAAAAAACCACTGATCTGAAAAATATAGCCAGGAGAGACGATTTGAAAAGTATTGTTCTACCTGAAACCCATGACCTGAAAAAAAGAACTTGGAAAGCATCCTTCAAGAAATCCTCAAAGAGGGGTGGCTAGGTGGCGCAGTGAATAGAGCACTGGCCCTGGAGTTAGGAGGACCTGAGTTCAAATTCGGCCTCAGACACTTAACACAAAAACTAGCAGTATGACCTTGGGCAAGTCAGTTAACCCCAACTGCCCTCCAAAAAGCCAATCAATCAATAAAGAAGTGCTCAAAGAAAACTGCCCTGATGTTTTAGAGTCAGAGGGCAAAATAGAACATGAAAGAATTCACCAATCGCCTCTTCAAACATATCCCCAAAAGAAAAGTCCTAGAAATGTTATTGCCAGGTTCCAGAATACCCAGTTAAAGGAGAAAATATTACAGGCTGCCAAGAGAAAACCATTTGAATACTGCGGAAGCACTATCAGGATAACCCAGGATCTGGCAGCTTCTACAGTGAGGGATCGAAGGGCCTGGAATATGATATTTTGAAGATTAAAGGAGCTGAGATTAAAACCAAGAACCAACTACCCAGCAAAATTGAGCATGTTATACCAAGGGAAAATATGGTCATTCAATTCAATGAGTAATTGCTTATACCTGGATACCAATTAGTTTTGGTTACAGATTGTATCTGGATGCCAATTTAGTTGTAGTTACAGATTATATTTTGATACTAACTTAGTTATTGTATGTTGTTAGAAACCCAAAATGGTATAAAAGACCCTGTACTTTGCTGTTCTCTTCTTTAATTGGCATATGGGACAGCCGCCAGCTGGCTAAATTAAAGCTCCTTAAAATTTTTAATTGGATTCTGTGGTCACTTTGTTAAAACTTGCTATTTCATTTGGCTATTACAATTCAACCCAGCTAAATCTCCAAGGAAATAAAATCCAAGAAACTTCCAAAACTATCTCATCTTTTGTATTACTCAAAATGGCTCTTTCATCTAAGTAAGTCAAATTCTCCCAGGCTCATTCCCAAACCAGGTAACTAAGTCTTCTATCATCTAAGCATTTTTACATAAAAGCATCTGGTGGTTTACCCCTTTTTTGGAGATGTTTAAATCAAGACTTATGACCTCAAAAGTACATGTGAAATCATATCCATTCTTGAACCCAAAATTCCATGCTATACTGATCTTACCTAAAATGCATGCCAAAATTAGTCATGTTTGCTTTTTCATGTCTAGGATTTTACTTATATTTTTTCCTCTGAACTGAAATTCTGGATATGGAAAAAAAAATACATCTAGTTATCTCATGAAAACAATGTCAAATTGATCTCAAAAAAGTGTTCAGCCAAATACGAAGTCAAGGTGATACTAACCTCTCACAAACACAAAAGAGAATTTCTTAGTGGTTTTTATTACGATTGTGGGTGTTTTCATAGGATAAGCCAAGAGAATTAAATTAAAATTTAACTGGGAAGTTTTTAACAAAATAACAAAAATACAGCAGAACATAAAATTAGTACGGTAGTTTTCCTATGTCAATACCCATTCTACACATACCTCCAGAACCTCATTGTAGAAATTATCTTCCCCTCCTCCATACATCTTCAACCTCTCCCTCTATATTTGTCACTTGCCTACAAGGATACTCACTCAGGATCCCCAAAGGGGGAAAGAGGGGAGGGTGGACAAGGGGAATGGAAGAGAGGAACAAAGGAGAGTTGGAACACACTGCAACACACTTTGACAGCAGGGTCTGTTTCCCCTTACTCTTCATACCTCCATGCTCTAGCAAAGTACCTAGCGCTGATAAATTACTTACTGATTAATCAGGCTTTCACCCACTCTATTGAAAACAATCTCTAATAAAATGCCTCTTAAATTAGAGAATCTGGGCTCAAACCCCATCCCAGGTGCCTTTGAGACGTCCCTGCACCTGCTTCTTCATCTGTAAAATGAAGACAGCTGGACTACACAGTCCCTTCTAGCTCAGAGGATGCTTTTTTCCATGACTTCTCTGAAGATAGAATGATACATCTGATCACATCATCTTTCTAGACCCTCTCTCTCTCCTTAGCTCCTTGGGGTACCATATTCTTCCTGCTCTCCTGGAACCACTCTACACCTTGCAACGGTGCTCTCCAAGGTTTTAGTGTCTCCCTCTCAATTGTTTTTTGCTCTTGGAAGTGGAAAAAAAAAAGGGGGGGAGGGCACTTAATAAATGCTTATAGACTGATTCTTTCCCTTGGCAATTTCATTCATGTTCTTGGCTTCTTGGCTAATACCTGCTGAGTGGACTTCAAAATCTCCAGTCCAGACCTCTCTTCAAGTTCCACACTTACACCTGACTACATCTCTACTTGAATGTCCTGCCAGAACCTCAAATTTCACACATGTCCAAACAAATTCCAATGTATTGTCCTTCCTTCAAAATGTTTTTCCTTATGAATTTTCTATTCCTATCAGCAGTACCACCTTTCAGCCTCCCAGAGAATAAGTTGTAAATGAAGAATGAAGTCCTATTGCTTATACTTTAATAATCTCTCCCCATTCATCTTCCTCTGTTCTACTTCCATTCCCACTATTATAGGATAAACAAGGGGCGGCTAGGTGGCACAGTGAGTAGAGTACCAGTCCTGAAGTCAGGAGGACCTGAGTTCAAATGCGACTTCAGACACTTGACACAAACACTAGCTGTGTGACTTTGAGCAAGTCACTTAACCCCAACTGCCCTCCAAAAAGGCCAAAAAAAAGACTATATTATAAGCATGCACTCATCACCACATCCAAAGGGACTTATCAGAAAAGACCTCCTAACAGATCATCTTTGACTTTGCAATATATCTTAATGCCTCTTCTGATCATGCCACTCCCCAGGTCAAAATTCTTCTCTATTACCAACTGTGGAAAGTATATAAAGTACTTTGCTTAGTCTCAAAAAAGGCCTCCTACAATCACGCGCAACCTTAATTTTTTTATTCAGATCTTGTACCAGTATTCCCATTCCCATATTCTACATTCTAGTTAGTCCATTACTCTGCCTGAAAACCAGCAGCACTATTCTACCTCCACAGCTTTTCTCATACTACTAACACTATACCAGGAGTGCCATCCTTCACCTGTTGAATATCCTACATATCTTTTGAAGTCAAATTGAAATTCCACTTGTTCCAAGACACCTAAGCCCACCCTCAACAGGTAATGATTGTTCTGCTCTGACCTGACAAAGGTTTTTGTTTATTTGTTTTTTTGTACCTCTCATAGTCTACCTTTACAAAGGTTATCAATCACTTTATAAATTCTATCCTCCTGATGGACCTGTACAGTACCAACTCATTTTTTAAAAAAGGAAAAAAAGAGCTGAACAACTAAAATGACTTGCCTTACATTCCTAAAGCGAGTGAGTTAAGGAAGTTGCAACCTAACCTCAGTTTCCCTTAATTCAAATCATGTTTATTCCATTGTACTGTCTCTCTTACACACTATTTAAATTATATGTCTATCAACTATTAGACTTTATTGCTCCATGTATGCAGGGACAACATCATATCATTTAACATAAATCCTACCCAAAACCTAGGACAACTATCCTACATCAACCATAGAAAACATCTCTGAACACAGACACTTAAAATAAATGTACTGTGAATTCAATTGTTGACAAAGATAATCATAGCATTACAGAGCTGGAATGAAATTTCCATAAAATTCAATTTAACCAACACTTGACCAGCTGCCCTACATTTTGCAGATGAAGACGTGAAGTAGGAATAGAGAACAAAGGAAGAACTTTTATTCTCAAAATGAAATTACTCCCTATTTAATAACTTTGGGATCAAATACAAATACCTTTTCTGTGGTATTTAAAGCCCTGCACAATATGGCTTCAACCTACCTTTACAAGGTTATTATTGTTCCCCTGAACCACCTTCAGTGATCTCTGAAAAACCAAACAGGAGAGGTATGGCTCAGGAGTTGGAGATGGGCTAACACAATCCCAATTTCTGGAAGGGGAAAAGGCAAATTCTTTAAATTATAGGCCAAAGATACTGACAAAGTCTTGGCAAAAATTCTATAGCAATTTATTTTACAAGTAAACACGAAGAGCCAGAATATGTTCATCAAAAATAGGTCTTTCTTTTGTTGATAGGTGTTTATTAGATGGGATCATCAGAGAAATGTTCTTGAAGCATGTTTTAACTCTGACATTGTTAAAGGCGGCCCTTATTCTTGGAAAGTGATTTGTGTGATTATGAACCATTTCACAATTTTATGTCTTAATTGTTCATTTCTACCTGCAGTTTAAAAAAAAGTAGGCAGAACCTTTGTGTGCCCCATGTTTGGGATTAGATACATTTACAACATATGGTATACTAAATTGGAGATTCTCTTCCTAAACTGGAATAACAAGTTTAGTGACAGAAAAATACCAAAATATTTTATAGGTTAAAATCATGAGAAAAATCTACTAAGATCTGTAGTAAGGACACATAAGCTTGGCATTTTTTTAAATCAATTCTAGAAATACAAGAGAATATGATTGAACAATTTCTATGCAGGAAAAAAAATACCTATAAAACAAGCAGATTCCAGTTCAGGTAAAAGGGGGAACCACGTAACCTCGGAAGCCACTTATAACTATGTAAACCTAAGATGCTGGTAGTGAGAAGCTGAAGTTCCATCATTGACCAGCTGTATAACCTTAGTAAATCACTTATCATTTTTGGACATCAATTTCTTACTGTGTAAAATGAGGAGATTGTAATATTCTAGACTAGATAGTTCTCTCCAACACTAAAATTCTATGATTCCACCTAGTTACCAAAATTAAGTTACTTAATTCATAAGCATGGCCAGACCTAAGAAATCAGATCTTAACAACAGTAGAATTCAAAACCTGGTTTTTTAAAAACATCAAAAGTTTGTAACTTGGTCTACTTGTTCACAACGGAATATTAAAAACATGGTTACTAGTACTGCAAAACTGCCAAATTTCAATGAAAAACTTGTTGTTTTTCAGGAAATGTACTTTTTGAAAGATTGTTTTTTTTTAATTTCAGTTGGTCATTAAAATTGTTATTGAGAGATCTTTTAATTATGTAGAAGCTTTTCTGCTTCCTAGATGCAGTTAGGCCATACAAGATTCAAGAAGATGAGTCCGAATATTGCCCCATATACTTACTAGCTATGAGACCCTGAGCAAATGACTTTGTCTTTCTTGAATTCCGTTTCCTCACCTGAAAAATGGGGTTATAACATCAACCTTGCAAGGCTGCAGTGAAAGATCAAATGAAATAGCATATGTAAAGCACTTTATAAATGTTAAAGCCTATTTAAAATGTTAGCTATTTAACAATATTTTCTCTCACTAATGCCCCAACCTAAGACAAAAACTGCTTCAGCTCAGCCGATTCCAGTCACAGAACCAATTTTTCAGTGTTGTACAAAGAGCAGGCATTCAAAAATTTCTCAGTGATTCTCTTAAATAGACAGTTTGATGTGATCAATCTCTGTAAACAATAACAACAAAAACAAACACCCTATTATTTGCTCAAACAGTTCAAGTTTAAATTCCGTCTTATTATCTTCTACTCAGACATCAAATTGCTTTTTCATGCTGCTTTCTTTTGCTGTTAGGAAGAAGGCTGAACCTACCACTTCAGCACAAATGCAACTTAACCACTCTGAGTCTTGGTTTGCTCATTTGTAAAATAAGGGGACTGAAATCAGATGACCTCAAAAGCCCCTTCCAGCTCTTAATCTATAATCATCATGATCTCTCCTATAAAGATTTCAGATTCATATACAGCTCAGATTTATATGTAAATTAAGCAAGTGCCCTTTTTCAGACCTTCCGTAGAAGCTATCCCCACTTTAACAAATATTATGCACCGAAATAATTATCTAGCCATTTGGGGAAGTAAAGAGAAGAATTTCTCACAAAATATTTCTGCCAACCATTTTCACAATTTCTTGCATTTGGCTTAAATCAAAATGCTAAGAAAAAACTGTAATCTGTCACCTCCCCTCAAAAAAGTCAGCATTATTTATATAAATTATAAAACACTTTCAGGTTTTCCAAATTGGGACTGTTTGCATACACATATATGTACATTTTTTAAAATCAGTACCATTATCTCAGGGTGGTAATTCCTAAAAAAAAAAATATCTAATTCTGCAATATAGTAGTTTAAATGCAACAGTGTAACTAGGGGGTATGGAGCAGTAAGTCAGTCTGGGAATGGCCTTATAATAAGGGCTGGTTTATATAAAGAACCAAAAGCCATTCTCTACTATAATTTAGAGAAGGCAAAGGTTGCCATTTTCAAAATTTGGCTGACATAAAAATTCCTAATCAGCCTCTGCTTAAATACTTGAGAGGAAGACAACTCCTACAAGAAATATCAAGCATCCTAGCAGGCACTTTTTAAATAATGCAACAATGAAGTTCTTTAAAAGTACAAAAGGCTTTTTTTTTAAAGGTTGTGAGAATTAAAATGATTTATAACAGTAATGAGGCACTATAGTAATGGAACAGAATACTAAATGTTATCTTAGTGGATATACTTGGACCATGAAGAATGATTTAAGTCAAAGGAAGTGATAAACTGGAATGAAGGGAAGTACTTCTTGGTTATATTGATTCTACTCTTTTCTAAACCCTTAATATTACTTAATCTGTAATCTAATAAAAACATTGTTATTATAAATTTAAGAACCATCAAGAGGCATGAATGTTCAAAGAAATAAGCACAAATTTTTAAATGATTGCTTATGAAACCATAAACTTGTTTTATGCTTACTAATTTTTTCTAACCGCTTTTTGTGTCCCCTTAATTTTGTGTATATTTTGTTTTGTATAGCTGTTGCTTAAAATGCATATTGCTCTTTAAGTTCTTTGTTCATTCTTTAGTATCTCTTTATATGGAAAAAGGAATGTCAACACCAACAACAGCAGCTACTACAACAAGCATTTGGTGAGCTTTACTGATTGCTGTTTGTTGCTTCATTTGGTCGTAAAGTAGTTAAACACTTATGGGTTACTTAAGATTGAATTCCTTATTTTCTACGTTCACTGCAACAATGAGCTGTCATGGTGGTCTTTCAGCTAGAAAGGCCTGGGTTCAAATTCCACTCATGACTATTTAATAGTTCGGTCACACACAATCTAATCTACTTTGGTAGACGGAATTCCCACATAACCTGGACTTCTCTGTGGATCAATGAAATCAAAGTCTTCGGTTATTTAGGTGTGAAAGTTTATTTGCTTTTGTTAAATCATTATTAAAATTCTAAAACATTTGTTATAAATATTTTAGTATTTTAAGATCCTGATTTTATTTAACATACAAGATATTCTTCTCAGCTTATCATATATAACTCTAGTATAAATCCCTCTATAATAGAGATCTTCAAGCAAAGATTGGAGGAACATTTGTGGGACCCATAGGGAAAAGGATTTTTTTTTTCAAGTGTGGGCTCAACTAGATAGCCTCTCAGAATCTTTCCAACTCTGAAATTCTGTGATAAGCCCTAATCTCTATCTTCACGTGACTGAAGAAAGCAGTGAACAAAAATGAGCAAGGCAAGAACCCTGGGACAGGCCACTAGAGTTATCTTATCTGACTAATCTATTAATCAATGTTGTAGATCAAATAATTCACCTAATTCTAAATTCCTTTAACTCAGTCAATCCCATCCACCTCTTCGTTTTAGTCACACATCTTATAACAAATGATTTACTTGTACTGCACCTAAAGGTTGCAGTGTATTGAGATTAAAGTGATGTTATCCTCCTCAGTTTACAGATGAGAAGGCTGACATTCAAAGAGTGACCTGTGCATAGTCACACTGCTAAAATATCTGTTAAGAACTGGTATTTGAGGGGCGGCTAGGTGGCGCAGTGAGCAGAGCACCGGCCTTGGAGTCAGAAGTACCTGAGTTCAAATCCGGCCTCAGACACTTAACACAAAAGCTAGCCGTGTGACTTTGGGCAAGTCACTTAACCCCAACTGCCCTCCAAAAAAAAAAAAAAAAG
>CM053597.1:67549672-67578356 GCA_028646575.1 Pseudocheirus occidentalis
GTTCCTTGTAAAACAGTACCACTTGTAAAAACTGACCCTCCTTCCAAAATAACTATCAAAGGAACTGAAGGATTTGGTTCTATTGATAGAATAAAATTGGGAGCTAAAGTATGGGTAAAACGGAAGCCAGATGATGTTCCAAAGGCTGCAGAGATTATAGCACATGGGAGGGATAACACTGTAACTATTGTTTATTCTGGAGAAGATGATTATAAAATTATACCCTTGACTCATATTTTCTACCATGAGTGAGGCTACAATAGTGGGCTCATGGACTCCAGTAGCGTGGCTAATCCTACGTCTACCTTGTTTCTGATTATTGTTTCCTTCTTGGTTTTTTGTCTGTTCACCTTGTTTGTTAGATTTGTTTCCACAGGCTCGGTACCCTCCACCTGGGGATGCTCAATGGCTCAAGCTGGTTGTCACCCCTGGACCTGGCATCAAACACATTCCATATGCTGACTAAAGAATTGAACTCTCAAATGGGACCCCTTGGGACAGGGATAGCTCTACATACAATTTCAGCAGCAAGTAGCCATGGAAGAAGAGATCTTCCCCCCTTACCCCAAGATTTTGGGACCCCATTTGTTCAGGGGTGGGGGGAATGATGGGGAGCTTGTGCCCAAGCCCCACCCTAAAATATTGTTTTCTGTGTTCATTGTGTTCTATCTTTGTTATATTGTTGCAAAACTCTGTTGAATGCATTGTTAATGTATTTTTGCTAAGTAAGGGACATGAAAGATCTTGGGGTCAAATATAATGATACTGAGATTTAAAGATCTTCCATGCCCCTTGAACTTGCTGAGGTAGCAGGAAGGGGTGGAGCAAGAGAATGCCGGAACCAAGCTACCATCGGTGCTGGTGACTGGAGGCAGCAGCAGCAGCAGCAGCAGCAACGCAAACACCTTTTTCTTTGAGCCAGTCAGAATCTCTGCTAAGGACTCTTGCTGAGGACTGCCAGGGAGGAGAACTTCGGAAGGGCCGGAGCTGCTGGACACAAGGCTGCCTGAACGCTGAGCAATTGCCGTGAGTGAGGAGAGGAGGACCTTTGCCTGAAGTCGCCTGTCCTGTTTTGAAAGCTTGAGAATGTGGGTATTTACTACTTTAACTACATGTGCCAACTTCATAACTACTGTGTTGGCTTTGACTTTCTGGTTTTGAGATTCAGTCTTCTGGTACTTGAATAAATGCTCTGACTATACTTCTCAGGTAGAGAACCTGTTACATTTTGTGATTAATAACCATATCAGCATACTTATAGTTACTGTAGGCTTTGTGAATGCTGCATTGCTGATACAATGACCAATAGTATCTCAAAGCACCAAACACTTCATCACTGAGTCAAATATACCTGTTTAACTAGGTGGAAAATCTCTGTTCATGCTCTATACAAGTATCCCTATACATGGATATATAATATCTTTATACAAAGCTCAATTGTATTAATAAATAAGACCTTGTTAAGACCTTTGTGTAGTAAAAATTTATTCCCTCTCCCCTATGGGATCTGGGTTACCATTTCACATGCAGAATCCCAAAGCCATTGCCTTCCCATTTGAAAGAAGAACCCAAGGCTATTTTTCTGGTATTTGCCAGATAATTTAAGGAAAAATTCCTTGGGAAGATTCATACCCACATCACTTGGCATATATATTATAAAAGTTCATTGCTAATACCAGACAAAGTCTCCCCCTCTTTGCCCGATAATACCTTCATAGATAGGTTTCTATCTGGGCTTGGATGACTTTATAGCATAGATAAGACCCTCTACATGCCATTTGTTAGCAAATCTTGAGTTTATAAGGGAAACCTTCTAGTTGCATACTTTCATCATCCTCAATCATTTTCTGGGCTCAAAAATCCCATAGCATAACTTTGAATATTCAGATAGCAAATAGCATCTTGCTACCCACCAATAACCATCCTCAAAACTCCCATACAGGAGGAATATCATGTCAGAGATGTGTGGAAGTCCAGGAAAACATCTTCAGAACTGTTCTACCACCCCAATTCAGATCTGACTCAGAGGACCACAGCATCCCAATTCCATCTCCAGCTCTTCTAAGGCCTCTGGGGACTAAACAGATATCCTTTCATAGTTTTTAGACATGTTTTTTCTTCTGACTTTTTCCTTTCCTCTCCTAGTGTAGATGACAAGTTGTCATATAATCACTCATTTGGAAATGCCTTTGACAGCAAAATGTAGGATCTAAACAGAGTCAGAGCCCTCAAAGATAGTGAGTAGCCTTAATTTACCAAGCCATATTAAAAGTGGGCTTATGACATCTACTTTGCAACTATGGTTGTAAGACAATAATTTACTTGGTAATAACAAGTTTTTAGATTGAACTGTAAAACTGCACACTGTAGAATTCCATAGGAATTCCTGGACAGTATGATAGTGACAGCAATGATGGGCAGTTTGATTTCCCTTAGGTCTTATGTCCATAGAACATTAAAACACACACACACACACACACACACACACACAAAAGACAAAGTGGCTTCCCATGCTGGGGGACATAGAAGTGCCATAGCTTCAACTGCTGATCCAAGAAAAGAGGGGCTAGCAGTATCCCAAGTCAATTTGCCAATGTTGAGCTAGAACTGATAATGCTGAAACACAAATCTAACAATGCTATTCCCCAGCTCTAGTAAAGCCCTTCCAAATCTAGCTCCAGTCTACCTGTCCAGGCTGGTTGCCCATAATTTTCATTCCAGCTAAACTGGCCTATTAACAGTTGTCTACGTAGGCGGTTCCCTTTCCAATTCCATGCCTTTGCACAAACTGTGCTTCAGGCCTGGAATGCACTCCTTACCTCCAGTTCATCAGAATCCCTGCTTTCTTTCAAGATTCAGCCCCAGGCCTTTCTAGAGTTCCTCCCAGTGTTAGTTCCCTCCCAAATAATTTACTTTGTTTACTTATGTGTACTTTGTAGATGTTACTTATAGGTGCCAATGTGAGGATTAAATTGGCAGATTAGTACTTTTTCCTCCTCTTCCTTCCTTTCTTCAGGAAAGCTATCTTAGAGAAACGTCAATGACCAAACTTATCTCCTCCCACTGAGATAACTACAAACTGCACTTTCCCTTCTTTGTGTCTTCTGCACTTGAAGGGAAGAAAATTTTTGCCTAAAGCAAAAAGCAGTTCTTTACCTTTTTTGGTCTTTTGGCATAAAAAGGCCTGTTTGGCATAAAGACAAAGCCTATGACCCCTTCTTTACTCCTCCCGATGCTTTTTTGGTTTAAATTCACAATCAAAGGGAATGCTGAATTTCAGTTGGGGATAATGAAAATATAGTTGTATTTTTTGTTCCTATCCAAGTTCACAGACCTCCCCCTAAAATCTATGCTTGTGGTGGTCTCAGTATCTTCAGTTAAAAACCTCTGCCTTAAGGGGCTCTAGACCAAGCTCCCTTCCCCTCCCCCACCCTATTCTCAGGATTGGAGACTTTGGGACACCCAAATTTGTGTGGATTAATTAGCCTAGAGGCAAAACTCTAGACTCACTTTGAATTCTGCAGGTGGAAATGTATAGGACTCATCATGCCCTGAGGTAGGCCTTAACAGTGAAGCTGGAATGTTATTTCAAATAATCAAAAGGTTTAGCCACTTGTATTTGCTGAATATGACCACCATGTCAGGAAAAACACTTTTCTGGGAGTACCATAAATTCATGTGAAGAAAGAACAAATCACTAAAAACATAAAGAAACAAATTGCAAACACCTGCCTAATCACAAGCATGTGGAGGGGAAAAGAAGTTGGAAAGATAGACCCTTTGTGGAGCTTCCTCGTAGTTCTCATAGAGGGACAGGCACTTCTCAGTGTAAAATTGAAAATTGTATTTTGATTATATTTTTTAGACTTTGACCATCCCACTGGGTAAATCCAAACTCCTTACCTACTTAACTTCACCTTTCACTTACATTCCAGGAGAAACTTGCCTAAAGGTTAAACTTTTGTCTTCAAATTACCTCCACTTAGGACTCAATTCTTTTATGAATTGAAACTTCACCCTAGTATCACCTACTTTTATGGCCTCACTCTCAACCAATTTATCTCAATTTCAAGTAGATGCAATTAAAGCAATTGGCTGCCAAGTATTCAACTAATACTATCACTTGAGGATTATTCCCCTCTCAAATATCCTCATTAAAATGGCTACCAATTGCAATTTGTCATTCTTTTGCCTAGGGAGGTCCAAATGAGCTAGCATCAAACCAATCAGAAGGATGATTCACCCTGTCAACCTTCTCTCAGGGTCTTTGGTCTTTAAGCAAGACCATAGACAATTTATTGCTTACTGGATAGCCTGATACATTAATCATGCCCAGACCATTGTCTCTCAGTTTACCTCAGTTTTCAAATGTATCAGTAAAAGGTCAGGTTTCCTTGTCCTGGCTGCCAGAGTTTACCCTTAGAGGAAAATCCTAACAATCATAGTAGTCCTGTGGTTTCCTGCCACCACTAAGAATCTCAGCCCCATCTTCCTTCATTCTGTCTCTTCCCCCAAAGTTCCAGCTGCTTTTTAAATTTCTTGCTGTTGGCTTCCCCTTTTGCAACCTTCCAAACTTCCTTGATTCTAGTAACTCCACCCTGCTAAACCAGGCCATGCTTCCATTATTTTCTGCCTAGAGACTGTTCTTCAAGATATAGGCATATCCACACTACAAATTGCAGGAATCCATAAAGCTAATTCTTGCACATTTATTCTGCTATCACTGCCATCTCCAAAAGGTACCACATATACATACATACATATTTTGTATTTACTTATCTGTGTATATACATCTGGAATCCTCTTGTTTCCCTGACTTTCAACACTCAGCTCAAATACTACCTTTTTCAGGAATCTTCCCAGTCACTGGGAGTCTTCTTTCTGAGTTTATCTTTCTTTTATATTGTATATATCTTAAAATTATGATGTTGCTAATGTGTGATCTCCATCATTACAATATGAGATTTTTGAAAAAAGGGACCATATTTTTGCATTTATGTCCCTAGCATTTAGCACAATGCCTACCATTTAGTAAGCACTAAATACAGACTTTTTGATGATTGCTCCCAATGGAATTGAAAGTTCATTTCCTTGAGGGGAAGAACTATTTTTCAGGCAAATAATGGACCCTTGGATGAAGTGTAGGCTCTGGGACCCCCTTGAGCTCTCCTTGAATCTTTGAGTTACAGGCTCTGGGAAACCCCTTGAAGTCTTATTGAGTCTTCCCACTTTAGGAGGCATTTGCTGAGGCCATAAGTATTTCATTGTGGCTGGGCCCAAACCTATTACTAGCCTGGTCCTCCATTGTCTATCTGCTTCCCACCCTGGAGCCCATCAAAATACCAATCCACTCTCGAATTGACCTCGTTGACTCCTACTGGAGACCCTCTCCAAACTCATTACTGGAGTCTGACCTCATTGACTCCTCCTCTAGACCACCCCTAGATTCCTCTGTATATAAGAATCCCATCTTCCCTCCATGTGGTATGAGAGTACCACAGCATGCCCTAGCACAAACTTGCTGTATGAGAGCGCCATAGATTGGCTTAGCACAGACTTGTTCTGTGAGAGAACCACAGAATGACCTAGGACAGACTAGCTCCTTGAGAGTCTACCCCATATGGTGAACTTTTAATGAACTTTCAACAAACTTTACTTTTCTTTGGCTGAGAAGACTTGAGTGGAATTCTTTCCGAAGGACCTGGCATGTTGGTATTTTGGGGGTCTCGGGTAACCCTAACCCTCTTTGGGGTAACCTCTTCACCTTGAATGAATAAAATGACCTGCTGCAACTGGTTTTATTTCTCAGTCCTATTGATACTTTTCCTTTGACTTTCTCCCTAATGCTTAGAAAAAAAAATTTTTTCCTACCTCAATTTCTCTAAATACAGCCATTTTGGGTTTCCCATGAAAACTTTAAAAATATAGTTTTGTTGTGAAACTCCTTGAAAATGTAAGATGCTGTAGAAATGCTATTGTTGAGCCACAATGGAAGTTACAACCACATTCTCAACTAGTTGAACATTTATTGAATTTCCTCTCATGTATGCCCTTGAGATCCATGAGTAAAAGGCACTTTATTAACAACACTTTATATATTTATAAATGTTTATTAATAGTCTCAAGCTGCGAACCCCTGAGTTCATACTCTCATTAGCCATGTGGACTTTCTCAGTGGACTTTGCTACTTCAAAATAATTTAAAAGATTGCTTCTTATTCTGCATTTGTTTCATTTTGATTAGAACATTATTATGTCTCCCAACAGAATAATATCCATGGCATGTACCCAGAACAGTATAAGCAGTTGGTAGAACTTTATGTTCCCTCTAGTGGTTTTTATAAGCGTCCAATGCAAATGGGGACATTAATGCAACATTTCACCTGACATGTTCATTGCTAGTTATAATTGATTTAGAAGTCAAGAAAAACAAATAGCTAGGTTTGTGACTCACATCAAAACCGAGGCAAACAACGCTAAGAATAAATTTCATTCAGCAACATGCAAAGGTCTTGGCACTGTCACATAATAAGCCATGCCTACAAAAGCAGATTGGTGGGTTTTTATTTCTCTTCAAGTGTTGACAATGCTATCTTCCATCAAGTTTATGCATTTTATGTTTAAATAATTACCAACAGTAAAGGTTAGTTCAAGATTAGATCTTGAAATGGGATCAACACACAGAATTATGTGAATATAAAATAAAGAATAACTTAAAGATATTTTCAGGTCAATAAAACGTATTAAGTCAATGAAAAAGCATTTATTAAACATTTACTGTTTTTCCAGGCACAGTATTAAGCACTGAGGACACAAACAGAAAAACAAATTAGTCTTTGCTTTCTAGGAGGTCACATTCTAATTGAAGGAGAAAACATGTATAGGAAGGTTTGTCTGCCAGAATGGAAAGTCCTAAGGATCAGTGGAAAGGTGAGCAATTAGACTCAAGGTATAGAGGGTTTAAGGTTAGAGGTTTAAGGGTGCACAAGACCCCAAAGTACCAATACTCTAGTTCCTGCCTAATGAATTCGGCTCAAGTCTTCTCTCAGCCAAAGTAAAACAAAGGTATTAAAGATTTGCCATATTGGGTAGACAGATTCTTAAAGAGCCTTGGTGTCTATGATCCTTGTACTGGACAAGCAGGCCAGAATCATTTGACACAGAGTGAGTGTAAGCCAGATCATTCTCCTGCCTTCTCTCCATTCTCATGGAGGCAAGATGGGGTCTTATATACAGAAAGGTTGTGGGAAGAATCTAGGGGTGGTCTAGAGGAGGAGCTTGGAGGGGGTGGAGCCCAAATGGTGGCCTAGAAGCAACAAGGTTTCGCAGCTAGCACATAACCACCTCAAATACCCATAAAATAAGACTCTAAACAAATTTTAGGACTCTTAAACACACAAAAATACAGAAAAACCCATCTCCTGCTAAAGGCAGCTCGGCACAAAGGGCTCATCTCAGCACTCTGGGAGCCCAACCCAGCCCAGCCTGAAACCAAGACTTGGCCCTGGGGGCAGCCAGGACAAGCCTCAGCTGGAGCCTTCAGGAGAGTGGACCAGAGGCAACTGTGGCAGTTTCCAGAATTATCAAGCCATAAGAAAAAAAGACTAAATGAAAGGTCAGTGGAATTCAGCTAAATTTGGGGGAGAAAAGCAGTCCGGCCAAACTGCCTCCAGGGCAAGGAAGCAGCAGAAGCAGCAGCTGTGCATTGGCTTCCATGTGGCTGCTTCAGAGCTCCCAGCCTGCAGACTGCAGGGGGCCCAAGCAGTGGTTCAGAGGGTAAATGCTCTTATGTTGAGCGGCCTGGATCCAGATTGTGGTCTTGGGTGGTGGTCCCAGGGTGTGTTTTCAGTGAGCCAAAGCTCCTGGGGGCTACAGTAGCTTCCTAATACTTCTAGCAGCTGTGAAAATCCCAGCAATTTTGGACAGACCTTTCCCCTCTGGAAGCAGAGTTCCACAGAGCTAAAAAAAAAAAAGCAAGTAATTGACTGGCAACGTGAGCAGGCAAAGGAAACAAAGAACAGCAATCAAACTCTAAAATTCTTTTTGAGGGACAAAAAGATCAAAGCATGGAATGGGAGGAAGACAACGCAGTCAGAACTCTCACACCAGACGCTTCCAAGAAACATGAAGAATGCCTACAAGCTATAGATCAGCTTAGGAGGTATTTTGAAAAACAAATAAGAGAAGTGGAGGCAAAATAGAGAAGAGAAATGAGAATGATGCAAAAAATCATGAAAAGAGAGTCAACAACCTGACTGAAGAAAATAACACCTTAAAAAATAGACTAACTCAAATGGCAAAAGAGGACCAAAAAGCCAATGAGGAGAAGAATGCCTTAAAAAGTCAAATTTTGCCAGATGAAAAAAGAATCTCAAAAGCTCACTGAGGAAAATAATTCCTTCAGAATTAGAGTTGAGCAAATAGAATCAAATTACTTTATGAGAAATCAAGATACTATTAAACAGATCCAAACAAATGAAAAAATAGAAGGCAATGTAGAGAAGGAGCTTAGGGAAGGTCTTCCTGAGGAGTCAAATGAGGTCAGATTCCAGTGATGAGAAATTAAGAGCGTGAAATAGCTGGAGGCTATCTGGATATGAGACAATGGAGGGCTAGGCTAGTTTAAGGGTGAATAGATATTTGGGGAGGATCAAGGGTGAGAAGTAGCTGGACTAAGGAGGGCTAGGCTAGTAACAGAGGTTTGGGCTATAGCTACATTGAAAGGCTTATGGCCTCAGGCAAATGCCTCATCAAATGGGAAGATTCAATCAGAGTTCAAGGGGGTTCCCAGAGCCTGTACTTCCTCAAAGGGTCCTTAGGATGCATTGGCAGAACAGTCTTCTTATCTGAAGAAATAGCAGGAGAACAATTGGTAAGACTCAGTGGACCTTGGGTTGCAGTGGCAGGACAGATAAGACCTGGCAATTCTCCAGCTTGTCTAGAGGATTATAGTTAGCATCTTCTTCCATGTAAGAGCAGGAGATGGTGCTGAAACAGTCTAGCCCATCACCACAGGGAAGAGAAGAATGCTTTGAAGGATTGTAGTAGAGATGCTGATGGTCAGCATCTCACCAGTGTGGAGAAGTGAAAGAGAGCACTGGCAGGAAGGATGCTGGGAAGGATTTTCCTATAGTGCCTGCTCCTGCCAGAGGGAATTGTGCCGACCCTCCAATGACAAGCTAAGTTTGGATGTTGTCTAATAGGCAACATAGTGTTTTCAGAATATTAATCTGGCAGTGATGAGAAAATGTGATTAGATGATCTAGAAAATACATTGTAACAGTAGAGACTATAGAGACAGTGTGGTCAGTCAGCTTTTTTCAGTAGTTCAGATATGACTCAATTTAAAAACTTAAAAACTGACTTTCAAAGGAAAAAATGACTTGCACTATTGTATTAAAAGTGGAAAGTAAGAGAGGGAGGAGCCAAAAAAGATCTGAGGTTTTTAGCCTAACTAGACTAATGATGGTAACTGATAATCATTGAAACAGTGGTAATACTGATGAGGTGCAGGCTCTGGGAGCCCCCTTGATACAAATTGAAGGATTGGGAGGAAGGGAGTTTGATTTGGTTGGAAAGAGGAGGTCTGATTTTAGACATCTTAAATTTTAAGTGAGGATATCTAAAGAGAAATGTCCAGAAAATAGTCGAAAATATGAAGCTAGAGCTTATAGAAATTTTATTTTTAATCACAGAAATTATAGTTGGAAAAGTCCTCAGAGACCACCTGACCTAACAGCCTTTGGAGAGGGAAGCAACTTGTTCTAGTTTATAAAGATAATAAGTAAAGTCAGGTTTCAAATCAAGGTTCTCTAAATTCAAATGCTATGCTTTTTCATATGATTTTCATTGAAGGGTGTCCAGTAGATCTCCAAAGTAGAGCACAGGGCTGAATATGAGACCTGGAAAATGCCTAACTAGTAAAAGAAGAAGAGGAAAAGGAGTTAGAGAATCAGAGAATTCAGGAAGAAAAACTAGTTGTAACTAGAATAGGACTGCTGGGACTTGTACCAAGGTACTGCTGTAGGATATCAAACCTCCTTACCTTAAGAGTCAGGAATCAACAGGTTGCCTTAGGGTTTGCTAAACTATACCCACTCATGACCTTTTTAATCCCCTTTGAACCTTCACAGGGATTGGTGAGATAGGGAATGGGCCCAGAGAAGAATTCAGGGTTGTATATTAGCAGAGAAATGTGGGTGGGCAGGAGAAGTAGCTGGAGGTAGAACAATCTCGTACCTCCCAGCTATCCTTGTCCTGGTTGAAAACATTCCTTATTAGGCCTTTGGAGAAAATAGAAGGTGAATAAGGATTAAGAAAGAAGTTGTAAGAAGGAAGGGAAAGAGTGAGGGAGGGGCCAAGAATGTAAAGGCAAGGATTCACTTGAGTGCTCCCAAATTCCCCTGCAAACAACTTTAAAATAACACCTCAAAATGAATTCTGAAATGGCAGAACCAACAAAAGGTCAGAGTAAAACAAATGAGAAAGTCAGCATGAAAGATCTGTTTCACTAGGGTGAGAATGTAGTCTAGCACTGGGCATACCCTGGCAAGCAAGCAGGAGGCTTTGGGAGCTACAGCGCCAGCAGTAGCTTCTGGAGCTCTCAGCCCACAGATGATACAGGGGTTAAACAACTGATCAGAAGGCAATTATGGAGACCCTTTGCTGACGCTTGGAGCAGGACTTTGTTGCATTACCCCTACACAGTTCCAAGTTATAGTCCCAGGGCAAAGATGAACACTAGTGCATTAGTTCTTTTAGTCAGAAGGAAGCAGGGACCCTGGTCATAGTTCTAGGGCAGAAAAGAGTGTTATCACTCACAAAGCAGAGCACAAGCTAGAAAAGCAGTAACCATACAAGAACTGAAAACTTACAAACTCCAAAATCCAGCTCTGAAAACAGCAATACAAAAAACTGAAACTTGGGACAATCCTCCTCCATCCTAGAAGAAGAGTCCAACTTTAGCATAAAGTTTAAAGTCAAGAAATAGACTGGAAAAACAATAATAATAAAAGAACTTGATAATAGAAAGTTATTCTGCTGATAAGGAAGATCAAAGCACAAACTCAGAAGGACAAAACAAAGTAAAAACATAAACCTTGTCAACCTCCAGACTTTCTTCTAAGAAAGACAAATGAAATTAGATTGTCTGAGTCCATGTTTTTATTTCTCTCAACCTGATGACATGGACACAGAGCTGCAGTCAAAGACTGAGCCCATTTTGGGGTTGGGATACTCAGTTTATATACCTTTTCAACAGGGATTGATATCACCCCCATCATCATTTTACTTCTAGACAGAAGAAATTAGCCCAACCATACCAGACCTCTCCCAGCCTTGGGCTATCTAGACAGAAGAATCTGTCTCCATCTCTAAGCCTGAGCAGAAGACAATAGAGCTTCCATACAAGTACCTTTGATTAAATCAGTACAGAGCTTGGGTGGGGGTTTAACAAAGAAAAGGAGATTCAACTTAATCTTGAACTTGAAAGTCAAGACTTTGAATGAAGGGCATCAGGGGAAGCCCTGAGTCTCTAAGATGATTACTAAGTAAAATCATTCTTCACAGCCTCAAAGAAAAATCCTGGCAGGATCTGGCATTGTTGGTGTTTTGCCCAAAATAGTCTTCTTTCAGCCAAAGTAAAACAAAGCTTATCAAAATCCTAAGGAGCCTCGGTATCTATAACGTTTGTATTGGACAAGCCGGCCAGAATTATCTGACAGAATCATCTGAGGCAGAGTGAGTCTGACTTAGATCATTCTCCCCATGCTCTCACACCTCATGGAGGCAAGATGGGGTCTTATATACAGAAAGGTTGTGGGAGGATTTTAGGGATGGTCTAGAAGAGGAGTTTGGGGAGGGTCTTCAGAAGAAATCAAATGAGGTCAGACTCCAGTAATGAGACATTAAGGTGGAAGGTAGCTGGAGACTACCTGGAAATGAGGCAATGGAGGGTTTGGGAGAATCAAAGGTGGGAGCTAGCTGGACAATGGAGGGCTAGGCTAGTAACAGAGGCTTTGGGCCCACAAGGCTTGCCTAATCAAATGGGAAAATTCAGTCAGAGTTCAAGGGGGTTCCCAGAGCCTGTACCTCATCAGGGAAGAGCTCAAATAGGATTTTAAAAATCAAGTAAGAGAGGGAAAGGGGAAAAATGGGAAAAGAAATGAGAAGGATACAAAAAAATAATGAAAAAAGAGTCAACAGCTTGGTAAAGGAAGCATGAAAAAATATTGAAGAAAATAATACCTTTAAAAACAGAATAAGCTAAATGATAAAAAAGACACAAAAATCCACTGAAGAAAACTCCTTAAAAAGCAGAACTGGCCAAATGGAAAAAGAGGTACAAAAATTAACTAAAGAAAAGAATTCTTGAAAAAAGTAAAATTGGCCAAATGGAAAAGGAGGAACAAAAGCTCTTTGAAGAAAATAATCCCTTAACAATTAGAATTGGATAAGTGGAAGCTAATGATTACCTGAGACATCAAAAAACAATGAAAGAAGTTGAGGAGATAAATAAAATTTTAGAAAAGTTAGATATTATAGACTTCTGGAGAAAATTGCATGGAAATAAAAAGGAGTATACTTTTTTCTCAATGGTACATGACACCTATACAAAAATTGCCCACATATTAGAGGATTAAAAACTTCACAATCAAATCTAGAAAAGCAGAAATACCAAATGCTTCATTTTTAGACCACAATTAACAAAAAGTATTTCAATAAAGGACCAGGGTGACATAGATTTAAAATTAATTGGAAACTAAATAATTTAATTTTAGAAAATGAGTGAACCAAAAAACAACTCATAGAAACAATAAAAAAAAACATCATTAATGAAAATGACAACAATGAGATAACACCAAAATTTATGGGATACAAATAGTGCAGTACTTAGGGAAAAGTTTATATCTCTAAATGCTTACATCAACAAAATACGGAAAGAGCAGATCGATGAATTGCATAAACAACTTTAAAAAAAACTAGAAAAAGAACAAATTAAAAATCCCCAATTAAACACCAAATTGGGAATTCTGAAAATCAAAGGAGGTATTAGTAAAATTGAAAGTAAGAAAACAATTGAACTAAATAAAACTAGGAAGTGGTTTATGGGAGTAAAAAGCAATAAAATAGATAAACCAACAGTTAATTTGATTTTTTAAAAAAAGCCAAATTACTAGTATAAAAAATGAAAAGGGTAAACTCACCACCAATGAAAAGGAAATTAAAGCAATTATTAGGAACTATTTTGCCCGATTATATGCCAATAAACATAACAATCAAAGGAAAATGAATATTTACAAAAAATATAAGTTGCCCAGATTAACAGAAAGGGAAATAGAATACTTAATAAACATGTTTTAGAAAAAGAAATTGAACAAGTCATAAATGAATTCCCTAAGAAAAAATCCCTGGGACCAGATGGATACCCATTTAAAGAACTATTAGTTCTAATACTATTTTTTAAAAAATATTTAGAAAAATAAGCAAAGAAGGAGTCCTACCAAATTCCTTTTATGACATAAATATGGTGCTCATATGTAAGCCAGGAAAAGCCAAAACAAAGAAAGAAAAATATAAGCCAATTTTCCTAAAGAATACTGATACAAAAATTTTTTTTAATGAGCAAGGACATTATAGCAATATATCATGAAGATCATATGTTATGAAGAGATAGGATTTGTATCAGAAATACAGGGCTATTTCAATATTAGGAAGCATAATTGATCATATCAATAACAAAAACAATAAAAAACCTCAACCTTATGTCAATAGGTACAGAAAAAACTTTTAAAAAATACAACATATTACTATTAAAAACATTAGAAAGCATAAGAATAAATGGTGATTCCTTAAAATAAGTAGTATCCATCAAAAAAATCAGTAAACATTGTCTGTGGGGATAAACTTGAAGCCTTCCCAATAAGATAAGGGGTGAAGCAGGGATGCCCATTATCACCATTATTATTCAATATCCTACTAGAAATGCTAGGTATAGCAATAAGAGATAAAAAAAAGGAATTGAAGGAATTAGACTAGGTGATCAGGAAACAAAACTATCACTCTTCACATGATGTAAAATAAATGTACATAAATCATCAGCATTTCTATATTTTACTAACAAAGTCCAATAGGAAGAGATAAATTCCATTTAAAAATATAAAGAGAACTGCATTAAATTTATAAGTATTTGAGTCATTTTCCAATTGACAAGGGGTCAAAGGATATGAATAGGCAGCTTTCAGATGAAGTAGTCAAAGCTATCTATAGTCATATGAAAAAATGCTCTAAGTCACTATTGACTAGAGAAAGATAAATTAAAACAACTCTGAGGTACCATCTCACACCTATCAGATTGATTAATATGACAGAAAAGAAAAATGACAAATGTTGGAGGGGAGGTGGAAAATTAGGACACTAATGCATTGTTGGTGGAGTTGTGAACTGATCCAGCCATTCTGGAGAGCAATTTGGAACTATGCCCAAAAGTCAGACTGTGCATACCCTTTGATCCAGTGATACCACTACTAGTTCTGCACTCCAAAGAAAAGAAAAAGGACCTATATATACATGAAACTTTCTAGCATCTTTTTCTGTGATGGTAAAGAACTGGCAATTGAGGGGATGCTCATCAATTGGGGAATGACTGAACAAGTTGTGTTATAAAATGGTGATGGAGTACTGTTGTGCTATAAGAAATGAGAAGCACAATGCTTTCAGAAAAACCTGGAAAGGCTTACATGAACTGATGCAAAGTAAGGTAAGTAGAACCAGGAGAACAATGTGCACAGTAAGAGCAATATTGTAGGATGATCAACTATGAGTGACTTAACTATTCTAAGCATACAATGATCCAAGACAATTCCAAAGAACTTATAAAAAATGTTATCCTCTTCCAGAAAATGAACTGATGAAATCTGAATGTAGCTCAAAGCATACTTTTTTTAACTTTGTTTTTCTTGGTGTCTTTTTTTTTGGTCTGTTTTCTTTCAAAACATAGCTAATATGGACATATGTTTTGCATGACTACTCACGTATATTCTATATCAAGTTGCTTGCCTTCTCAATGAGGGAGGAGGGGAGAAAGGGAAAAAAAACTGGATCTCAAAAATTTTTTTAAAAGAATATTAAATATTGTTTTAGTATGTAATTCAAAAAAAGAAAAATATAAAATTTTTCATATAGAAAAGAAAAAGTATTTTAAAAGAAAAGAAAAATAAGGACATGGTCTTTCATATCCATCAGACAGGAAAGTGTGATAAGACAAAAAAAAAGAAAAGTGACAAAAGGGAAAACAGATTCAATAATATATCACTGGTGGAGCTATCAATTTGTTTAATCATTCTGGAAAGCAATCGGGAACTATGCCCAAAGTATTTCTAAACTGAATATACTTTGATGCAACTATAATATTACTACAAGTATACCCAAAAGACATTAAAGAAAAAGGAGTCAAATGAAAAAAGAAATTTATGGCAACTCTTTTTACGGTGGCAAAGAACTGGAAACTAAATGATTACCCATCATGATTCGGAAATAGCTGAACGATTTATGGCATATGATAGGATATGTAATATGTAATAGAATGCAATATTCTATGTAACATGTGATAGAATAGTATAATGTTGTAAGGAATTATGAAAGGACCAGTTTCAAAGAAACTTGGAAAGATTTATATGAACTGATGAAGAATGAAATTCATAAAACCAGGAGAACAATTTACTCAATAACACTAACACCAAGAAGACAAAAAACTTTGAAATGTTTAAGAATTCTGATTAACACAGTGATCAACCATAATGAGAGAATTTTTTTTTTAAAGCATACTACCCACCTCTTGACAGAGAAAGGTCTGAATTAATGCAGAATGAGAAAAATGTTTTTTGGACATAGCCAATGCAGAAATTTTTTTTCCTGACATGCATATTTGTTATAAGGATTTTGTTTTTCTTTATTAAAATAAAGAAGATTTATGCATATTTGCAAATAGAATAAAAACAATCAGTGAAAAAGGAGAGATTAAAGATCCTAGAAAAAAGAATTGGTGGAAACCAATGATGTCTCAGAGAAAATGGAATTGAGATACAAATAGGGACTTCTTCCTTTGTCACAGGATGAAAGTAAAAAGGAATGCAAGTAAAAATGATTTAGAAGTAATCAGGAATTTCAGACTGGATAGTCTTGTTCTTAGTGAGGAAAAGGGTTTAGTGTCTATAGTGAGAATTTGCTAGTTTTCTAAATTAGGGGAAAAAATAAAATCAAAGATTGAAGAACACTTCTGCATTTTGTTAGCTAAATAGATAGAAGTAGAGACTTAATACTGACAATACTAGAAGTAGAGGCCAATGAGTCAAAATTTACATTTCCTTGGAATTGCTATTAGTTTGAAATACAAATCTAATGCTACTGGTCTCATGGAATCCCCACAAAAGTTTTATGTTAATGATGATGTTACTTCAACCAAGCCACCTACCCTCAGTTTCCCTGTCTATAAATTGGGAGTAATGACAGCTACTATACCTTACATGAGCGTTGGAAGTAATTAGTACTTTGAGATTCCCACATAAAAGGTACTATAAAAGCACAGAGTATTATTATATGATCAATAACATATTTTACATCCACAATGAACATAGGTTTTTCTTAATGAAAGCACCATCTTCAAAACTACAAAGGAAACCAGGTAGATGAGATATCAGCGAGTATCCAAAATTTTAACACCCTCTAGAGGGTGTTGAATATTAGAAAACCTCTGTTTCACTTTCTAGTTATCATTAAAGACTGTCTTCCAGTCTATCAGAAAAACTTGCCCATAGTCTGAATTGAAATTATCATCAAACTTAGAAAAAAGTTCCAGAGCAACTCTCACCATAGTGGAGAAACATCCAGTTCCTCCTACAGATATGTTCTTAGAAGGGATTTTCTCTTATGAATGCATCATTTCTAGATATCATATGAACATGTTTATTCTATTTTAGGAGTTTAAGGTATGGATCAGGGAAATAAGCATTCATGACATTTAACCAACAATAAACTATAATTTATTGTGAAAACTCATATATATAAGTTTTTTTGTTTTTCTGTCTACATATTTGCTTAAATCTATATCTGAAAGACATTCCATATACTCTCAGGGGAATAAATAGTTACATAGAAAATGCTAAATAATGCTAGAGTCAAACTATGATCTCCAAGGCTAATTCTGTGGCCACTCATTATCATAACTACCAACTGGAAAAGGAAACCCTATTTGTAGCTATAGACTGTGAAGTGAATGGCAATTGCTTTGTGAATTATAATATCCAATATTTGACTTAAACTAATTTACAAAAGTAATTCATGCTTCTAAGTAATTTTTCTTTGGTTTGGAAACCTAGAAGAAGCATCCACCAATCCTGCTACTTTTGCCTAATTCTAGGCTAAAGGAACACCTAGACTTGCTTACACAACTCTAAGATTCAGTGTTATAACAGTACTAAAGACAAAAAAGGATCAGATTTTCCACTGCAAACATGACATTCCACTTTCCTCATTTTCAAATCAGTTTAATATAAGGCTTATAGAGAAGGAAAAAGAAATTATTCCCTTATCTTTTCTCATTTAACCATCTACTCTCCTAACTCTTTCTGTCAGATAGTTAGAAATGTGGTACCACTTTACTCTAATTTCCTCATCTATTTTCTCTTTTAGGTTGAAGTATTCTCATTTTTTAGTGTAATGTGGGCCATCCCATGAAGCATGCTCACAGTTTTCTTTCCTGCTTCCAGTCTATAATGGAGCTTTGGATCCTTCTTACAGTCATCTGTGACTCAGGGCTAATGAGCTTGCCCTTTAAGATGATTGAAGAGTCTACCTATTGACTGTGCAGCTAGAAAAGCTGATGATTCAGTAGATGTTTAAAAGAGAGAAACCCTAGCCTTGGTCCTCTTGTTCTTTGTGGCTACAAATCATAAAGAATTATTTTGAATCAATTCTCAAGAGCAGGGTAGAGAAGGTATAGCTTTTCCTATCCCCTTCCCTGGCTTCCATTTGATCATGATCACATGATATACCAATCACATATCCAGCTTAAGGAAGGTTGAACCTGGTTTAGAGTACATCTTTTGTGTTCCATTTCTGGAGGAGGTGACCTAACATCAGTCATGAGGTAGACATGTTCAGGATTGGAGATGACTGTATGAGTTTAAGAGGTACAGAAATCTGGGTCCATAGAGTGAAACTAACTGGGAAAAGGAGAGTTTCATCAGAAATGATGACCACTGAGAAGAGAATTAGCACAATTCTAGAGTATTTCACTAATGGACACATAATAAGAGTTGTTTGGACAATCAATGTAAAAGTAAAGTATAAAATGCCTAATTAGAAATGTTATAAACTGCACTGTTTTTGTATGGCTTAAGTATTAACCCCTATCATAGTAATTAGATACTACTAACTCATACGGTCAACGTACACTGGTCAGAATTTTGTGTGTTGTAGTGTTTTTTGTGTGTGTACAAAATAAATACCTAAATCATATACAATTACTTTTGTATATTGAGTATTTTTCTGCTGCCCTTTGAGGGAAATAATAGACATGAGTCTCAACCTGCATTTTGTGTAAGTTATGTTGCCCATATAAGATATGTATTTCCACATGAGGTATCTAAATATATAAAGTATGATTCTTACCTTAAAGGGATTCTGACCTTACCATGAGGCGACTTACTCTGCTGTCTTCTGATGAAAAAGGTACCAGATGAGAATTATATGTTATTTGCCCTACTTCAGTTTTGCTGGGAAAGTGGCAGAATTGTTAGGTTCAAAAACCAAAAAAGCAATTCACTTCCCTGGTTGTTATCTCTTAAAGGGGGAAAGTGGCCCCTGCAGTTTATATCCACAAACTTATAACAGACCATCACAAACAGCATGTCATACTATATATATATCATAATACAAATAATGAGTAAAACCTATTTATAAACATAAAGAACAAACAGAAATCAGAGATCTAAGGCTTAGATATACCACAAAATTCATGAGTGAATAAGCTCTTTAGATGAGAAAGAGATGAGATCTCACACAAATAGGAGAGACATCCCATCCCAATCATCTAAAAGGAAATTCCTCAGTCTCTTGGGAAGCAAGTTGGAAATCAAGGATGAATCAAGATCTTGCTTCTGCTGCATATCTGCCACTTCCCAAGTCATTCTCTCACTCCCCATTTCCCTCCTTGAAGAGAGTCTGGAACCACAACATCTCTCTGGAAGAAGGAATTAAGATTCTCCTCACCAAAGTTATTTCACCAGTTCATTCATACATTCATACAATCAAACCATCATACTAGTCACTCATCCATAATCACATATAGCACAGGCAATTCCTCTCCCACCTAACTTGATTGGGAATTAGGTTATATCTAAATAATTCGTCCTGGGAACACCAGGGTGTGGCATTAATGAAACAAAAAGTATGAAAAAATTGAACCTAGATACTTTCTCATTAGAGGCCAGCTTCCCCTACGATTGAACATACATGCTTAGATCCAGAATAGAAGGGCTCCTTAGGAAGAGGATACAGGCTCAATGTTCCAATTCTGAAAGCCCAGCATACAGTGCTTATTATTAGGCTTTTTGGGGGGTTACAATTTGATTTTAATTTACAATGAATCAAAGGAATCCAAAACTTAGGAAATGACTCATCATCCCATATCTTCTACTTAATTTCTTGAACTGTTAAGTATGTGAAAAGTTTTTTCTTTTTTTTTTTTAACCAAGATTAATAAACCATCACTCCTAGTAATGAATGAAAAACAATTCATACAACTTCTGACATTTTTAAGAGCAAGTGTTTTAGGAAACTAAATACAGAAGGAACTCTAGAAACAAAGTAAATGATCCAGGGTTTAAGGTTTTGTTCATATTTTTTTCTCCTTTCACTTCATGGGGTTGAACTGATTCTTTTTTTTTTTCCTTTTTTTTTGAAGGGGGGGAAGGCAGGGCAATTGGAGTTAAGTGACTTGCCCAAGGTCACATAAGCAGTAAGTGTTAAGTGTCTGAGGCTGGATTTGAACTCAGGTCCTCCTGATTCCAGGTCCAGTGCTCTGTTCACTGTGCCACCTAGCCAGCCCCCTGTTAGACTGATTCTTTATGGCTGAACAGGTGCTTCATGGTAGGTTATTCACCAAAAAATGCCTGTGTCTTTATTGTCTCTCCATTAGATTTTGAGAATAGAGTTTGTTTCATTTATTGGATTCATCTAATTGGCGTCTAATACAGGTCCAGCACATGGTAGACACAATAGATATTTATTACTGGGATTTTCTATGTAGTCAATCCAATTCAGCTATTAAGATGTTTTGGTTATTTAGGTCATCTTACTCAAATAATCAATATATACATTAATATATACATTATAGACCCAGCTAGAGTGATACTGATTTATCCTAAAGCCCTGGAACTATATGGATCCTGGAAACACCTTATGAAGCTACTATTACAACTAGTAATTTATCCATAGTTATTTAAATTCTGCTGTGCCTCAAGACAGGATGACATAAAATGTTTCTTTGTTGAAATAGTGAATGTAGGAATACTAAATTATTATACTGATTGCTTATACCGTGAATATATGTGTTTGGAGATAACTGAGTCAATGGGTTTAAGTCTCCAAAATGTATTCAAGCCAGTAGAAGTGAGGTTAAGAGGAAGAAGGGAATATTAAATTAATTTAGAAGAGCAGAAGCCTAGGATTAATCATAGAATTATGTAACACTTAGAGTTAGTTAAAATAAGTTATTCAGTGAACCAACTAAATATACACTATGTATGCATTAAGAGTGAATGAGTTAAAAAAAAAAAGCGAATGAGTTTTTTCCACCCCTGATTTAATGAAGCACTACTTAGTCAATTTTATCAACAGACTTATCACCAAAAAGTCACTCACTGTCAGCCACAATGTTTTTTGTGCAGTATATTCACCTGCAGTCTTTGTGCAAAATTTCACAGAAAAGTGTATTGACTACATTGTAAATACATGAGATAATAGAGTGTATCGTTTTGGGTTTTTTTTTTTTGGAAAGTAGGTTGTTGTTGTATATAGATAACACACAAATTTTATTATTCTTGCATTATTATTATTAACTCCTTGCAATTTGCAAGTATGTTTTATCTTTTAAAAGAAAATGCTGTATACTATCAAATCACATTGGTAACTTACTCTTCTCTCCATTGGGGCCTAAATTCTGACAATGTTTCCTTATCTACAAACCTGTTAGTAACTGCAAGTGAGTCTAAATCAGCATTAAAACAAAATAGTTGAAACCAAATCAATACTTCTGGGTAAATCACAGTTTCAGATAATTGTTCTCTACCCACATTTTCCTCCTCATGTAGGTACTTCCACCTTATTTTGAGGAAATTGTAAATTCAACCTGCAAAAAAGAAAGAGTGAATGAGTTTAAATTCACTTCTGCAACTTTGAAGGAATGTTTTATAAAAACCTAAAATAGAACCCAATGATCAGGAAAAAACCAAAGGGGCTGGGAGGTGGGCAGCAGTCTCAATGAAACCTCCTGTTGTATTTACCAATTCATGTGATTGTCTCCCACCGCCAGAGAGTTATGTCAGGTGAGATCCAAGGCTCTAAAATATGTCTGCACTAGTAACCCCAAATCAAGGGCCCAAACCTCAATGAATGGAAGTTTTTGCCTTATTTATTTTTATAAAGGCAGACTTCTCACCTCGCTGATTTTCAATATTCACATTAGAGGCTTCATTTCATTTCTATTCATTGTTTTTCTACCTAGAGAGTACTTACTTGACCAGAGGATTTTCACTTAAATTAATTATTATTATCTTGATAGCTACAGAATGGGACACATCCCAAAATAATCCCATATTTTTTGCTTCTATTTTGATACTGTTAGGATGTAGTGGGAGTAAATCTTGACACCTTAGGAACATGAAACAAACATAAAAACAAAACCTGAGTATTTTACTGATGGAATTTGGAAACTTTGATCTAATAGTGTTAAGAAAAAAAAAAACCTTTACCTCTCAAACACTGGCACTTAAAATATGATGTACTTCATTTGGAAAAGTCAAGTGGGAAGTGCCCTCCTTCTGTGAGCTTCTGTGCGTATGTGGGAAATGTCTATGCAGTAAGAGTGGTTTTCCCCTCTAGTTTCTTATATGTCTGTTGTAATCAGTCTTAACAGTAAGCACCTGTGATGTTATTTAAGCTCATTTGAATCCCAATAAAGTTCAAAGCCTGAACTAATCAAGCAGACATGCTTTCTGACTGAACTAAAAATGACCTATCTGCAACTATAGGATCAGATGAGAATGACCAGGAGTATTCTTCCTGTTTGTGAGCACTAAGGACAGGATGCCTGAAACCAGATATTGACTTGATTAATGGAACCTTTCTTATGTTGGGATCCTATGGACATATGCTATATAGGGAAAACATAGATATCCTGGGATGGTAATTCCAATTGACACTTTGTCAATTGTCTTGTCTTACTGTATTTACAACTTAATATACATGTATATGTGTGTGTATGTAAAACACATGTATGGAGACCATAAATCTGAGGGACACAGATATCCTGAGTTGGGATTGTCCTAAAACATAATTAAGGCTGATCATTCTTTTATCAGTCGGTCAGAATATTTCTTCCAGTTCCATGATCATGTATCTGCCAGCCTTAAGAGAATGAAACAATATTAATTTATATATCAACTACCCTGTTTGCCTCTTTTAACCACTCTTTCAAGTTAACATCTGATAATAACTACTTCCTGAAACCAGTAGTGACTTCAATGAATTAGCAAAACTTGTGATCAAGCCTTCTGAATAAGAAAAATAATCCCTGAAGTATTTCTAGCCACATAAAATAGTTTGGCCAATATTCCTTGGCAATAAAAATTAGTATGACTGCAGCATAAGCCAGGAATTTAAGTTTGGAAGAAGCAAATTCCTTGAAGGAAGCAACTATACTGTTTTTTAATACCCCCAGAACATAAAAAAATACAATGCATATTATAGGTATTTAATAAATATTTGTTAGGTTGAATTCATCCCTTAAGCCAAAGTTTAAACCCAATGAAAACCCTCACTGAGGCTCTACCAGACGCCACTACTTAAACTTACCTTTCTCTTGGGGGTTTTTTACCATCAATTTAAAAATTCTGAAATGTGCGTGGCATCTTCATCCCTGTAGTAAACTTATTGGGTTCCTTTACATAAGTTTAATATTTAATTATTTTAAATAAAATTTTAAAATTCTCTTTAGCTCTGGTAATATACCTTGTAATAATTCCATTAAGCTGAAAACATTAATAACAATAGCATATTTTTATGTGGTGCTTTAAGATTTACAAAGCACTTTATATACATTATCTTGTTGAATTCCAACATTCCAACCCAAAAGGTAGATAGTACAGGTATTTATTGTTGTCCACACATTTTAGGTGAAAAGACAGGTTTAGAGAAATTAAATGATTTGAGTAAAATCACAAAGGTGGTAAGGGATAAAGTTGGAATCTGAAGATGGGACTTATAACACCAAGTCCAGTGTTCTTTCCAGTAACCCATTAAATACCTAATATGCGCAAACAACTATACTGAACACTCTGTAGGATACAGAAACTGCGAATACATGCTCCCTATCCTCTGGGGACCTTATAACTAAGTAAGGGTAGAGGATTAGCCCGTGTGCCAAGAAAACCAAAATTGTAATACAAAGCAGTCATGGGCAAAATAAAAGAATGCATTGTCTATTACTATTAAATGCATTGATGGTGGAGTTGTGAATTAATCCAACCATTCTGGAGAACAATTTAGAACTATGCCTAAAAGGCTATAAAACTGTGCATACCCTTTGATCCTACTATTGTTACTACAACCACTACTAGGAGATTATATATATATATATCAGCTCATTTTGTGGTGGCTAAGAATTGAAAATTGAGTGGATGCCTATCAGTTGGGAAATGGCTGAACAAATTATGGTAAATGATTGTGATGGAATATTATTGTGGTAAAAGAGATGACAAGCAGAATGATTCCCAAAAAATCTGGAAAACTTACATGAAACAATCCAAAATAAAGTGAACACAACCAGTAGAACATTGTACATAGGAACGGCAATGTTGTATGATGAATAGCTGTGAATGGCTTAGCTCTTCTCCACAGCACAATGGTCCAAGACAATCCCAAAAGACTCATGATGAAAAATGATATCCAGAGAAAGAATTTATGTCATCTGAATACAGACCAAAACATACTATTTTTCACTTTATTTTTTTTGAGCTTTCATCCACAAAATGACTAATACTGAAATGTTTTTACATGATTGCACATGTATAACCTGTATTAGACTGCTTGCTGTCTCAGGGAAAGATAAGGTAGGGAGAGAGGGATTGACTTAAAAACTCAAAACTTAAAAAAAAAAGGTAAAAAATGTTTTTACATGTAACTAGGGAAAAAATAGAATATTATTTTTTTAAAAAGAACACATTGTCCATGTATGAAAATACATGCCTCATTCCACACCTGTAGTCTACTACTACCGCTCTAGCAAAAAGTAAGGAACATACTAGGCAGTCATCTAAAGTCAAAATTGTTTCCTATTCTATTGGGTTTGTTTTCTTTGTTACCAGAGACGATTCAGTGTGTGTGTGTGTATGTGTGTGTGTGTCTGTCTGTCTGTCTGTGTGTGCGCGCATGCGCACATGCATGTGCATGCTGCGTTTTCAGGGACAGAGGTGGGCTAAGGTGATAAAGATGAAATGACTTATAAAAATAGACAGCACAAATAAAACTTAATGCTGAAAAAGCAAAATAAAACAAAATAAAATGAGAAAGCCAGGTCTTCTCTAATGTCCCTTCCCACTCTAAAACCCCAAGATCTTACCATAAAAAAGATGTAAAAGAAAAAGTACTATGAGCATTCAGAGAAGGAAGAGGGCAGATTTGGTTGTGGGGAAACCAGGATAGGCTTAAGAAAGCTTTTAGCTTGGTCTTGCATTATAATTAGGACTTTGACAAGCAGAGATGGGGCTGGGAGATCATCCCAGAAAGAAGGAATTGCATAACCAAAAATTTGGGTGTAAAAAAGCACTAGATAATCATGTATGTTCTGGGAACATCGCGTCATCTAATTTGGCTGGTTCAGCAGGAAGGCAGGGTGAAAGATGAGTCTGGAAATGTAGATTGGGATCATGTTGTGGAGTGCCTTGAATACTAGGTTGAGGAGCCTGGACCTTATTAATAAGAAGGCAATAAGGAGACATCCTTCTCTAGCTTTAAAACATGGCTCAAGGGGCAGCTAGGTGGTGTAATGAGTAGAACACTGGCCCTGGAGTCAGGAGGACCTGAGTTCAAATCTGGCCTCAGACACTTGACACTTACTAGCTGTGTGACCTTGGGCAAGTCACTTAACCCCAATTGCCCTGTCTTCCCCCCTCAAAAAACAAAACAAAGAAAAACCATGGCTCAAAGTTGAAGGTTTTTACATTAAATCTTTCCTGATTTCCCTCAATTGCTAGTACCCCTCTCTCTCTTTCTCTCTCTCTTACTACCAGAAGGTAAGCTCCTTGAACTCGGGGATTGTTTCATTCTTTGAATGTGATCCCAGAACCTACAGCAACGCCCTAATAAATGCTTGTTGGCTGATGATCTATTGATTGGAAATTCTTCTATTTTAGGAATATTCATCTTACAGCAGGATAGACTAGAGGGGAGAAATTTTAGATATAGGAAGGCCGTTTCAATTAATTTCAACAAACATTTTTTGAGTATCTGATATATTCCACAGTTAAGAGCCTCTCGTAATAGTCCAGGTGACATAAGGAAAGCCTCAACTGGAGTAGCAGCATTGGGAATGGATAGAAAGGAACAAATTCAGGGAATTTCAGGAAACATTTTTCAAAAGACATAGGAAGGAGTCTTTTTGATTTGTTTTGTTAAATAAAGTCCTGACAAAATTTGACTTCATATTCACAGATTTGATTCTAGAAGAAAACAAGGCTCTCATAAATAAATGTCTATTTAGTTCTAATACACATGGATTTACAAGTACTTAGCTCTGACAGGCTCCTCTCATCTCCGTATAGAAATGGTCTGGGATGCTGACATGAGGTCTCCCAGCATTCAACAAGTTGAAGGGTCCTGACTCTGTGTGAATGGGAAAACAAATCTGTTGTGGGGAAAGGGAGGAGAGAATGGGGGAATCAGAGGAACCTGGTTCTACCACATCTTGGGAAATCAAAATCACAGAATCATGGTTGAACAGCATCTCCACAGGCCATTATCCCAACCTATAACTGAACAAGACTTCTCTCTCCCGCAAGTACTGTTAAGGTTTGGGGTATAGGGGTGCTAGGGACCCCAAAATACCAATACACCAGGTCTTGCCAAAGGAATTCAACTATTTTGCCTTCTCTCAGGCAAACAAAACAAAGTTTATTAAAAATTCATCATAATGGGTAGACTCTTAAGGAGTCTAAGCATCTGTGACACTTGTATTAGACAAGTGGGCCAGAACAATCTGACACAGAATCTGACCTAAATTGGATCTCAGCACCTTCACCTTCATGGAGGCAAGATGGATCTTATATACAGAAAGGTTGTGGGAGGGATCTAGAGGTGGTCTAGAGGAGGAGTTTGGGGAGGGTCTTGAGGAAGAGTGTAAGGAGCATCTTGATGTGACTGAGGTCAGACTCCAGGAAAGGGATTAAGGGTGGGAAATAACTGAAAGCTACTAGGAGATGACAGATAATGGAGGGATAGGCTAGTTTAAGGCTAACAGATTTGAATATGGATATTTTGATAGGATCTAGGGTGGAAAGTAGCTGGACAATGGCGGGCTAGGCTAGGTTAAGAGTAACAAAGATTTGGGCCTAGAGATAATGAAAGGCCTATGGCCTCAGGCAAATGCTTTATCACGTGGGAAGATTCAAGAAGGTTCCTAGAGCCCTTACTCCATCAATACTACACTAAAGACTTCCTTCCAAAGTCTCTATGATATTGAGCCATTAATAAGTACCCCTTTGGGTCTGAACATTCAATCAGTTCTACATCTACCCAACTATATTATAATCCAGTCTGCACAGATCATTGATTTATAACTAAAATGTTCCCTAGTCCAACCCTCTCATTTTATCAATGAGGAAATTGAGGCCCAGAGAATTAAGGGACCTGTCCATGAAACATGACCAATAAGAGGCAGAGCTAAAATTTAAACTGATTTCAAACCTATCATACTTTCCACCCTTGCTTCTGACGTCTACATTTTGTCCACAAGAAAAGTGTGACAGAGCTCATCAAATGTTCTGATAAAATCTAAGTAAGCTATATTGATGGCATTCCTCTGGTCTATCACTCTAGTAACTGTCAAAAAGAAGAAAATAGGTTCTTTCTGAATGATTAGTTCTTGACCATTTCTTCACCAACATAGTTTACACAACTCCCCCAAACCTTAGCTTGGAATCTTTGTAAAGTTCTGCAGAACAAAAACAAACAAAAAATCCAAATATTCCCTTACAGCCAGTAAATAGGCAGGAGAGCAATATGGAAGAAATTAGAATTAGATCGATAACTCACATTTTATGCCAAGATAAGCTCTGAATAAATGTTACCTGAACCTAAAAGGTCACATTATAAACAGATTAGAGAAACAAGAAAAAATATGACTCTTCAGATCTTAGGATGGAGGATGTATTCATGAGTTGGAGAGGATCACAAAAGATCAAATAGCCCACCATCACCGATATTATTCGATATTGTACTGTAAATCCTAGCAAGAGCAGAAAGAGAAGAAAGAGGATGAATCAGAATAGGAAATGAGGTAACAAAACTATCTCTTTTTGCATACAACATGATCATATACTTGGAAAATCTCCAAAACTCAACTAAAGTTAGTTAAAACATTTAATAATTTTAGCAAAATAGCAGGATATAAAGTAAATCCACAAAATTATTACATTCCTATGTATCACTAACAAAACTCTGCAAAAAGAGATATTAAGACATACCCCATTTAAAATAACTCTAGACAGTATGAAATACTGGGGAGTACACATGCCAAAAGAAACCTAGGAACTATATGAGCAAAATTATTTTTTTAAATTGTATACAAATAAAATCAGATTTAAGTAATCAGAGAAATATTCGTTTTCATTGGTAGGCAAGGCCAATGTAATAAAAACAATTTTATCTAAACTAATTTGTTTATTATTATATTCCATGCCATCCCAATTAAATTACCAAAACAATATTTTGCTCAATCAGGAAAAACAATAACAAAATTCATTTGGAAGAACAAAAAGTCAAGAATATCAAAAGATCTAATGGGAAAAAAATGTAAAGGAAGAAGGTTAAGTAGTACCAGATCTTTAACTATATTCTAAGACTGTAATCATCAAAACTATAGGGTATTGGCTAATAAATAGAAAAGTAGATCAGTAAAACATTAGACATGCAATTTACAGCAGCAAATAAATATAATAATTTTGTATTTGACAAGTGTAAAGACAAGTTTGAGGGATAAGAATTCATTATTTGGTAAAAATTGTTGGGAAAACTGGAAAGCAGTCTGACAGAAACTGGGCATAGACCAATATCATATACCATTTACTAAGATAAGATCAAAATGGATGTATGACCTAGATATAGAAATATTACAAGAAAATTTGAAGAAC